>JAQQZT010000003.1:12139583-12176224 GCA_030068275.1 Clarias platycephalus
GCCATCTCCACATCATTGCATTCAGTTTTTATTCACAATTTGTTAAGTGTCCCAACTTTTTTGGAATCCGGTTTGTAGTATAATACATCTACAATCTAGTATAGTACACCTACAATATAGTATAGTACATCTACAATCTAGTTTAGTACATCTACAATCTAGTATAGTACACCTACAATCTAGTATAGTACACCTACAAAAAAAGTCGTACAGATTCCCTTATGCAAAAAGATAGATTATGTTTCAGCCCATATAAGATTTACTTAAAGAAAGGTACAATTACAGTAGCATGTATGAATATAACTGGTTGAGATGAGGGAAAAAATTATCATTATCATGGTAGGTTCTTTACAATCCTGCAGGTGGCGCACTCTAAACTATTTATACATTTTTATATCATCCCATTTGGAAAGAATGAATTATTTGCTAAGTTTGTTCAGAAATAATAATTCTGAGGGATGACGGTCCCAAGAGATGACTCTTGTATTTGAAATGAGTTTGTAATGTTTAAATGCTGCGCTAAGTAAGAAAATTTATGTTATAAATTTTGTTATAGAGGTTCAAAATTGTAATCAATGTTACAAAAATTTAATATTGAATCTCGATATTTATAAAATCGTGATACTTATAGACTCGCAATTTTAATTGGATCAGCACAGAGGGATCGTGATAATATCGTATCTGATGGCGGCTGGTGATTTCCATCCCTAATTTTTTGTGTTATTGGCAAATAGCTGCGCTGTACACCGATGAGCCACAACATTAATACCACCACTATTGGATAACATTGATTAACAATCATCTATGCCTACCCGGGCCAAAGTCTAGCCTGTTTCATAGCACAACTTTCTGAAAAAAAAGATTAATGTTGGCTATGATAGAAAGGTATCGGAACACCCAGTGTATCACAGCCTGCTGTTAATGGGGTTTAGTAGGCAAAGAGTTTGAGGTTATTGATTCGGCCACCGAATTCCCCAGATATCAATCCGACCAAGAACCGTGGAATGCACCAGACAAACAAGTCTGATCCATGTAGGCCCCACCCTGGACCTAAAGGAACCGCCCTAATGTCCCGGTTCCAGACACCACAGCACACACCCTGAGGTCTTGTGGAGTCATGTCCCGATGGGTCAGAGCTGTTTTGTTGCCATAAGGCGAATCTTAAACCTAATTGGTTTTAATGCTAATGGTTTTAACATCATAGCTGATCATATATTAAAATGTATATTTGTCAGATTCATACTTGATTTCGTTCACAAAGCAAAAGTCAACACAGTTCATGAAAGTGCTTTGGTGAGATTTTACTAGAGAAGCTCTTGACTATAAAGTGTTAATAATGTTAAAAACAGTCTATGAAGTTGCTCTGTATCCTGTTTATATCTCACAATATAACCCAGAAGTATAAAGAGGGTCTAATTGTGATCGATGCCTCTTGTGTAGCTTTAGGGATACTCCGCAGGGTGTGAGAGAGTCTTTGATTTTTGAAGTACATGGAGTCATGTGTACTGTATGCCCTGAAGGCAACATGAAAGCAATCAGTCAGTCATAGCACCGATGAGCAAACTGCAGGCAGTGTATCCAGGCCGAGCTGAACCAATTATTCATGTTAGTGGTCTAATCCAGTTAACCCCTTTGGGTTCACCCGCTTCCCAAATGAAATCCTAAACAGAGAGAGTGATGGTGTGCAGAATTATAGCGTGTGTCACTTCTTCAGCCTGAGGTTCTTCTCGTGATTAATAACAGGCCCCATTGATCGGCACGGCAGCCCGTAGGTGTGCAATTTATGTGCATGTGTCCGGCTGGGCTTTGTGTGTGTGACCGGCTGTGACTGCAGATCGCCACAGGCAGCATGAAAGCATGCATGTGACCATTCTGTCACACACACCCTCTCTCTCTCACAGTCCAAACACTGAGTTCCATTTTATCAAGGGCACCATGGCAAGGGCAGAGCAGACCTTTGTTTACAGATGCAGCCAATGAGCACTATGTATCAGAACAGTCTGCAGGGATGTGTAGGTGAATTAATGCCCAGGCAGCGTGAGGGTTTGGCTTCACAGTCACTCTCTAAACTCGAGGCCTGGAGATTCACGGCCGCACTGTCCCAGCACACTCCCCAGGGTCTCCACATCACCTTCTGTTAATGACTTATTAAGAGCAGCAGTTGTGCAATGCAGGTGTTCGGTAGGTGCTTAGGAACAATGTGCATTTCTTATTTTGTGTGGGTGGGTGTTGATGTGGGCTGTTTTTACTATCTGTTATAATAAGTAAATGTTTTTTTTCTTCATAGAGTACCTGTATATTTTTATTGCATTTCATACTAGCTTAAAAGTGAAGAACATCATAAATCTGGCATATGAACAGGCATATTGATTGGAGATTTTTTTTTTTAAATGATTGATCATTTTGTTTTCATTACCAATCCATAGACCAGGGCTGGTCACATGGCATTTCAGGGTTCTGTTGCGAACCCAAGAAAGTAGACCACCAGACCACACTGCATACATAATTTAATAATTAATTAAATAAATAAACATAGAGTAAAACTTGCTGTAGTTCAGTTTAACCAATCACATGCATTCATGTAAATTATTTTTATTATGCTTATAAGATCATAGACAGGTGGCACGGTGGTGTAGTGTTAGCACTGTCGCCTTGCACCGCCTTGCAGGCTCCAGGTCTCCGCGACCCTGAAAACAGGATAAAGCGGTATAGAAGATGAGTGAGTGAGATCATAGACAAGCTACCGTACGTGGTTAAAGACATTTGCTTACACAGGGAGACTTTTGTTGATTTTCAGGGTCTGATTACTGAATTGATGACATGGCTTTATTAAAGAATTTTTATTCTTTTTTTCCCCCAACCTTTTCTGTATAGACAGTTTGACACAGAATTACGAGGAGTGTTCAAGCCTAACCGGGACTTTTGATTGTGCAGGATAACAGAACACAGTTTTCTCCATTTATTTCTCTATATAATCCCTGCTACACTAATGCACCAGTCTTTAACTAGTTTCTTAAAAACCATGATGATCAGACTGCCTGCTTTACATCTGAAATGCTGGCCTCCCAGGAACTCCTTTAATGGCCCAAGCATGTGGATTGGAGTGAGGTCAGGACTGTATGGGAGATGTGGCAGTTTTGGTCAATGATTGTATGCACAGTTCCAGCAGACAGATGCGTCTGGTTTGACTTGTTTGTGTGAAAAAGAAATGTGTTTGATCTGTGTTTGATCTGTAGAACGAGTCAAAATTGGTACTCTGAAGCACAAATACAAACATAACTACTTCAACCGTTGCTTAATCCTAGCCATAAACTAATATTGAATATTAAGGCATTAAAAGATAGTTGCTGGCACTATTCAATCAGATCCTTGTGCAGACTTTTGTAAGCAAGCGGTTTCATCCATATTTTGGTAGAATAGATTATGTTGTTTCTTTTTATCTCCTGCTGTTTCATGGACGGGTCATTATCATTGACTTTCAGCCGGCGCTCCCGGGCTTTACGTCCGGAGGGTGATTGTTGTGAACCGTCTCGCGCCCCCCCCCCCCCCCCCCCTCTTTCAAGATTATTACAATGTTTAAATATCTCTATGATCTTTTGTCTATGATAGAAATTTAGAAACTGATTTAGAAACTGAATGTTAATACTCGTGTTTCTCAATGGCTGTGCTGCACAGCTTAGGCGCTATGATAGCAGTGGCGGAGCTAAAATCATTTTATTTCCCAATAATAAAAAAAACTAAACAGTTTTCAGCACCCTTTCAAAAGATTATATTAATTTAGATTTAAAAGCTCAATCTTTCAAAGAGCCAGAAGCTTATTGTTTTTATGGCATACTGCGAAGCCCGTAGATTAAAAAATACGCTCCCTAAATTGCTGGAGTTTTTTCAGCAATAATTAATGCATAATTAATTACAATCACAATTAAATCCCCTTAGGGTGCCTATGATAGAGTTAGAATATGTTGTTTAGCAAAAGAAAACAACGATTTGGGTTATTGTAATGTGATTGCGTGGTAAGTCATAGAATTAGCATGTAATATAACCTTTTAGATGTTTGATTAATGGACTGAACATTGAATAAGAAATATTTCTAATTACACTGCACACTGCTATCTATTGGCCTGGTGTTGTATTGAAACCGGCGCACGGTCTGAGTGAACTGCATTGTGAAAAAGAAGCATGTCAAAATCCACTAGGGATAAAACCATTACAGATCCCTACATGCAGTAAAGAAAGAAATGATTGCTGTTGACAAAGTGAGTGCACATTGTCTTTTTGTTCATCTGCTGTGATGGAAGCTATCCAGGCTCTCAGTGGAACGTCAGACTGACAGTCTCACTAAAGCACAGTAATCTTCTGGCTCTGTTTCAGCTTCGACCTGCTCTCCAGCGGGGGCGTGGCTGTAGCACTGCGCTTCGAGCGCGCGCCGTTCATCATGCAGGAGCACACGCTGTGGTTGCCGTGGTCACGCTTCTTCGTCATGGACACCGTGGTCATGCGGCACGAAGTGAACGACATCCCCAGCTGTGACCTCAGCAGTTTCACACGGCCGAGTCCCATAGTACTGCCCGCTCCTCTCACCGCCTTCGCCTCGGCCTGTCAGGACAGAGGCATCGTCGTGCCTGAGATCCAGGTGAGTGTTCATGAAGAACGTGAAACTCTGCATATGCATATTACAGGTGTTATGAATAAATAAAGATCTCCACTGTGGGAATTTGAGTAAAGCAGTAAGATTTACCGATATCCTTAAATCTACTACACGCTCATTAAAAATTCAGCTGCATATTCAATCAAAGACGTGATTAAAAAAAAAAAAAGAACCCACCTTAACTCAACTTAACTTAACATCATCAAAGCTTATGTTTCATTAGATGATTTCAGGATGAAGAAAAAAACTAAGTGAGAAAACACCCACATCATCTTGGTTATGAATTCAAAACAGAATTCCTAGAAGTTTTACTGTCTAATATATTCCTTACAGTTACATCACATGTTGAGAAATGACCAGGTTGTAAATTTATTTATAGAAAACTAGAGTTGTACATAATGGCATATGTGAACACGATACCCGTTTTATAACATCTGTACACGTGTAGCGTTCATGATGAAGCGTTTCCTCAGCCTGTGGGATTCCGCTCCTTATTTTTAAAACGTTCCCGTTCGTCAAGACAGGAAGTCGCACGACTCAAAACAGCTCAACTTTTTCAAAGATGCTTTCAAAGCATCTATATCTAGAATGTATTTGAACGCTTCAGAGACATATCAGACAACCTGTGGGTTCAGCAAAACCTGGAGGTATATCCGGGGTGGAATTCTCACAGGGGTAGAATATAAATAAAACCACCTAGTAGCACCTAGAAAGGATCAAATGTAAAACTAATACCAGACATATAGGCTGCTTTTGACTGCTTCATTTCAAGGAAGCAGTGTTTTTTTTTTTTTTTTGCTTTTATTTGCATTTTTCTCTTCTGCTTTGCATTTAATCTTTGTCATTTCTTAAATACAGAGTGAATTCTTTAGTGCTTCACATGCAGAAATGTTTATATTCAGAAGTCGGTGTATTTGAAAGCGCATTTGTGTTGCACTCTGGGAAACCCCTTCGCTAGCTGACATTTTGACATTTTCTACTATATATAGCTGCCTAAAGGCTTACAGGCAAAACCCGCCTTCATTCATAGCCCACAGCCGAGTTTGTCAAACCGGCACCTTATTTACCCAGTGTGGTCTTTGTAGGAAGTCCAGGCAGATTTTTTAAAAAGTAAATAAAAGGTTTCTGCAGGGCTGCAGTAGAAAAGCGTAGCCCCCTAATGTGAAGACATCACAAGTTCAAATCCTGGCCATGTTGTAGCCGTCCACGGCCAGGAGTCCCAGGGAGGCAGAGCTGGCCTTGAGAGGGATGCCATTCTCTCTCTTCCCTCTGGCAGTTACTCAGCAACTCTAGCCAATTGTGGGCAATTTGTTAGCTCATGTATACAGAAGAGGGCAGATCGCACTTTATTGTATTTTTGTTTTATATCTTATATGTTAACTGTCACTTGAGAATGGACAGCTTGTTATTAAATCAATTTTAAATGAATGTTCTCGCTATGAAGCAACCTGATCTCCGTGATCACCGTATACATTTTGACACGACGCTCCATGTTCCTGAACGTATCGGCAAAGATATCAGGGGGAATAGCAGCAATTTCATGTTGGATGATTTCCTTCAAATCTTCCCAGTCGTATTTCTTCCTACCTTCACTGTAACATCGCTCAAATTAATTGCCGACCCAATAGGTCCGCGCTATGAAGACGTGCTGCTCATGACTGTACACCATCATCCTGATGAGAAGTCGAGTGACTGAGTGAAGGGGTACAGCGTTAAACGGTGCGATGGATGTCTGGTGCCTACTCAACCTTATCGGTCCCACTCAGGGGCATCCCATATACTGAGGGGACATGGTTTCGTTCAGATTGCTTCGTCCTAGCGAGAGTTATTACAGAATACTCGGGGCATCCTTTAAGTAAATCACCCGTATTCAACGATTTCTATCAATTTTTCCGCTGTTAAATATATATTTCATGTTTTTAAAGGTCCTGTATTTAAGTTTCCCAAACTCCTCCTGTTTCACTCCATGTCTATGGAAATGAGCTGCTGTTCAGCTACGCCACACCCAAGAGCAGAGGAGAAGAGTTACCTGTGGGAAGGTATCTGCTTATATGAGCTCATAATAGGGAAATAATCTAAGTGGTTTAGGTAATTAATTGGATTTTTTTCCCCTCCTTTTTTTGTTTATCCTTGCACACTGGTGACTTGTCTGAATATCTAAAACGATTAAAAAGTAAATAAATGAATGAATGAATGAATAAATTGTCCAGAATCCAGCTGGCGGGTTTCTCAGATCGTGACACATTCCTTTCTTCCTCTGATTAGACAAAGAGTCGCTATTAACTTATTATAAGTAAAGAAGACACGTCGGAGTTTGGCTTACCAGAGGTTGTAAAATCACACCAGAGGATGCCAGGACGTTTGCCCTGGCGAAATATAAATCTCATTGGCCGCCTGATTTCAGAAGCATATTATACATTGTGGACAGTATCGCTCTTTATCCTCTACTGTTTTGCCTTTACCGTTCATTAGTATCCATATAGATTCTCACCGGGAGAGCTTTAATTAGATGAACTGTTGCTATTAGCTTTTAACAGACGGAACAAAACACATCTGGCCCTTTAGTGCTCTCTGTAAATGGATTGTATGCCCTCTATTGCACTGCGCGTGTGATTCATTCCATGCCAGCTGTTGTCACTGATAGAGGACCCCATGCCCTCATATACAGAGGAAGCGGATTGGAAAGAGCATACATCAAGTGGGAATGGAGGAGTGACTCTTGCTAGTGGCAACACTTTCATCAGGGCTTTGTAATTGGTTGGAGATACACAGTGTAATTTACAGTGGAAGCTTTTTGCAGAGCCAGGATAATTATGTTTAGCAGAAAGCAGACACTTATTGAATTTCTGTATCCAGAGTTTGTAGTCACTAGTGAAAAGCTGTATGTTTTCCCTTGGGGATATTTTTTTTGTTTTGTCGGAGGGCAACAAGGACTTCTGTGCTTGTGGTTAAAGTGTTTATGAATGTGACAGTGAAATGATGTTTGTGCATGCAGATATATCTACTGTATACAGTATGAGCGGTGATCTTTTTATGAACGACGATTCCTAATATGTCGTGTGTTTTTATGCGTATTCTACATGTATTTGTCTGCGAGTGTATATCTATGTCCATGTGTTCTCTTCTAATTATTTTGTCTCCCTCTTTGCTATGCAAGATTAATGGCTCTGCAACGTGCAGTGCTGTCTGGCCTATTAATATCAGACACTGTCTTTCCTATCCTTCCTCTTAGTGGCCTGGAGACACACCACACGCACACACACACATGCATATACACACAGAATACCGTGATCTTTTGCACGTTCTTTACGCCATTCTGCATTTTTTACAGTCTATGGTCTTCGGTTCAGTCATTATTAGGATTTACAAATGAGCACAATTTAGCAGACGCCCTTCTTTTCCTTTGTCGTCCTCTTTATCTGTGCATTTGTGAAGTCGTCACTGACTGTGTTAATTGCTCTGGTCTTGTCTGAGAACCAAAGTGCTACATGTGGTGACTTAATGAGAGCACTGCAGTGTGCGTCAAAAAGATTGTAAGGAGGAAACTAACGAACCAATCAATTCCGTGCACTTGGCCTTTGTGGGAGATCCAGAACTGCTCTTGTCTGTCACTGCTTATCCTTTATGCATGCGTCCATCTGTGATTTAATTTAACATGCTTTCATAGCAGAATACGTATATTTTTTTTATTGTTCCAATGCAAACAAATAAAGTGAGTTTATTCATGTCTCGTTATCGGGTCCTATTCGCATTCCAGCTGTGAGCATCTGCTTTAGTGCCAGTGAACTCTCTTAAAGGTTGCACATGTGGAGTTTGTTCATTCTTCAAGCTTGTTCGAGCTTTAATATCTTCTCTTCTGCAGGCTCTTCAAGAGGAAGTGCGTATTCCCGGGACAGATCTGCATCTGGGATATCTGAGCAGCCGCACAGCAGGCTATAAGTCTGTCCTGAGAGTCACGCTGACCCACGCGGTCATCCCTTTCAGCCTGATGAAGGTGCACCTCATGGTGGCCGTAGAGGGACGCCTTTTCCGGAAGTGGTTCTCAGCAGCACCCAGCCTCTCGTATGATTTCGTTTGGGACAAGACTGATGTCTACAGTCAGAAGGTGTACGGCCTGTCCGAAGCTTTCGGTAAGCGGATCTTCATGCGTTTATACTTCATACGATATTCATACCTCATGCATTTCTTTTATTTAATAATGTCTAAGGTTTAGGGCTGGAGAAAGTAACTTATTAAGACCTTTGTTTCATTTATATTGATTTATATGTGGAAAAAAAACTACAATTTTAAAAGGCAGCACTTTTGGTCATACCATGTTTCATCCTGTTTATTTATTTATTCCTTTATTTATTTATTTTCAATTATGCTATTGAATTTAGTTTGGACTTTCTCGATATTATCGTTTACATTAAAAAATGTGATTGAACATTAATTTAAATCACAATTACAAAGCATTAACAAACTATTAGTATTTAATTATGAATTAATACAAATAATAAAGTTTATATCATTTACTAAATAGAATACAGCTGTGCTAAACTATTCCATATTATTTAAAGCATTATTATATGGTATTTTGAAATAGTTTAAATAATACTTGTAAAAATATATATTTTAATATTATTATTGCAGCATATTTGATTGAAAATATATAATCTGAATAATGACAGAGCGAGTGGTATAAAGAATGAGTGAGTGTTACAAAGGTTACATGAATTTTTGGGTCATTTTTACTTTTACTTTATTACTTTACTACTTTATTACTTTTTATTACTCCAGGTCAACTGGAATTTTTTTTTTACTTTCTTATTCCTCAACCCACCCTATTCTAATATTTTAGTATTATAAGAAATAAAGTATTTCTCAGAAAATAAGAATTTAAACTTAATAAAGCCTAGAGGGAAGAAACCAGCCAGATGAGACCCTTTAGAAATTGCATCATTTTTAAAGATCTATTTAAATAAAGTGAGAAACTTCACCTTTAACCTAACACTTCAGATATTTATTTCTTCTGATTTTTTTAAAAAGCGCAGAACATTGTAGGCTTGTGCTCTCTGTTTAGTGTTTCATCATCATCATCAGGTAGAACACTGTGGCGATGCGTGTTGAGGTTTGTAGGTGTGCACCCTATGCTCATTCTTGTGTACTGTGCTCGAACAGTGACCGTGGGCTTCGAGTACGAGTCATGTCCTGATATGATCCTGTGGGAGAAGAGGACGGCTGTCTTACAGGGCTACGAGAGCACAGCATCCAACCTGGGGGGCTGGAGCATCGACAAACACCACGCGCTCAACATTCAGAGTGGTGAGCTCGGAAACACACACACAAACACACACATACTCATACACACACTATTTAGGAACAAAAATTTAACCAGGGTTCAAACCAGAATCTCAGGAGAATTGAAATGGTAACCAGCTGGGACACAACAAGTACCGGTCCTGAATGTATCATAATGATGATGATGCATAACAGCTTTTAAAGCAAATGGTTTACATCACTAGTAAAGTGAAGCAAAAAAAAAAAGGATGCAAATGCAAAAAGTCTGTAAGGAAAAAGGAGATTGTGAAAAATGTCTGGAAATTGGAGTGATTCAGAAATGAAGGAGCTGTCAAGGGCAAAATTCTCCTAGAAATACCTGGCAGTGTGGCCTGTGTAATGAGGCTGTTAATGCAACACAAATCACTAGCAGGTAGAATTCACTTCTAGTCAAGTAGCCGTTCCTTCTTTCAGCTTGTATTTATTGTTTATATTAAATATGCATTTTGTACAGAATATCGGATGTAACGAAATATCCAGGACAATGGTGCGACACACAACGGAGCAAAGTTAAAATCGTTCTACATTTCTGTGTTACAAGTCACATGTAGTTAAATGAGACCTCTATGGAGATAATACATTTATGTATCTTGGTAAATTTAAAAGTCACAAATGTATTAAATATATTTTTTAAAAAGGCTACAAGTTGTTGTTCACATTCTTTTTTAAAATATAAATACATACCTTCTTACAGTATATACGGATCATTAATGCTTCAGTTCATCCAGCGTCCACAGACTGTCATTTCAGCACCATGGACTTCCCTGACATTCTGACACGGAGAAGCCATTTCGTCCACTCTCTTTCCCTTTATCGTCTTTTTTATGCCTTTTTGGTTGGGAGGTCATTTCTCATCCTTCTGCCGAATTGGTTTTGAAAGACGGGAGCCGTGCGCGCTCGCCACTTCCCTACGAGGAGCGAGCTCTCTCGCCAGCATCCATACACACTCATCACAGGAAATGAGGCGTACTTACAAAAGAATGTGGAGCGCAGGTGGCACTTCGATCTGTCACTGATAGCAAATCCGGTCTGAAGAACAAACTGCTCTGACAGAGGACTTCCTCCGAAGTTGATTCTGACTGACTATTAGATATCTCATTCATTCATTCGTGCTTCCTCTGTCTCGCTCATCCTTTCCCCACAGCATCCCATAGATTTCATTTTTATCTGTGGAGTACACAATGCTCCTCCATGTACATAGAGAGAGTTTGCAAAGGTTTTATGATCACGAATAAGCCGACTGGAATCAATTCAATATTTGCACCGCTTGTCCTGGGTAGAACTGAGCATTTAATATTCTGTTTTAGTGACTAAGATCATTAGAAAAAAAATATTTTTGTTAAACTGTACACTTACATACACTTCAGTATATAAATTTACCTTTCAGTTATTTTAATTTTCTTTCCTTGATTAGTTTTCCATAAACTTGAAACTTGAATATTCCATTAGTTTTTAGTTGTATTGTTTTACATATTATACAGTAGTACTTCACAATTCCCATTGGCCAGCGACAGTGACACCAATTTATATGCAAATGTTCTTTATAGCTCAGCGATGGATATATTGATCCCCTGAGAAATGTGTTTGGATTCGTGATCGTGCTCAGATTTTCGCCAGAGCTCTGGATGCTAGTGTTGATTACGGGTTTTCAGCTTTAGTCCAAGAAATAATATGATAATAATAATAATTATTATTAGTAGTAGTAGTAGTAGTAATCTTGGGTCATCTTGGGTCTGTGTGCATGGAGTTTGCATGTTCCCCAGTGCTTGGTGTGTTTTCTCCAGGTACTCCGGTTTCCTCCCACAGTCCAAAGACATGCAGATTAGGCTAACTGGTGTTCCCAAATTTTCCCATAGTGTGTGTGTGTGTGTGTGTGTGTGTGTGTGTGTGTGTGTGTGTGTGTGTGTGTGTGTGTGCCCTGTAATGGATTGCCCCCCTGTCCAGGGCGTACCCCACATTGTACCTAAAGTCTCCTGGGATAGACTTCTGAAAGATTTCAACCTTGTACAGGATAAGCAGGATAGAAGATGAATTAATAAATAAATAAATATTTATTTATTCATTTATTTGAACAGGGTCTATCTATGACAAATGATCCAGTTTGATAATTAATTAAAAATGCATAGATCTGTGTTGAATGCTAAAAAAAAAAATCCTGGAAATAATAATCAAAAATGAATCTGGCTTTGAGCTTCTCATAGCGCATAAGCAGTGATGGAATGATGAGTGATAGGTAGAGTAGATATCATTTTAGGTAAACCCAGCAGAAGCAAGTCATAAGTGGAATGATAAGGCTCAAAACAATAAATGCGAGTTTCCCTTGATCTGTTTCCATTCAGCTCAGGTAATAATATGAAATTTCTTCTCATGGAGTAGCAGAAATTCTACACCATGACCGGAGGATGGCTTTATAAAAAAAGCTGAAGTAAATTGAATCAGCAGTAAACCCCCATGACTTCTTTTACCTTCCACAAGGAAGAAGATCCATCCATGCACACACGCATGCATAATTACAGAATAAACCCACCTCATTAAAACACCAAGTTTTCTTTTTTTTCCCCTTTAATTATGTTCTTCTTATAAAGTGAAGATGTTAACATCTTCCATCATCTCCTACAGGCATCCTGCACAAAGGCAACGGAGAGAATGTGTTCATTTCCCAGCAGCCCCCAGTCATCGGGAGCATCATGGGTAACGGACGGCGACGCAGCATCTCCTGTCCAAGCTGTAATGGTTTGGCTGATGGGAACAAGCTTCTAGCTCCAGTAGCTTTGGCCTGTGGCTCAGACGGAAGCTTATTTGTGGGTGACTTCAACTATGTCCGTCGAATCTTCACTACTGGGAATGTCACTAGCGTTCTGGAGCTTAGGTACATTATGTCTGCTACAGTACATACTCCCACTCACATACACTGTTATTGATTATTTTTGAGACTTCTAAGATAAGCTTCCTGACAGATAGCGGTTATCAGCACCGCTTAAAATCCAGAGAGCTTTTCTCAGAGTTAAATGGGATGGACTCTTGTGTGGAGAGTATCTGAAACGGTTGAACCAGAAGATGGAGCAAAGCATGAAACTATCTATATATAGTGGTGTGAATAGACCGTAGAGCTGTGTAATCTCTCTCTCTCTCTCTCTCACACACACACACACACACACTCTCTTTCTCTATCTTTCTCTCTGTCCACTCTTTAAATTAACCCCTTAAAATCCTTAAAGAATATAACTCTTATAAACTTAGAGTATATACATTAACCACAATAACACTAATGATTATTTTTCAAGTTATCGTAGAGCGACTGGAGTTTAAGGGGTTAAAACATTCGACTAACATTCTACTTTTGGATCGAGCTGATTTATCATATTAATTTGTGTATTTTTCATATCTTTCCTGCACGAGCTGAATACTAACACACTTCCAACTTGCTAATCCTAACCTCTGCTAATGCTTTGCTTATTTTCCTTCTTTTTCCCCCTGCTGTTCTTATCAAACGGTACAGAAATAAAGATTTCAGACACAGGTAAGAGATTTCTGAAAGGATCACTACTTCTTTCAAGCTTCACCCATTTTATAATAATATGTCATACAAGGCACCTGAGACTGTAAGGATTTGGCGAAATTCATGCAATACGGGTGAGATGGTTGCTGCCAGCCTGTGTGTTGTGCGAGAATTCTGCCACAGCTACCCACTCAGTGCAGCAGAAAGATTCAGATCCCCCACAGTGGTGAAAAGGGCAATGTGATGACAGCCTGTTGGTAATACTGATGGTCATGGACAGACTTTAGTTTGATGCACACATTTCCATCCCTGCCTGAATGGTGGTCACAGAGTAAAGTAAACATTTGCAGAGAGAGATATGTCAGTGTATCAGAGGGAGACAGACTCCCAGGACCATCATTTGAAATGTCAAGACAGGTAGATAGAACAGCCATGTCAAGTCATGGACTTAGCATAAGCCCTGTTTTAGTGCTTCATATTTTTCACCCTTAGGGGACTTGGCTCCCATAATGACAGTATCCACCACTAGGAGCAGGGAGGAAAAAGCCGACTACTACATTATATATAGCCTCATTTGGCATTCTGGTCAGAGAAAAATGGCCCGGCTAACTGCTTTTAATGCCGTCCAAATGTGCAGTTCGCTAATGAAGTTTGGTGTCACGAATTGTAGTCCATCACCGAAAATGCTCTAGACTTCAAATTGCAGTTCGCTAATGAAGTTTGGTGTCACGAATTGTAGTCCATCACCGAAAATGCTCTAGACTTCAAATTGGATGTCCGAAGTTAAAAAACAGTGCAAAAATGTGCTCTTGCGAGCATTACTTCTCTTTAAAAAGGGCAAGCCTTAGTATTCGACGAGCAGGTGTCTGGCATGACGGTGAGCAACAGTGCTGGCGTTTGACTGACAGGATGCGCTTGGTGTTTAAGACTGGGCAGAGGTAGCCTGGCAAACACCAGCTGCTTGGAGTCTTCACAGAAAAGCTATCTAGCATGAAGTGCTATTGATTGATCTTCATGCTGGCGGGTCACGGCTCCTGTGGTGAGCATTTCAGTTGTTGACAGAAATGAGGGAGGCTTCTGTATGTCTTCATATGAGCAGAATTGAAAAATATGGTATAGAGTACAGTTATAGATTTAAAATCCATGCCATTGTGAGTCCTTATTTTGCATTCCAAATTCGGCTCACCAAAAAAAAAAAAAAAAACATATTTTTCTTAAAAGCTCTACTGAAGCTTACTAAATGAGTACAAAAGAGGCACCATGTTCCATTCCAGTACACAATAATCTGGCTCCTGCGATAAACGTTTTAGTTCTAGCTGGGAATTAGGAAGACTTGACACGTTCTGTCTGTCTCCATATGAACGGAGAATAGCACCGAATGTCAAAGTATAGCTATAAATTTGATCCTTTTATGTCCTAACCCTGGGCTAACGCAATGATCCATGTTACTTGGATGGAAAATAAAATGTTCCTTTAGGGTTCTTTTTATTGTTAAACATTCCAACTTTCCAGTGAGATTTGTCTTGAAAGCATTCCTAAATGCAACCTCTTGTTTCAGGCTTCTTCCAGGAACCATTAATTGAGCTCCCAGAGGTATAAACCATTAAACGTTTGTTTCAGAATGTTATTTGAAAGACTGGGACGGGGGCTATAATCATTGTTAAAATGGGAGCATATAGAAATGTGTGCTGTGGCAACTGGTGTTCCTGTGTTAATGTGTATGTGAGGCTGAATGCACGAGAGTGTGTTAGACCTCAATGGGATATGCAGTGACCATCAATAAGGTGTCCTTTCTTTGCCCAAGTCCCTCTTCATCATCTTGATGACCCACTGTAAAATCCAATTATACCCCCTGAAACTGGCTGTTCAAGGGAATAGAACATTCACGCATTTAGGATATAGTCCTTGCATCAAAGAGCATAATGGGAAAACCATGTGCAGTACAGCAACCAGTGATATAGCACTTGAACTTCAGGGAACTGAAAGCATGGCGAGCTTGCCAACTGTCCCCTTCTTCCCTGCTGATCATTGATAAACCAAGGCCAAAACTTTTTGTGACAAACCCTATTTGTCTCCGTTCCAAATGGAGGTCATCAGTCAATGTGGTCATTGGAGGCAGAGATGACTTTCTGCCTTCAGGTCACCTGGAGCAGCCTGTTTCCAAGCATGCAGCAGAAGGTCAGTTGTCATTCCGCATAACAAATTGGAGTTGGCAACAAGACAGGTCCGCTTCTTCTGTTCCTGCACGCTCCTTAGAGCTCTTGGGTTTTGGCAATGCTGCCTACACCGTAAGCGATATTCAGGGATTGCAAAGAGTCAATCTAGACCTCTGCTTCTTAGACAGATACGTTATTATCATTAATGATGTGTAGCAGGGCAACACAGTCTTAGAGCCATATATCCTAAGCTATACAGTATTTAGTACGCTATCGCATGCTTTACCAGGACAGACACAAGAAAAGAGCAAATCGTTTCTTAGAATTGTGATCTTTAACGACTTGACTTTTTTAACACTGTTAAAGCATTTCTCTCTCATGTGGAGTTAAGCGATCAAGTCAAGTCCCACAATAGGGCGAAGAACAATAAAACAGATCACGTACATCAAGTGCTGACCACGCCTTTAACTTATCTTGGGACGTTATTGTAAAAATGGTGATGCTGGCTTCTAACCAGTAGTAGTAGATGAGAAGGTTTACTATAGCACAGCTCTGAAAACTGTGAATGGATGAGAGAACAACAAAAGAGGTAGAGTATGGTCTTTCTTTCAAACTTTAGTTACCTCATAAGTCTTTTGTGATTTCCTTTGCTGCCTTTCCATTTTGGCCGGCTGAAAATGTTCATGAATCTCAATGAAAGGGTACAATGTGGAGCTGCGTTGCATTCCGGGAAGCTGACTCTCGAACCTTGCCTGGTAATCTTGTGTCATTGAGCAGGGAAATTGTACTGAACTCCAGGCCTTCAGGTCTAGCATTAAGAATCCCTGAGGTAGGGTGAAAGACTGCATTAGTCACCTTTTGGTATCTGGGTCCACATCAGTTGAAGTGCCCAGCAGTACACCACAATTAGCCAACATGTGATTGAAACTTTAAATTGCAGTGCAGGTGCCTTGCCTCATTTATTTGATTAGCTTGCGAAGGGGAGGACCGGTAGCAAATGCCCGTGTAAACTTTGTGTTCCAGCGGGTAGCTGGCTTTCTCACTCCAGCTTGATTGGCGCTATTTTGTCAGGCATTGATGTTAGCGAGCCCCTGTGTGCTTGTGAAAGACGGCTGTGTCAGCTTGACTGTTGTATAATAGGCTATTTGTTGAGCAGTGTGCCATTTCTGTTTGAAAATGTATAATGTTTTAGATACCAGACCTCAGACCACATACATCTCTATAAGAAAGCTTTCCTCTCTTGGGAAATTGGCAGACCACCTACCTGTATGCACTAACAACACATTAGCCACCTGGAGGTTTTATCCAGCACGGGAAAAGCCTGCATTTCATTGTTTAATAGAGGTGCCCATATTGAGTATGAATGCAATAAACATCACACAGATGCCTGTGCCAGCTGAAATATGGGTATATAATTGGGTTAGGAGTTTGAAGTTGGCATGTAGGCACCGCATTTCTCCATCATGGGTTTTACATACGGCGTGAACATCTGTTTACCAGGTCTAGAAGTGTCTGCGATTACACCCGCAGTGAGATCAGTCCCACTGTGGGGAAGGTGTTGAGAATGTGCTACAAGGAAAAACCTTTTCATTGTGTAGAAATTTCTCTCCACATTTATGCCACATGCATTCTTATGCCACGAATGTGTGCCAACATTAAATTTTTATTTTATTTATTTATTTATTTCTATGTATGTAGTAACAGTCCAGCACACAAGTACTACCTGGCCACGAGTCCGGTGTCAGGAACTCTGTACCTGTCAGACACCAGCAGTAGAAAGGTGTTTAAAGTGAAGTCTCTCAACATGGTGAAGGACGTGGCTAAAAACCTGGAGCTGGTGGCGGGGACAGGGGACCAGTGTCTCCCCTACGATGAGACGCGGTGCGGGGACGGAGGAAAGGCTGTGGAGGCGACTCTCACTAACCCTAGAGGTAAATGCCCTGAATCATTTCACCATTATACTTTTTCATCACAGAGACGCCAGCAAGCAGTTACATTAAAAAGAATATATCAAAAAGTCAGCGTTAGCAACAAATGAAAAATGACCAGCTGGAAATGTGTATTCTTGTTGATAGCTAAATGCAGCGGGCTACCGCTGTAAACCAGATAGTCGTTCTTTTAACATTTGTTTTGCATGTCTCAGTCTAACAAAAAAAAAAAGGTTGTTCATGGTTATGCTTTTTGCTTTTAGATTTCGGCAATGAATCCACTTAATCCTTCCTGAAAGGGAAAACTGTGTAATCTTTGAGAGTTTACACAGTGGACAAACTAACGATTTATTCATCATACCTACAGCATCTTACTGTCAGTTATGATCACACGTTTTTATATAATATTTCTTTATTATTTGAGTGTTTTAGACTTTAGGTTTACATAAGGGCATGTAACATGGTTCACAAAGTTTATTTCTGGTCTATACCATCCTGCATAATTAAAAAAAAAAATTTTGTTAGTTTTTTCTTTAATTTTTACATTTGGCAGATGCTCTTATCCAGAGCGACTTACAAAAGTGCTTATGTTTCCGTCATTGCATAGATCCTAACACTGGGTTACTAACTAGATACCATCAGTCAAAAAGTTTGGTTTTTTTTTTTGTTTTTTTTTGGCCTTATCAAATACAAAAAAAATTATTTTGTATTTAGAAACTGGATTTTTAATTACATAAAATGTCATAAATCTGATTTAAAAATTTCCCTTATCTTTAGGCAAAAGAAAATCTTTTCTGTTTAGGCCAGATACCCGAGGAAAACATACTTGACCTGCCGATCTGAACATAGCTTAAGCTGCTGACAGCTTTTTCTATAAAGGCATTATGTAAAATCTTGATTATGGCTCTTGGAGAGATGCCCTGCTGCACCGTTTAGTTACAGCTCTCTGAAAAATGCTTGCTCTAAAGCATACTAAATAGGAAATATTCATGATTTCATAAATATTTTATCATATTTACATAAAAGCATAGTCATATTGATATCAATGGCGCTTTAGTGAAATACATCTTTGACACGCTGTATTACTGTATTTTTATCACACATACTTAAAGTCCTCAGTATTGAAGTTGGCTATTATATGAGATGCAGATTAGAATCTATCCGGACTGTATAATATCACCTTTCAGCATTCTGTCTGAAGTTGTTAGTGAAACCTGCAGTGCAAGGCCAAATTATACAGCCATCATCCATCACAGGCTGGAGATGGCGGGTCGGCCAGCAATGAGTGGTGGTGGACGTTTAGTGCTCCGAGTTGTTCATTGGAGTTGTGGGGCTCTTTAGGACGGGAGAGGTAGTGCAGGCGTCTTGAAAGGGCTTTCGTTTTACAGCCCAGATCAATGCTTCCCTCCATTTCCAGAAATATAGGTGTAATGATATTTTCTCTCCCAAGATTCCAGATCGATGGTGCATGTGCATTGTGTTGTGTGCCGTTCATAAAAAAGAACGTTTGCTACAAAGGCTGCTGATTACAGACTCAAGGTGTAATAGCTGGGCCACCCCTGTTTCTGACTGTTATATGATTGATTAGTCACCCAACTGCAGCTTTTTCTTATTCCTTCGTGATCACACCATTTCTCTCTCTCTTTTGGTCTTATTCTTTATTGTTCAGATGTGCACCATTAAGCAGATTTGTTTCCTTTCATTCATCTTCACGTAGGATGAGTTTGTCATATCATAAAAGTCAGTACAGCTATAAACCTGTAAAGAAATAAAAAAGCAGCATATGTTATGGCTTCACCAAGACTAAGACTTACAGTGTTGGCTAAAAGAAAAAGCATTGAGACAACATATTCCATGTATTATACTGTAGTTCTCTAATTAATTTTAGCTTATCCTGCTGAAGAACTGTGCTAATTAGAATCAGCTGAATTGCGAACGTCTGTGGAAAATTTCCATACATGATACGCAGGAAGCAATCAAGCACGCATGGATTGAGTGAGTGACACCAGAGTATCGCAGACGTCTTTTTGCCCATACGGATCCAGCAGCAATATCACCGCATAAAATAACAAATTATTTAGATTTTCATTATTTTATGAATCGTTAAAACATTGAATGCCGCTTTTGTCTACCTACCGTAGATGAGGAAATGTGAAATATATGATACCTGACTATACCAGCTATTTCTTCTACTTCCTTTCTTATAATTAGTTTTTCAAAAATACATTTCTGAGTGTAAACTAAAAGATAACTTACAATTATATAGCGGAACTTTGGCAGAAGAATTCATTTAGTTCTGGAGGAGAATTCTTTAGGCGGAAATACAGATAATGCGTTCCAGCCACCAAAAATATAACCAATACAGTATATATCAGTTATATTTGTTTATATTACATATAAAAACAATCGAAATGAAAGACATATGAAGTCATATATAAAATAAACAGACATTAAACCTCACTTAGCCTTACAGTACAGTACCCCTAGCAATTTCACAAGTTCCAGACATCATCATCATACAGTATTTTTGCCTATAAAAATGCTAAATTAAAATGGCTCCCAGACGTACATGCAACTTAGCCATCATTTGGTTCGGCCGTTCATTCACATGCTGAAAATGCTGTGTATGCCGATGTAAATTTCTTGCAAAATTTAAGTTCTTAAAGCAAAAATTTGAAAGGGAGGGTATTTGTAAGCTGTGGTAGGAAATTCCCGTGTTTCATTTTGGTTTCATTTGGTTTAGTTTAGTTAAAATTTAGTTTGATTTCGTTGAGTAATTAAAATTGGGTTTTATTTATTTATTTACTCAGGCTTCTCAGCATGGCTCCACAATAATCATGAATAAATAAATGGATAAGGAAGGCAGAATTAAAACTAAACACATCAGAAATTATTCTATTACTAGTCACAACTTTATGTTGCATATTATGTGCAGAGCCTTGTGATTTTGATTATGGAATTTAATCAATATTTTGCTATTAGATTAAATTAATTCAATGTAATTAATTTAATCGATAGATCATTTCTTTATTCAGAACATCTATTGTTCGGGTAAACTTACTAAAGTTAAATTGGTCTAAAGTTAAAAAAGCGAAAAGTTATTTTTGCAGAAAAATACAACCCGCTTCCATCTTTCACAAGCAAACGCGTCTTGCGAGATTATAACTTGTCCTTCTTTTGAGTTTATGGCGATTGGTGCAGTACCGCCATCTATTGGATTAGAGTTTGGCAGATATGCAGAAAAAAAGATCATCGTCTTGTATTAGACACGACATTTAAATTATCACCAGCACAACTTACACAGCATTTCAGCGCTTATTAGATATTTAAGCAGGTTTTAATACATCGAAACAATGAAGAAATATAGCTGCTTGAGCCAAATTAGACAATAAACAGAAGTGCTACGGAGTCAAATTAAATCTAAACTCACAATGCCCCGAAATTGAGTCGATTCAAATTGACAGTCCACCCATGATTCATAGCTCTAGCCAATTTGTGTCGACGACAAAACAGAGTGTTTAAAATGCGTATCTGTCTGTTTCATTTTCTACTCTAGGAATCACAGTGGACAAGTACGGCACCGTCTTCTTCGTAGACGGCACCATGATCCGGCGAATAGATCAGAACGGAATCATCTCCACGCTCCTGGGCTTCAACGACCTGACCTCGGCACGACCCTTGAGCTGCGACTCCGTGATGGACATCTCACAGGTATACTCCTCCGCTTCCCGCATTTTCATCCTGCAGTGCGGCCCTGTCACAGGACGGCATAAACACATCGCCTGGTTGCTGTCTGAGCGTTTGCGACATATATAGCAGCATGAGCACCCAGCAGACTGCCACCCACACCGAATGCTAACAGTCACCCCAGGCAAGGACACGGCGCTCTCTAGAGGCAGTAGTGGCTTCCATTAGGGAGATGATAGGATACAGGGTCTGGCACCAGAGGACACATAAAAAGAAATAAATAAAGAAATACAGAGAGCTGATAGCTGTGCTTAACTCACTGAAGATGCAGCTATTATAGTGATTAATACAGGCGCAGGAGATAAAAAAGAAAAAAGTGATCCAGTCGGATGTGGATTTTGCTGGGGAATAAGTTTTATATACATCATTTCAAATCATTTTAATTTGGGTTTCATTTTAATTACTGCTTATCATAAAAGGCAAAAAGATGTTACATGATAAAACATTGTATTTATTTATTTAATTAATTAATTTTTTTTATTCTGTATAATGAGACACTTCACTGAATCAACAAAAGGCCAGTCTGAATTCTACAAGCTGTAATAGCTCGAATCAAATAAATTAATAATAATTAAAAAAAAAAAAAAAAAGCAAAATAGACTGCTTATATAACACAGTACAATACAATGCTAAAATACAAAGACAAACCCCCCCCCCCCTTTCCCTCTGAACTAATGTGCATGTTTTTTGGAACATTCTTATTTGATTGTGTGTCCAAGCTGTACTGTTTTGTTTATGTTTATTTTAATTTCTAATTTTAAGGCTGTATACAGTATGTGCTAATGAAAACGCAGATCGCCCGGAAGAGAGTCTTAGTTCAGAGTGTACTGAACATAAGACCTCGCTTATAATCCAGTGTGTATAATGCAATAATACAGTTAAAGGGTGGGCAGAATAGTCTCGGTGATATTAAGCCGGATCCTTGAGCAGTATCGCATGTTCATACGTCAACTCTACTCTTTTCCTCCTGGCTTCCTTCAAGTGTGCGTGCATGTGTACAGTATGTGTGTGTGTGTGTGTGTGTGTGTTCGCGAACATGTGTGTCCTAGTTACCATCAATAAGCCTCAGTTTCCAGGATAAGAGAAGCTTTATTTTACAGAAAGGATGCAGAGTGTTAGGGTTAGGCCTGTTCCTCTGAGACACTGCACTCCCCTGACACACACACACACACACACACACACACACACACACACGGGGATATCTTGACATACGGGTACATGCAGTCATCCTGACACATCTTGACAAATCACACACATGCACACCATCTTTTTTTTCTCTCCCTCTCCCTTGCCTATTCCATCCCTGTGGCAAACATATAATTGAACACATGCGCACACGCACACACACACATACACTCAACTAGACATGTAGACATTCTTAAGCACTTACTCACACCAATATTCTGAAAGTTCTGAAAACCCTCAGCAGTGATGACAAATCACACTCATTCCAGCCGCAGACACTCAGACAGTAAAAAGCATCCATTATAAAAATTCATGGGCAGCTCGCCGCTCGCTGCTTCAAATACTTCCCGGACTCCCTGCTGCAACACTTTTCCAGACTACGTTTTATTCTTTTCTCTTACCTAGTTTTGTCAAAAATAGGGTTTTTTTTTTTTTTCAGATTTTCTAGGCTATGCTTATTCATTAATGGGCCATATTTTTTGAATCTTTGCAGCTCTCTACCTCTCAGCACACAAATTACTATTTGCATGTTATTTCCATCCCGTATTCCAAAACACAGCATGGTGGCTGTTCTTTGCTACTGAAATTTCTTTATGCTGATTTCATCAGAACACGCATCTTCATCTCAGACCTCTCATCCCTGTCATAACCAGACTGATGTGTGAAAGGGAAAAAAAAAAAAGAGATTATTTTATAGACAACGCTGACCAAAATTACATTTTATCAGTTTGGTGAGATAAATTGACCGCAGCGTTCCCTCTACAATTTAAACAGGCTTTAGATGGTTTAGATAATTTGCTTTATTTTTGACACGAGTTAAATACATCACTGTTTGAAGATATAAGCTAGCCTCTGGACATAAATATAGATTTGGGCTTTCAGAAGAAGATCAAAAGCAATTTCCCACAGACATTTCCTGTTAAGGACACCTAACGTGGATTACGCATTTTATTATATGCAACTTTCAGTGTGATTGTGACTATATACAGTATACACTGCAGGGCAAAAAGTACGACCATAACCATCCGGCTATCCTGACTACAGCATTGGTATCATTTCCTTTAACAAGCACTAAGTGGCTCAAACCTGCTCCAACATAACAGTGTTGTGTACAAAGAGAGGACAGAAGACACAGTTTGCCAAGATTGCCTGCACGCAGCGATGTGACCTCATCCTGACTGAACACCTTGAACTGGATGAAGTGGAACGCTGACTGTGCACCAGGCCTCCTTACCCAACATCAGTGCCCAAACCCTAGCACTCCTGAGGATACATTGGCACAAATCCCCATAGCCACACTTTAAAATCTAGTGCAAAACCTTCTAAGAACAGTGTGATATAGTCTGATGTACTGAAACAGCAAAGACTCCCTATTAATGCTCATGGTTTTGAAATGGGATGTTTAATACTCAGATGTCGGCTTACTTTTGCTCATATAGTGTATACACTATGTGTTTGTTCGTCCCTATGTGTGTGTGTGTGCAAATCCTTCCAGGTTTTTGTACTGAATTCTCACCTGCACACTTAAAACCATGAAATATTTAGCCTGGTCTGTTGATAAGGAATAGATTTTAAGAAAAATTTCCTGTCCCTTCTTTTTCACAGTAATGCAGCTGCTGATAAAAATAGGAGACATTCCCATATGCTAGCTGTCCTCGTGGGTCACAGACCTGTAATGGGGCTTATTACATAAACCTCACTGCTTCAGTAACTGATGCATAGACACAACACAGATGTGAGGTGAAACATGGGTGGAGTAATTTATGTATTTGAGTGTGAGTCTATATATGTGAGCTGTTCCTGATAATAAGCACAGCCTTATGGCACCCCTCAGACTGCAACACTCCAACGTATCATAGATTTCGCCATAGCAATTTGGGTTTCATTTTATTAATTACAAAATAGCAATTTTTTATATCTCTATATAGTCATATTTAATGTTGAGAAACCTTCTTGAAGGTGGCATGGTGGTGCACTGTGGCCTCACTCCTCCAGGGTCCGGGTTCGATTCCCGCCTCGGGTCTGTGTCCATGGAGTTTGCATGTTCTCCCTGTGCTTGGTGGGTTTCCTCCAGGTACTCCGTTTCCTCACACAGTCCAAAGACATGCAGATTAGGTAATTCGGCATTCCAAAAGTGTCCATAGTGTGTTTGTTTGTGTTCCCTGTGATAGATTGGTACCCTGCCTCATGCCCTAATTTCCATGAGATAGGCTCCAGTCCCCCCTGACCCTGTATACAGAATAAGCGGTTTAACGATGGATGAACATTCAGAAAGTATCTAAGTTCCTTTTACTGTACTTATAAACAATAATTTTTCTCATTTTGTTCATTTTGTTCTAAGGTTTTATTTGTTTTTTATGTGAGCACATGGTTGACTATGCCATTTTTTTCCAATTGTACACAGTAGTTTAATGAAGGAAAGAAGTCTATCAGAGATTTGGTCCAGCTAGAGGAGTGTCAATAAGGTTATTAATAAGTTATTCTTTGTGTCCCTGTATTCAGGTTGCCTTTAAAATAATTCAGATTTCTTTTATCGGGTTTTTCTTTTTTGCTTGTTTGTTTTTGCCAGATGCTGTACCTATCTTGACATTTCTCTTCAGTCCGTGAAATATGGATTTGTCCTCTTTGATGCATTCAAATCAATTGGCTGCTTTTAAGGTCTTCTTTTAATAGAGTTCACAGTATGGTAGCTTGCTTTTGCTTTTTTCTCCCAGTGCATTAAAACATCTTTTAATCAAGCATGGGTTACCTTGCCAAGACCACCACTGAAATCAGATATTTTAGATTCTACCACTAAGAGAGCGCTCACAGTTTGGTTCCTTTCTACTGTTCACAATCATGCTCTGTTGCTTTTTTGTGTCATGGAACTGAAAAAAACCATCAAGTTTTTACCCTTTATGTTATCATGTAATCAAGACCTGAGTCCCTAATGGCTAAATTGAAATTATTTCCATAATTAATGTAGTTATTTTCCATTGTAACCGACCTGCAGTCTGATATTCCTGTATAAAGGTTGAGAAAAAGGTTGTTTTTATAAGTGAAAATCAATTGCAGTAACGGAGTCTGCTATTGTGTCTTCTCACAGGTACGTTTGGAGTGGCCCACTGACCTAGCTGTGAGTCCAATGGATAACTCCCTTTATGTGCTGGATAACAACGTGGTGCTGCAGATCTCAGAGAACCACCAGGTCAGAATCGTAGCTGGTCGGCCCATGCACTGTCAGGTGCCCGGTCTTGACCACTTCTTAGTGAGTAAAGTTGCCATCCATGCTACGTTAGAATCCGCTAATGCACTGGCCGTGTCCCACAATGGCATCCTCTACATCTCAGAATCTGATGACAAGAAGATCAATCGAGTGAGACAAGTTTCCACCAATGGTGAGATCTCTCTGGTTGCTGGTGCCCCAAGTGGCTGTGACTGTAAAAATGACGCCAACTGTGACTGTTACGCAGGGGATGATGGCTATGCCAAGCATGCAAAGCTCAACTCACCATCATCGATGGCTGTTTCTCCTGATGGAGAGCTCTTCATTGCTGATCTCGGCAATATCCGGATCCGTTATGTAAGGCAGAACAAACCATACCTTAATCCACTTAACATGTATGAGGTGTCCTCACCCATGGATGATGAACTCTACCTATTTGACACCAATGGCAGTCATATCTACACCCAGAGTCTAACCACAGGTGACTTCCTGTACAACCTGACGTATTCAGGAGCAGGAGACCTGAGCACCATTACAGACAAGAACAAGAACAAGGTGACCATCCGAAGGGACACTACAGGACTGCCTCTCTGGATCATGACCCCAGATGGACAAACATTTTGGTTCACCATCGGTACTAATAATGCCCTCAAGAGCATTGGTGCCCAGAGCCAAGAATTAGCCATGTTGACCTACCATGGGAACTCTGGACTGTTGGCCACGAAGAGCAATGAAGATGGGTGGACTACTTTCTATGAGTAAGTAACAAAGTCTTTTATACATTTCAAAAAAGCAGTATATCATTGGACTGCAAAAACTAATCAGCAACATAAATTTCATCATAAAGTAAAATAAGTTGAAGAGTTGATGATTTGAAAATATGTAAAGTAGAGCAGTAGTGTAAAAATTAATTCTGCTCAAGTACAGGAACTAATGTGAAATTTTCTCGAAGGATCTTTGAAGAAAAATAAGTTGTCCTCGCATGACAGAAATACAACAGCCATCAATATGAAGCTATTAGAAAAGAAAGTAATTGAACATTTGTTATTTATACATGTTTCATAAGCTAACGAAGTAGTGGCCGGTAGCGTCTCATGCATTAAAAATGTTTTCGCTTTGAAGTAGTACCTGTTAAAAACCAAACGATTTTTCCTTGGATTTCTACAGTGATATTGATGTTTAGACCTGTTTGATCAAATGTGTCAACTTTTTGAGAAGCTGTTTTGAGGTTATATTGACAGTATTAACATTTGCAAATGGTCCAGACATGGACCAGCAGGTTTCTGCTGCTTTGTGTCTAGAGCATATAAGTGTGCTTTGAATGTGTTTAAATGGTTTTTGGAGAATGTTTACAGCAAGAAAAGGACATTTATGTTTTGTTACTACCATTACAGTTACCTCAGCTTGACAAGTATGCACGACAGATGTTGGAGCATTTGGAACATCCTGTTATATACTTAAGAAAACTATACTGTATACTGTAGTGTAAGCACAGGTGTGAAGCAGAGAAATAACGTAGAAATACAGTATAAGGAATTAAAAGCCGCATCAGCACTGAGGGTGATTCATCCTTTGTGGGATACACTGCATAGCTCATGCAATACAAAATTTACATTTATTTAAACCAAATCATTTCGCCAAAATATTTTAGCATTTGTGGTTTTTAACACACTCGTGCTCAAACATGCACCAAATATTTTCCATCTGTGTGCGATATTAATTGCGTAATTTGCACAGCAATGCGGTTAAACTGTTTATATAGAAACTGCCCAAATTCCATAAGGAGAACATGGAGTTGGCACTCAATAACATACTAAATAAGAGACTGATTGGAAGCAGAAAACTATTTTGGTCAACACCCAATGAGACTGTGCTGCTCATTACAGACAAAAAAAGACACCAGGTTTAGAATCAAAAGCACTGACAATGGTGGAAAAATACAGGGAAAAAGGGAATGGTTTACCATTTTACATTTGAAGCATAGTATAAATCATATTCTGTTAATAGACATTTTTGTTAATGCATGTTGAAAATAACACATGTACTGTTGAAGAGAAATCTTTTAGCCAAAGACTTTAAACTATAATTAATTTTTAATGAAAGCAGTCAGTGATTATCAAAGAAGTCATTACTTGCATCCCTGCTACTTTTTCGACCTAGAACTGGTTGATATGTGATTAGACGTCAGAACTCACTGGTATTTGGACAGTGTAGTCAGCCAGATTGTGCAGCCAGACCACACTTTGGCAAGAGATTTGGCCATGGCTCAAGTTGCCATGGCTACGCTAACAGATCAAAGCTGAAATTGGGACATGGTCAAATAAATATGGTCAATTAAATCTGCCTCTGTGCAGGGAACGTATTGGGTTTCACAGCTAATTTAGATGAGGCTAAAAAGCTTCAGTATGTTTCATATTCCGGGGTTTAATGTGTTTATGCGTGTTAGGGTTTTTTCTCTATGTCTTTTCATTCATGGGTGAATTTTGGATGAACTGAAAGACCCATTTCCCCAAGTTTATTCATATGTTCATTACAGTATGTGTCAATTATGACACATAACAGTATCCAAGTGCAGTCATAGTTTAATTAGTATTTAAAATAATTAGGTACCGGTATATACTTACATCAACACGATCCCCAGGTGACCTGGACAACATTGATCACCAACTATACCTCAGCAAACTGCTGACAGGTTCATGGGCACCCATGGCTCGTTTATGCCTGTGGGGACGAAAGGTCAGGCCTTCTGGTTCAATCTCAAAGAAAAAGCCAATCCAGTTCAAAGCATTGAGCACCTATGGGATGCACTGATTAAACAAGTCCGATCCATGGAGGTCACACCTTCAGAAGCCCATGCGCAAGTCACGCCACCCAAAAGGCAAGAGCCGCCCCAATAGCATAATGGGAACTTAAGAACTAAGTGGTTTTAATGTGGTGACCAATTGGTATATATTAATAAAACATTTCATGCACAAAATTCATACTCCTAAATTTGCCATGTTAGTGTCACAGAGTAAAATCAATATATAAACCAAAACACACCGTTGTGCATCTTTTATGCAAATTAAATCAGCCTTGATTGCACATGCTTCAATAAACTTGCCTCCACCTGCCAATAGAAATTCCTTTTAAAGCCACATACACACCACATACATACGCAGCACTTTGTTCTAACCCTAAAGTACATATATATATATATATATATATATAAATTTTATTTTTTTCCCGTCCCCAAAATAGCCTTGGCTGTTGCCGAAACATACTAGAATTCTTCTGTTTTTACATATGTTTAATGAGAAGCTGAAAATAAGCCACGGGCTCTTAGAATAAATCAGCAGTATTTGTTTCTCTGAACGTGTCATTTATTTTGTTCAGATAAATTGGAAATATTCTAATGTCAATTACACCTTTCCCCTCTCTACTATTTCTTTATTAAAAATGCAAGCTGTCATATGTTTTCTTTTTTTTTAAATAAATGGCTTACAAACCACATTAGCTCTGTAATCGCTATTAGAAGTGGGGGGAAAAAACTATAATTAACATTAAGAATGCTTCACTCTGTACTTTTCAAAACAATTTAATTTTACTCAGACATTCTCTTCCTCAGGCAGCATGAAGTGGTGTTTTTTTAATTAATAAATAAAGCTTTTTTTTTGTATAATTAGTTTTGAAGGTTATAATGCTGCTTAAAGAATCACAGTTCTCATGCACCAAAGGTGGAACAGATCTCAGTGTTTATCTACGCACATTATCCTGTGCACAGTGCAGGCCCTCTGAGTTTATCACAGCCACCACCTGAATTCATTACGGCCTTTTCAGGCCAGTTAGCCTAAAGACACGTGCAAGCTATGTCAGCCAGGATTTGTGCCAAGACGCTTTGCAAAGCCGCAGAGGCAAACACAACAAAGGCATCTGCTGAGCTGTCCCCTCCATTAGGCTTTATTGGAATCTCTCTGTAGTGTTGAGGATGCAGATGTGTATTTGTCACTAGAATAGAGTTCTGAGTGTTTGTTGCAAGGACACAAGCTAATTTTTAGTTTTAGTAGTAGATTCGTAAAAGACAATGAGGCGCAGTGAAGCAGAGAGAAATATCAGGTCTTTGATGCGGGGGTGGTGTGAAAGAGTTCAAGTGGAAATGTGTTTTTGGTTCTTTGGAGCTACTAATAAGCATCACACTATGAACAGAAAGACGTTCTTAAACACATCCTGAACTTAAGCTTCTTTTTAGAGGGTTTACGGAGACAGTAATCATAGAAAAGTGTTGATTAGTGAAGAAATCCTTAGAACATTCTTTTTCTCAAGTACTCCCTAGAACAAGGGTGTTTACATGTTTTAATCTTTACTGTGTATTAAGTTAGTGTTACACTGTAGCATACAGACAAACTGAAATACTGAAAAAGAGGCAAATAAGCAGGTGACTAGAGCAACGTAGGACAAAATAGATTCAAAACAAAGGGAACAAAAGTGAAGGTTCTCATCCGGAGAAAGAAAAGAAAAATCTTTCAAGAATATACATGAAACAGGCGCTCTTACAGTATGTCCAGGCTAGATTTGGAAATCAGGACGTGAAGTAGAAGCTCCTGGACCAGCAATGGACCCAGATGGGACAAAAGCAGAATCATCAGGAGATCGCAAGTTCAAATCCTATTGATGTCATGGCCATCTGTGGTTGCGAGTCCAACAGAGCAGCATTGGCCCTACTGTACTGTAGGTGCAAGGGATGGCATTATTCTTTCTGTTGTTAGTCAGAGCAACACATTAAACCATTTCGGGGTGTCTGTGAGCTACTGTAGGTAGTGGGTTCCTCAGCAAGTGTTCAGCTGCTCTGGGATTTAAAAAATATGAGGAGCAATTAGAAACGTGTAATACTGTATGTCTTAAAGGAAAAGGAGGGCTAGCTAATGGGTTCTGGCAAAATTACCAGATTGATTAAAATTGGGGTGAAAATGCAAACAGTAGAAGATAAACTGGTCACAAGTTGTTGCATTCCAATTCATTTTTTTGTTTGTTTTAGCAGGCTTACAGAGACAGTAATCATAAAAAAGTGTTGATTAGTGAAGAAATGTGATTTGTGCTGGGGCTCGTTAACTGTATAATACAGTATATTTGCCTTTCAGAAAGACAAGCGACTCTTTTGTCCAAGTTGGGAATTTGGTCTGCGTCTCAGTCTAATAACTTCCATAATATTAACTTCCTGACACTCGGGTCACATAGCTACCGTAAGACTAACAGGAGCTGAATTGCCTGAGAGCTGGTATATGTATTTAATAGCATGAAAAAAAAATACAATATGTGATCCCGTTGCCTCTCTTCATTCCCAGCTCATTTTCTTGATCAGTGTTGAAAAGTAGCGCTGAGGCCTAGTATTTTATCTCCCATTACTTCTTTTCATGAAAATAAAAGAGGACAACTCCATTCTGCACTTAATATCGCACAGTGGGTTTCTCCAAAGCACTTTTCACATAGCTCAGAAGTCTTTACCCTGCAAATCAGATCCAATTTCTGTCAGTATCAGCACTTCCTCTTCTGTCTTTCATTTCGGCTGGAAGAGACCGAACGGGAGCGGTAGCCGGTGCTGCAGACCGGCCGCAGCCATCACTACTACTGCTTTAAAAGATATTAGAAAAACAAGACCTTCTGAGATCCCCACAGGCTTCAAGCGCGCATAGCGAGATGTTCTCGCTCATAATTTTCGGGGACGGGTGGTGTTCAAAGAGAGCCGGATTGGTGGTGCTGCTCTAGAATGTGACGGAGGTTTCGTTAAGCTGTGTGTTGTTCTTTATTGTAATACGGTTGGTATGGAGGCAGTTGTGTAAGTGCTGTCATAAACTTAGCTCACCTGCAGAACTCTAACCATACCATGCAATCCCACAACCTCTAACCCTCTTCTGTATGTCTCTCTCTCTCTCTCTCTCTATGGCTTTTTCTGTCTCTCTCCCTCCGCAGGTATGACAGTTACGGGAGGCTGACGAATGTGACCTACCCTACAGGCAGGGTAAGCAGCTACAGCACTGATTCTGATGGTGCCGTGCGGGTGCAGGCTGAAGGCTCCAACAAAGAGGACATCATCGTCACAACCAACCTCTCAGCCTCAGGAACATTTTACACGCTCATGCAAGGTCAGTCGCCAGACCTGTGTGTAAAGTTACGGGTGAAATGTTTCCGAAATTTTACAAGGTTTCACATTAAATCTGACATTGGTATATTTTGTCTGTAATCCTCTATGTACTGCGTTTGTGCGAATGTGTGTGTGTCTGTGTGCATGCTATAAAATGTGTCAGGATTCTGCCAGCTTTCACGCCTGTTATCTTCTATCTTTTTTCTATCTATCTTTGATACTTCTGTTTTTCTGTAAGACAGCAGTGTGTGTGAATGAGATTTATTCATTTAGCTCTTTGAACTGATACAACACCTACAACACACACACACACACACACACACACACACACACACACACACACACACACACACACACACACACAGAGCAGTCCCACACCCTCGAAACACAATGCTTTATTTTTGTGGCAACACTAAATATGTGGAAAACACTGTGTTTTCCGTTGACAGCCAGATCTCTTTGCTTTCACATGCAGAGCTTCATGAATAAAAGAATGAATGAATGTGCTTTGGTATTCTCGCTCAGAGGAAATTCCCACAACACACGTCACACAGTAAGATAAAAGCAGCTATATAGATTTTCCATCCTTTCGCTTCACACACACAGAGGCTCTCCTGTCTGCCGTAGGAAACCACTTTGCTTTTAGGACAAAGGGACATGTTCAAGGTCATGGGTCGTGAGCATAATCTTGTAATTTTCCTAGAATACTTTGGCATTTTGATATCCTGCTTTGCAGCTGACCAAACACTCCATCGATTTCCAATAATTGCCTTTGAACTCACCATTTCCCTCGGCTTTATAGTCGAAAGATGTTATGATTTTGCCGTTCTCCCACAGGCAGTGGATTTCAAAGCTCACCTTTTCCTATGTTTCATAGCATCTGCTGGTTCAGGCAAAAAGTTTACGTTTTTGTACAATTAATTTCTATTGGTTTAATAACCTGTTTCACAAACCACAGATCATTTTAGAGGTTTTAGTTTTGGTCTGTGTCTGTCTGTATATACTGTAGGGATAGGTTGGGTGGGTGGATGTCTTTTTTGGACTCAAATTATTTATACTTTATACTCAAATTATTATTTATTTTTTTTGCAAAAAAAAAAAGTAAGCTTTGAACTTGTTTTTGACCAAATATGACAGTGACCACATTACAAAAAACACTGTGTATCCCATAAGCATAAATTATGGAGAAGTGTAGTCAAAAACAGCCAAATCCCCAAATATCATATAATAAACTAATTAATATGAAACAGCCTATTTGCAAAAAGAAATAAATAAATGGGAAAAAACATCAGTGCATGTCCTCCAACACGCCATCAGCCCCCCAATGTTGAACCAAAAGTTATTCCCTTGGCACCAAAAAATGATCACATGATCAGCAAAGTAAACATACCGGCTCTGCAACAAGCAGCTGCTCTGAATGGATGGAATGTGTTTAATGGATTTTTGGAGAATGTTGAAGCCAAGTAAAAGGACATTTACAGTCTGTTCGTGCCATTGTGGTTCCCCCAGTAATCATAAATGTCTATGATACGTTGCCGTGGTCCACTACTAGATTGGTAGGGTTGCTGATGACCTGTTGCTGATGAGGGCAATGCTCATGATGTATTGTAAACTGTAGTTTTTTAGTTTTCAATATTTCTCATGGTCTTGAACAGTCTTAATGAAGCATAAAACTTTATTTCTTATTTCAATGTCCTGCCAGTATAAGTCACTGATTTTATCTGATTTTTTTTTTCTTTCTAAGAACTATAACACAAAGCATGCACAAATATTTTTATAGCTTTGATGAAAAATTCTATTATATATATGTATATAATTGACAACTGAAAATTAAATTAAATGAAGAGGATAAAGGATATATCATGTGCTTCCTCCGAGACACATGAAGCCCCTAGATGACAGTCGGATCTTTTTGAACACACGCAGCATTAGAGGGTAGGAATAAAGCACAGGTGCCTGTGATTGTCTAGTGCCACTATGATTGATGTGTGAGGGCACATCTTCCCGGTATGAGCATGGCCAATCTGCTCCCTAGACTACTGGATACGGATGCATGAAGCAGGACTCAGACTCGCAATCTTTGGATGATAGAAGGAACGCTTTTCTTTTGAGCACAAATTTTGTGCTTTTAAACACCATTGTGACTTAAAGAAATCTGTTTAAAAGGTCTCATTGTCTTTTTTAGAAAATCTTTACATTTTGTAGTCAGACTGTGCTATCTATCTGTCTATGTATCTATCTATCGATCTAACTAGAAAGCACATAATTGATCCATGTTAGGGAAAATGTGGGAGATTTTCTTGATTCAGATGTAGATGTTATAATGTTAGATCCACTGGTCAATGCAGAATGATGACCTTATGCTGCAAAACTTTACAGACACTGAGAGAAGGGAGAGAGAAGAAAAGGAGTGTGGGTGCAGAGTCAGTTGCTTGGCTGCTAATTAATTCACTCTCGTCTGCTTTGTAACTGGACACCGTTTTGCCTTTGCTCATGCACTGAATCAATTGGATATAGGCATCGCTCAAAGGCACTGACCTTCTGGTATTTATTAGCACTGCGTTCAAGTGTGTGTGTGTGTTTTCAGGAGGCTGTCTATATATTTCTACTTACTTGTATAATCATTTCCTGACAGTAATGTACACATTTAATTACATTTAAAATTATGTTGAGACATTAAACGCACCCATGTTTCATACTGTTCAGATTGTGAAGAGGCATCGTTTGATTGACCTCATTGCTTTCTTATCTTCTCCTTGACCTGTTCGAACCATATTTATTAATGCAAATGCAATAAGGCATGCAATTTTTCTTGATCATTATATCTGTTACATTAGTGCGCATGCATAACAGGTACAGTAATTCCTTCTTATTATGCAATCATTTAAACTGCTTGAGTGTCACTTTACGTTCCATGTGAAACATATGTTTTCACAAGGGAGAATTAAACCGGTTGCACATTTCTGTTTAGGCTGAGAGCACTGCAGCGTAATAAGTGCAGCTCTCATCAACTCATTAATTCACAGTGGCCAGTAATGAGCATTTTATTCATGGTGGACCTTGTGAAAGTGCTGACTGACACTTACTCATGTGTGCTGCATCGGAGTCAGTATTGCATCTTCGCTTTCCCGCATTAATAGCCTCTCTCTTTCTTTTTTCTGTGTCTCGCTATCTGTTGTCAGTCTGTTTATACCGCTAACTCACTGAAATGTATCTGTCTGATAAGGCACCTGGTAACAGAGAGATCCGGGTGCATCCGCATACCTCCATGACTGCTGATACACACGTTTACTCCGATATGCCCCTATATTTAAACCTCTTATTCTTTTGTAAGGCTATTCACACCGTGAGATTTTTCTTCTTTTTTTTTTCCAAAACCTTCTACGTATCTTCATTCAGGTTCTTTGTTTGAATTCCAAAATCTTTTAAGACAAAACAACTCAATCGCTTATTGTTCCTTCTACGTTCAGTCAAAATAAAGTACATAGCTGTGTTAAGTAATTAGTCAAAACACAACTGCTCTTTTAACCTTAAAGATATTACAGTTAAACTTTGGATTGTGAGCATAATTCGTTCTGGAAGCGTGCTTGTATATCAAATCACTCGTACTGTATATCAAGCTCATACTATATTTATTAAGGGAATAATTTTTCCAAGCCCAAAAATATTAATATAAAATGATTAATATACACAATATAAAATAAATTAACCTGCACTTTACCTTTTGAAAAGAATCATGACTGGTGTCCGATGATAGAAGAAGCAGGAGCAGGGGGGCTACTGTGTAGGGCGACACACATGCGCACACTGATGGAATCACTCCTCTCCGACAGAGAGTCTCTGGTTAGTGCATTAGTGCTTTACGGCATTTTGGCAGACGCCCTTATCCAGAGCGACTTACATTTTTACATCATTATGCATCTGAGTAGTTGAGGGTTAAGGGCCTTGCTCAAGGGCCCAACGGGGACAATTTGATAGTCATGGGATTTTAACCTGGGACCTTCTGAACCATAGTCCCCTGGTTACTGAAATCTTCTTCTTTTTGTGTGATTTTAACAAGGAACCCCTCTAATGACACATTATGAACATATGTACATATTCATCTCCCGCGCTGCTACAACATTTTAAACTTTTTTTTTCTTCACAGTCAGTCACTACACTTTTTTTTACACAGAATTAAAAAAATTTTTTACATGCACACATACGTGGTCACAATGTTATAGTAAACAGTACACACTGAGACTGAGACTGATGATTACCCATAATTCCACAGCACGAGAGATAGCGTATACGCACTACAGTACTCGTACATGTATATCAAGACCTCGCTCGTTTAACAAGTTTAATTTTGCTCGTCTTGCAAAACGCTCACAGACCAAGTTCCTTGCAATCCACGGTTCCACTGTACAACATAGTCTATTAAGCTGGTCCTAACACACCTTTTCCTTACTCTTGTAATTTCACTATAGATCAAGTCAAGAACAGTTACTACATTGGACTGGATGGCTCACTACGGCTGATCTTGGCTAATGGCATGGAAGTGTCACTGAACACAGAGCGACACCTGCTCTCAGGTACTGTGAACCCAACTGTCAGCAGGAGGAACGTCACCCTTCCAATAGATAACGGCCTCAACTTAGTGGAATGGAGACAGCGGAAAGAGCAAGCCCGGGGACAAGTCACAGTTTATGGACGCAGACTGAGGGTGAGAATCGATCTCTGGCTCACACACACCACACACACACACAACAGAGTCTATTCTGTAGTGATCATCAGTAACAACTCTGAAGGGTTCTTGGCTTGGCTTCAAGGGTCAAAGCAGCATACTTTGATATA
>JAQQZT010000003.1:12176324-12197999 GCA_030068275.1 Clarias platycephalus
ATGTAGAAAATAAATCACTAAACAAAAACAAAGAAATTTGCAAGTGACCCCAAACTTTTGAACGGTAGTGTGTGTGTTTATATATATATATATATATATATATATAAAGGTTTTTTAAGCTGAAGTATTGTGCACAAGAATTTGACAAACAAATTAAGCAGTAAAAACTATTTCATGCTGCCAGTAACCGGTTACAGTTCAATAATTTACAAACACAAAGCGACTCCAGATACATACACTACAAAAAATACTTAAAAAGTCAAACTGATAAATCCGATAACCTCCTCTAGGCACTGTACTCACTAGAACAGTTTGGATTCCAGAATTACAATTATATCAAAATAAGTAAAAGTTTATATTTATGACTTGAACTTGACCTTACTAAAGTCATAATTTTGTTTCTATCAGTAATGATAATTTTCTACTAATATTTATTCTGTTTGAGCTTGAGTGTTATATAGTCATGTGTAAAAGTTACAGTAGTGCCCCCCTCTTTTAATGAACTGCAACATATATATATATATATAATATATATATTTTTTTTTTAACATGCCCTTATTTATTTAACAAAAAAGAAGCCAAAAAAAAAACTGAGTACCCCCTTACTGCATCCAGGGGATTTAAGAGGGTAAGTTGTAGTCAGGTGCTGCTAAACATCAGCCCTTGATTAATTGATCATCAGCGGGTGTGCAGACCTCTATAAAAGCAGAGGTTTGGCATTTTGCCAGTCTGTAGCATTCAGGTGTGGGTGTTAACTAAGAGGGAAAGATGTAAGCAATGGTATTAGAGAGGTTTTGTTGCTGCACATTTTTTTTATCTTGTAAATCCAAATCATACACATGTGCTTATAGAATGTGGCATACTGTAGGCATAGACTTTCTTTCCATCTGAGAAACTTGTGTAAGGAATATACACAAACAAAATAACTAATTTAGATTTACCCTTCATTGCCCACTGGCTTAAAAGACATACTGTACAGACTTTGTTTTTATTCACCTACTCACTCACAGATTATAAATCTCTGAGGTATGACACATGCCCACGCACCACCTCTAGCACATATAGAGAAGTGCCCAGTGTGGCCTGACAGATACACAATCACAAACACACCTCCCACAAAGTCAGTCTGGCAGCGAAGCCCTCACAGTCAGAAATAATTCTACACGGACGAGCATGTTGCCCCGGAGTTGGCTGGATTAATTTTGTACGGCTCTCGGATGCACACTGAATCATCTTAGCCGAGAAGATTCTGTCCTAGCCACGGTTGCATCTTAATTACAATCTCTCTGACGCTCCTAGACAGTCTTGACGACCGCACCTGTCTTTTTGAATGATGAGCATTTTTATGATGGCATCGTTATGCTCTGCCCTAGCCGAAGCGGGCATGGAGCTGCGCGCCAAGGTCACAGAGTGTGGGTGAGCTCTCAGTTTCTCTCAGCGGTCAATCCATCATCGTGCACCATCCTACTTTCTGACCCTGAGGACTGGGTCAACAGCTAGGGCAGCGATGAATCCCATGATGCTAGAAACCCAGAGGCTTTCCTCATTGTACCACTGTGACACCTCCATCCATCTCCTCAGTGCATCTCAGCACTAGTTGTGCAGAAATTCGCCTTAGAAAATGAGAGTTGCCGCAGACCTTGTTTTAGCCACAGGCGAGGTTTTGCTCATGGGAAAGAAGACGAGTCGTGTCACTCCAGCTTTGGACGGCGTCTTGCAACCTCCGGGGAAGTAATAACTGAATCAAAGTGTGCGACCCAGTTACCGACACGCTTTGACCTGCACTTGTCTGCCAGTGCGGTAATAACAGACATGATAATGGGAAAACCACTTTAGCCACTACACAGTACAGCCTTCAACATAATTCAACCCATTTGTGATTTGAACCATAGCATTGCAGCAAGTCAAGGACACTGGATCTGGATGTATTCACCATGAATTGCTACACGTCTGCTTTCTGTTTGTGTAAGCAAACGTGATGCAGGGCCGCAGGCAGAGTGGTTTGTAAGCACAGGCAGCGTAGCAGACAGTTGGTCACAAGGTGCCATTCAGTTTGTGGATAGCAGCTGGTTTAATAACCCCGTGTTGTGTCTCGAGGGAATAGGGAAAATGTATAGAATAGGCTGAGACACCTTGAGGTAGTGTGTTTGTGTGTGTTGTTGTTGGTATGCCTTTCTCTGGAGATGTGGAAATAGAATAGAGGATGTATATATGCACGTGTATGAGTAAAATAAGGGGCATTAGGACAGGACATGTGCAGGTACAGTTAAGGAAATAGAGTGATATGTGTTGGTGTGAGCAAATACATCTCTATAGATGGAACATGTTCTACTGCAAAGCAGGTCATCGGCAACCTCTGTGATATCTCTGGATTATGTGTACCGTGGTTCCATCACCGTGACAACCGCGCCATTAGGAAAGCTCACGGCTTCTGCTACCAGGACATTACCATTTTTCTTTTCTCCACGGCAGCATAGACACCTCTGCCCTCAAGCTTCGAAAGTGTAAATGGGGAAATTCTCGATTTACCGTGATGCTAAATTGCGTAATAACATAAAGCTACCCTTGAAGGCTTGGTGACAAAGCATCACCACATTCTCTTTTGGATATTTCAGGATGCGTTTTATTATTAGAACAGCGTCACATACCACCACCAAAACGAGAAAGTAAACATTCGGGCACACTTGTTTGCTTGAGGAAGCGGGAAAAACGAAAAATCGCACTGAACAAATAAGATTAGTGTTCTTATCAGTGGAAAACCCGGGACATGTTTCAAATGGAAAGCACAGACAAATATTGGAACTGCAAAACAAAAACGTGAATTTAGTGAGAACACAAAAGACAGCCATTTGCGAATTTGTGAGCATCCAAGTTCCATTATCAGTGGTGATTCATAGGACAAAGGATATCCATCACCAAAACAATCCACGGTGATTTATTTCTGTGTTAAACAATATCCTAGTGGATTTATTCTTAGTGATTTACATTTACTGTACATTTAGGCATTTGGCAGACGTTCTTATCCAAAGTGCTTAAGTTTCTGTCATTTGATAGATTAGTGATTAGTGCGGATGTAGCCGTTTTAGAATTGATTTATCTGTCTTACATTAAATACAGTTCATATACAGTCCCCTGTACTGTATATCTGTTTTACCTAAGCCAAGCGCTTTTAGCCAATTTTCAGTTCAATTTAAAACATTTAAAACCTTTGAGTGGACTCTCTAGGGGCATTGTTTTTATTATTATTATTATTGTTATTGTCCTTCGTTTTGCAGTCTGCAACTCCTCATCTCATTCTCACACTGATTTAAAAAATATCCACTTGGTTTATAAGAAGAAGACTTCAAAAAGCAAAAAATACTCAAAAGCATAATGTTTGCCTTGCATTATTATATAATGTGCTAAAAAAGACAGAATAGAGGGCACTGACTTATTCACATCAGTAGGGGTGGAAGACATCAGACAAGCTATGACTCTGCTTTTTTCTGTACGTCTTGCTGGGAATTCATGCTTTCCTTTTAAGAATACAATAATCCTCTCAGTTAGGCATTAGTGACATTAATTGGCCCTGGTGTAATTGGTCCTTTACAGTACAGCGATATTTGAGAACACTTTCACACTCTTTCACTTCTAGCGTCACTGGACAGCAGCCAACAACAACGAGAAAAGCTGCTTTAAGACTTTGCTAAGACACGCGGTGCGTCATGCCAAGATGCGTTTCCGTGTACCTGGAGTGATCAGCTTTAATCATATTTAATCCACCTGGGTCAAGGGAAATGGTGGTGGTGTTTTTGTAGATTTATTTAGGTACCTGAGCAGATAAGGCATTTTACAGTTGCTTGGTTCAATATATCTAGATACAAGTAGTCTATTACTGTAGAAACATTTAAGGTGACTTTAAGGTGGTGGATATTGTTTCCATCTCACAGCTCATGAATTCAGGTACAGTAACTGCTTGTGTGGGCTTTTGCATGTTCTCTCTGTCTGAGTTTCTCCCAGAAACTTGCATTGCACTGTGCATTGTTCCTAGTTGTGAATGAGTTTGCAGCTAGATGTATGCATGGTACCCCGTAATGGACTGGATCCCAATACCATGTGGGTTCCTGCCTCATGCCTAGTGGATCCTCTCTGGATCTAAAGTGGCCCTGAACAGGATAAAACAGTTCCTGAAGATGAACGAAAGAAAGCGCATTCAAGTAAAGCATCATTAATCATTCACAGATATCACAAGAAATTACTAGAGAAATGATAGAACTCATAAAGGTGCAAACAGAAAAGAATCCATTGCTCAAAATTCTAGTATGATGTTAGAGCAAACCTCAGCTGAGTGTAGATGGGCAACATTAGCAGACAAAGCCTGACTGAGAGCCATTTTCCTCCTCTTGCTGTCCTTCTGCATTGACTTGGATGTGTCCTACAGATTAGCACCTCCATATGAGTGAGTCTTTTCTCTAATCTCAGCGTGTGCTTGGGTCAGAAGGCCCTTTCCCATTAGAGTGGATTGACGCTCAGTGTGATGCCATTTCAATCCTATAGTGAGTCTTTTGACTACATCTACCTTTCAGGAGTACCACTGATTTTCCCTTCACGTTTCATTTTGCTGGGTAATTATTTTGTAAAGGCATGGTGAGTGACTTTTAATGATCAGTGAGCTTCTTTCATTCTTCGTTTCCTGACAGGAGGAGAGTCAACAGTTTTCTGTAGTTCACCGTGCAAGAAAAATATAAATATATATGGGAAACGGTATCATTTAATAATGTATGTCAAAGAAAATTTAATTCTGAGCTAACTATGTATGTCAGGTTTAATTATATTTTCTGTCACCTTCAGCATTATAAAAAAAAAAAATCAAATTTTTCTTTGACAGGTTCATAACAGAAATCTGTTGTCCATGGATTTTGATCGCATCACCAGGACAGAGAAAGTGTATGATGACCACAGGAAATTTACTCTGAGGATCCACTACGACCATGCAGGCAGACCTAGCCTGTGGGCACCAAGCAACCGGCTGAACGGGGTCAACGTCACCTACTCCCCTGGCGGGCATGTGGCTGGCATTCAAAGAGGCACCATGTCTATCCGAATGGAATATGACCAAAATGGAAGAATCACTTCACAGATATTTGCAGATGGCAAGTCATGGACCTATACTTACCTGGAGAAGGTAAACAGCTTTGGAATCTTTGTAGTGATAAATATAATAATTACCATGCTTGATTAGAGAGTGAGTTAAATTGCTCAAGACCCTTTTACCCCATCTCAGTTCTTTTGGATTTGTGTGGTATTATCAAGTTTTAACTTAGCAGTTAAACTGTCTGATGCGCTTTGCTCACATTATGCATTGTTCCTGCTGACAGCTTGACAGTATAGTTATACCCAAAATAGCACCTTTTTAGAAAAGGTAAAATGTCTCCGTCTTGCTAATTAGAAAGCAAGTTTTGCAAATGTAGGACTACAGGAAGGAATGCAAATCTGAGTTTTAGGTTTGATTTTTAAGTATGGTTACTATTAAACCCTTTTCACGTTCTTAAAAGGCTGGGAGTCCCATTTGGGTTGCATTCGAAATGATTTCAATGTATCTTTCATGAACCTGGAAAGGTGGATTTGCCTTTCCGAAAGGTCAAACTCTGGAATGTGCTGCTTCATTAAAAAAGACCACACACATAATCCTAAAAAACAAAAACGATCTCCTTGACCTCTATATTAAGTAATATTATTTGCACTCATATTGTGCAGGGGTTTCCAGGGCCGTTGTACTGTTGCCACCTAATGAGAATTTGCCCTGCAACATTTTTCAGCCTGTGTTTCAGTGGCCTATCAGGCTATTTTTAATAGCTTGAAGCCAATGTGTGACACCCTACAGTTTGTTGCGTAGTTAATCACATAGCAAAATGTGACTCCTGGGCTCGTAATGACCTTCTCGTCCATTGGACAAAGAATGTACCATTTAAGGCATTAACATTTTCAGGCAGTTTTCATAAATGTGCTGCAAATTACCATGCTTCATTGACTCAAACACACTGTGGCTTTATTTTTCCCCTGGCAGTCCATGGTGCTACTGCTGTACAGCCAACGACAGTACATCTTCGAGTTTGACAAAAATGACCGTCTCTCATCTGTCACCATGCCCAATGTGGCCCGGCATACACTAGAGACCACTCGCTCTATTGGTTACTATAGAAACACATACAGGCCCCCTGAGGGCAATGCCACCGTGCTGCATGATTACAGTGAGGATGGTCTGCTTTTGCAAACTATTCACCAAGGCACAGGACGTCGGGTCATCTATAAATACGGCAAGCTCTCCCGACTGCTTGAGATTTTGTATGATACTTCACGTGTTGCCTTCTCGTACGATGAGGCGGCAGGCATGCTAAAGACAGTGAGCCTACAGAGCGAGGGATTCACCTGCACCATCCGTAACCGGCAGATCGGTCCACTGATTGACAGGCAGATTTTTCGTTTCAGCGAGGAAGGTATGGTCAATGCCCGATTTGACTACAACTATGATAACAGCTTCCGGGTCACGAGTATGCAGGCCGTCATCAACGAAACACCACTACCTATCGATCTGTACCGCTATGATGATGTATCAGGTAAAACAGAGCAGTTTGGCAAGTTTGGGGTCATCTATTATGACATTAATCAGATTATTACCACAGCTGTAATGACCCACACTAAACATTTTGACGCCTATGGACGAGTCAAAGAAGTGCAATACGAGATCTTCCGTTCACTGATGTACTGGATGATGGTGCAGTATGATAACATGGGCCGTGTGGTAGCCAAGGAGCTAAAAGTAGGCCCTTATGCCAACACCACACGGTACACATACGAATATGATGCCGATGGCCAGGTCCAGGTGGTGTCCATAAATGATAAGCCTTTGTGGCGCTACAGTTACGACTTGAATGGCAACCTGCATCTTCTGAGTCCAGGAAACAGTGCCCGTCTTACACCGCTACGCTATGACATCAGGGACCGCATCACACGGCTAGGAGATGTCCAGTACAGGTTGGACGAAGATGGGTTTTTAAAGCAAAGAGGCAATGACTTTTTCGAATACAACTCTGCAGGCTTGCTAATAAGAGCTTACAGCAAGGTTGGCGGATGGAGCATAAAGTATCGTTATGATGGTCTGGGCCGAAGAGTGTCTAGCAGAAGCAGTCAAGGACATCACATGCAGTTCTTCTATGCTGACCTGTCCAGCCCCACCAGAGTCACCCACATGTATAATCATTCCAGCTCAGAGATCACGTCACTCTACTATGATCTGCAGGGCCACCTCTTCGCCATGGAGCTAAGCAGCGGCGATGAGTTCTATGTGGCTTGTGACAACATCGGGACACCGCTGGCTGTATTCAGTGGCTCAGGCCTCATGATTAAACAGATCCTCTATACGGCATTTGGAGAGGTCTACCTGGACTCTAACCCCAGCTTTCAGCTCACAGTCGGATACCAGGGTGGCCTGTACGAACCCCTCACAAAGCTGGTACACATGGGCCGCCGTGATTACGACGTCTTAGCCGGTCGCTGGACCACACCTGACCATGACATCTGGAAGCAACTGAACAGCAACAACATAGTGCCCTTTAACCTCTACATGTTCAAGAACAACAACCCCCTAAGCAACTCACGAGAGACAAAGTGCTACATGACGGGTAAGTGCTTTTGCCATTTTAAGCTTGAAACACTCTGTAACCTCTATTTGGTCATGTGCTAATTTAATGGAATATTATACAATTTATAAGCCTAAAGCTTTCACCAGAGCCCTTTTTGCAGCAGTGGGCATTTTTTTAGACTGAGCTCCAGGGCTCAGCCTGGGGTATTTTATGGCCTTTTCTGGCTCCCCAGGTAACATGACTGTGCGCCGGCTTCCTCTGCCTGTTTTGTGTTCAGCTCTCTGCTCCAAAATATCTCATCATTCTTTTGTTGCCTCAGAGCATGAGTAAGGTAAATAGCAGCGAATGCTCCCCAGCCAGAGAAGACAATGGGGGCTTTACAAATCAGTGCCAATGGCTGTTGTATCAGCTTCTCCTTGCTTGGAAAGCAAACAACTATTTTATTGGAGGAGTACAAACTATTATAGGTCTGTTTGTAGTATGTGCCAGTGCCTTGAAGCAGCCTACTTTAGGCCAAAATCAAAGCCCTAGTTAATGCCATTGCTGCCAAGACGAAATTAATGAGTGAGAATAGTGACTATTAGCTGTACTCATTATTTTGGATCAAAGCCTAGGGTTTGAGTTTTCCCTTGTGGATATGATTGAATTGAACAGTAAGAAACTGGAACGTATGGAACATATGAACACTTTGACAGCAAAATGTAATAAATGGTAAATTTTTGTACTTTTGCCGATTTATTTTTGTCTGACACACAAGGTTGTCGTTAACAAAACATTTAATTTAAAAAACGCTATACTGTATACCTTTTATTTTTTTAAACGTTAAGCTTTTATGCTTTAACCAAACCGTGACATCAGACCCCTTCGAGCAAAAGTTGATGCATCATGACAACCCAACCACATCATATTATTATTATTATTATTATTATTATTATTAAAAGTCAACTAGAATATTATTAATACTAAAATAATACCTGCATACTTAAATAACCACGAACACAACTGCAGGCTGATTTATCTGTTGTGACAAAACTGTGGAAGGTGGAGTTACAGATTTTTGCTTAATAAATTCACACTAAAATAACAACAACAAAAAAAAGACATAATTTTTTTTTTATTTGAGGCTTTTTAAGACCCTGGTGACTCAAAAAAAAAAAAAAAAGTCTCAAATGTTCTCATTTCGCTGTCAAACTGTTCATACGTTTCCACATTCATACTGTACGCTTTACCTACTGTATAATTGCCTGCGATTTCACTGCATTGCATTTGCATGCTAATAGTCTTGTACATGAGCTATGTTTAACTTAACATTTACAAAAATTAACAATGAAACACTCACAAATGGTCATTAAGCTTCGAACTTTCTCATTAATGCTGGCTTTGGTTGAGGAATCACTAAACACACTCTTTAGATGTTTATATTCAAGAGTGAATTCCAGTGTTTTTGTTTAATTGATGATGCTGACATTTCTGTCGCATACTTGGAATTATTCAATTAATTGCCGTGTAGCGTGTTTCTGTTTTAAAAGAGGCTTCATTAGATAATCCAGGCAGAAATAAACAAGGAGCTCCCGAAGTGCACTTCACATGAAGTGCACTTTGAAGTGTAGTGATGCTGTTGATAGACGTTAATGACGTACAGTTTTCATTATACAGTGTGAAAGCAGTTCAACATTTGTAAACAATTCCATCACATTTTTTTTTTTCTGATCTTAAAAAGCATGAAACATTTGACTCGTGAGAAAGAAGAAAATGTGGAATGTAACCGAGCAGAGTGATGCCAGACCTGGAATGTCACTCAACTTTATGTGAAGTTTTATCAGTGTAGTGTGCCTCAATGAAGTGCTGGGAATTATCCTCTTTTCTTGAGATGCAGTAATCTCTGGAGTATTCATCATGTTTAGCCCATCGTCACACTCTAATCAATTTTCCATTGTAATGAGTGTAAAGCGAGCTTATTTCAGGAAGGGAAAAATCACTTGACCTGTGTCCTTCTTCTTAATGAAAAATTGTTTTGCAGTGCAGAAATCAGTGTATCAGCTGTGTGGAATGTTTGTGATCTTGCATTCCTAAACCGTTGTTAACACTGTTCGTTGCAGATGTGAATAGCTGGTTAGTGACTTTCGGCTTCCAGCTCTATAACGTCATCCCTGGCTATCGCAAACCTGTCACGGACGCCATGGAACCCTCTTATGAGCTCATTCATGCCCAGATGAAAACTCAGGAATGGGATAGCACTAAGGTAAGCAGACACATACGTATATTGTAGCGATTTGAACACTTATCAGTAAATACAAGTCATACAGTACACACACATTTGTATCTATAAAAATGCTGGAGATGGGTTTATACAATGGGTTAATGGGTTTATTATGTCATTTATATTCTGTAATTAAAAGCAAAGCATGGGGACTTAGGCAGCAGGGCCAGTCCCAAGCCCAGTTAAAGAATAGTAACGATGAAACAGGTGAGGACATCCTGGATAAAATCAACTGATCTGATGTGGCGACACCTATGATAAAAGGGACAAAGCTCAAGAAAAAAATTATACACTGTAGGCATTTATGTAACTACCTACAGTATAACTTATGCAATAAGAATTTCCTATACCTATTCCTAAAATCAACAATAATTTTAATCTCAATAACCGTGTAAACATCTGATTTCATTTTTTTAAAGGCATTGTGCTGTACAGTATGTTGTCAGAAGTATATTGCTGGTCCTGACGAAGTAGGTTACCACTGTTGGTGTTTTTTTGTACATTTTGGTCCCTTTGGGTTCTACTGTAGGTTTCAGCGTTGATGGACGTTTCGCTGTGATCCTTAAAAAGAAAACTACTTTTAAAATGTATCCACAAGCTCAAAGGTTTCCATTTGTTTACAAAGGTTAAGGTTTGGTCTAGGCATGGTATTAATTAGCTGGAATAATGTTTGTCAGTGGAAGGTCTTGAGAAGAATAGTAAGAAATAAATTCAGTTTCAAAAACCTTTTATTCGTGCTAACCCGACCCTTTAGTTTTGTAGCCTCCTGATAGAGGCCAGTGTAATCAGTTCAAATCAGTGGCTAGTGTGTCTGCCCTCTGCTCCTGCTTCTCAAACTGAGGGTCAAAATAAAGAGTGCTTGTAATAGTCCCGCCATTAGGGAAATTCATTCCACATTTCCTTCCCCCCACCGGCCATTGATTTCAGCTCGGCTTTACACACCTTTCTGTCTCCCTTTTTCTTTCGTCTTTCACTTTGCACTTTACATGGTCGTAGACTTATCAGACCCTCGTGTCTTCTTTGAGTTACCTGAATAATTTACAAGCTGTTTGTTTCGCGGATCAGGTCACTCCCCGAGAGCAGCTCGCATTAGGCGTGCGTTGACGGCTGTGTTTTTGCTTAATGTCGAAAGACAGACACCTTGTCCCCTTGACACAGCACTGCATGATTTCAACTTTCAAGGCATTCTAAGAAGCATAATAAGAAAAGGGACATACCAATGTAAATGCCTATCAGGCTTGTTGGATGTGAGATGTAGAGATTGTATGCAAGTCGCTAGTTTTTTCACCCGATAAGCACTTCTGTTCTGGCATTCGAAGAGGCCAGAAGTCATCAGTAAAGTCTGAATTGTAAATGGATACACCATAATAGACAGACGTATCCAAGGTTTCAGATGTTTGAGATATGAGATTCTAAATGTGAAGTGATGGATCCATTTGAAGCAGGCAGCTTGATAAGGTTGGCAATGGATCGCACCCACACTCAAGGAGAATGAGCGAGCAAGCTAAATATATAAAAACAGGTAAAGAATGTTCTTTCGATGTACCATTTAGGTTCTGTATATGTACGTCTTTTTCAGCAGTTTGATGGCTTTACTCAAGATCAATACACATCAAACAAAAACACTGCAGCAAAACAGAATGCATCAACATTATCAAAGTACAGAAGGACTAGGTCCTTATACTGTAATATCACGTTAGATATAAAAACACAACGCTGGATTTTAAATAAGAGAAAATATGAGCTGAAATGAATCTGTTCATAATTTTATTCATTCCTATTTTTACTAAGGGCATTTTTATATGATGTTATTTTAGATATGTGGTTAACTTTGCACAGCATTAGGATAAATATGCTAATACTGAAAAGGAAGCCGTGTTATCAGTATACTCACTATAGTAACGTTAACTTTTAATTAAATAATTTTTCAGTTGGCAAATTAGATAACAAACCGGACATGTGCCTTTCTTTTTCCTTGTGATCGTTCTTATGACGCGTACACCCAGAAACGAGCTATGTGACGCTATGTCATTCCATTTCGAGTTAATGTCGACATGTTTCCGAATTAGCTTTAGTGATTTCGGTTTTGTTGAGCCTTTTGAATCGCTGTGGTGTTTTTGGTTTGTTAATCTGTTCTGCGCATACAAGCCACCAAATTTGCAGGACCTTTTGAAGGCCACACAGACTCCAGAAGCCAGTTTTCTCTTTCATTTGCTCCGAGTGCTTCAAATCCAACTTAATGAAATCCCTTTTGGAAAATAGTCATTACAATATAATCACGCGCACACAGTCTTGTCCCAGGCTGGATATATTTAGCTGTTTGATTTGCCAGCATGCACAGTTATAAATCCTAGTTGTTATTTGATTAAATGTTCTGAGCTTGTCATGAAAGCATTAGATGATGAAACCCTGCTGGCTAGTCTAATTTCTGTGTGCACTTTAATTATCACTAACTTGACCACATGATAAGACTCTTTAAAAGTTGAAAGCAATGCAATTTTCAAGACTTGTCAGATCTTTCTGTCTTGTTCTTCTATAAACAGCCACTGCAGAGTTGAAGTCACCACAGGATACTTGGTATATATAGAGCTTTGGTCTCCACGACATGGATGGGCATGGTTGTTGGTGCCAGACAGGCTGACCCGAGTATTTCCAAAATTTGGAATTTCACTTACCACCATCTCTAGGGTTTATGAATGGTCCTGGAAAAAAGAAAATACCCAGTGAGCAGCAGTTCTCTTGGCAAAATGCTTTGTTGGTTTGAGCAGTGGTAACGCAAATATAATCTCGTTACAACCGAGGTACGCTGAAGAGGATCTCTGAATGCACAACATGTTGAACCTTGAAGCAAATGGGCTGCAGCAGCATAAGACCACACCGGTGCTCAAATGAGTGCACTGTACTCAAATGACCTCCGCAGTCACCAGATCTCAATCCAATAGAGCTCCTTTGGGATGTGGTGGAACGGGAGATTCGCATCATGAATATGCAGCTGACTAATCCGCAGCAACTCCATGTGTCTATCATGTCAATATGGAACCAAATCTCCAAGGAATGTTTCCAGCACCTTGGTGAATCTACAAAGGAAGAAAGCAGTTCTGAAGGCAAAAGGGGGGTCCACCTTGTTCTAGTACCTAATGAAGTGGCTGGTGAAAGTATTTCAACTGTAATTTTACATATTCCGAAGTTTCTGTTTCCTTTTCAAAGGACATTGTTGTTACTCCGGAAATGAGACACATCAAGAATGTATTAATTTCTAACTCGTTAGTATAGGTGTAGCTACTTTATTACTCATAAATCAGCCCAACCCCACTTACGGACATTATTTTCTTTTTTTATTGGAAGGAAATAAATGATTCTAATTGCTGGCCAAATTGCTTTTTGAAAATATAATTATGGGGTCATTTATGAGCTTTTAAAGAAGCTACATAAAAAAAACCCACTAATGGCCTCTGCAAAAGTAGTGCTGCTCCTATGAGGGTTTAAAGTAGGCTGTTTGCTCCATAATGCCCATATTTCATTTAAAGTATTCACAGCGATAGAGGGGAAGGAGGAAAGAGCCACTCATTACACATGTGACAATAGCGCCTCCATTTACTCCAGCAAGATGGTACACTTTTAGGGTAGCCTCCAAATACTTCAACGTAAGTCTCATACAGAAAAAAGCATAAAGCAGGGGGTTGTTGATCAAAAAAAAAAAAAATTTGCAGTAGTGGTGCAATAATTGGGTTCCATTATTGCAAATATGAATAAGCATTTTATCCAAATAACATGAAGAACTGCTAAAAGGTTTCTTCAGCTTGTTTTGCACCGGTGAGCATTCACATGTTGTAGAAAAGAGAGGAACGAGGGGAAGAGTAGTGGTGTGGTATGACTAATAGCAGGCTCAAGGTAGAAGTATTGTGCCCCTAAAACTTCAAATCAATTCAGAGCAATTAGTGGTTTTAGATTATGCTAAGGAAGGAAAAAAATCCTCTAGCACTTCTTTGATTGTATATTGATCTAATGATTACTCACACGGACAGGGTAGAAGTACAAGTAGACCGTCCACCTCCTTAATACTCTGGACGCATTAACATTCTTACCCTGTCACCTACAGTATAACTATTTTTGAAAGATATATCTGCTGTATGAGCAGCCTCGTTCTCATGCTGAAATGACTGCGATAGCTGTGGAGTAGTGCAAAAATAGTGTGTACGGCTTGTTTTGTACTATATTCAGCTGAAGAGCAGCTGAATATACAACAGAAAAATGACAGAAGTATGTTGCCTGATAGTCCTGGTGGCATCCACCATTAGCTTCTGACTTTGATTAATGCCCTGGATGGCTGGTCCTGCAGGCACTCTGACCACCATACGCTGCTTGAATGATGCATCTTTTTCAGACCTGAGAGATCATTGAGGTAGACCCTAGGACAGGCGTTGTCATCCCTACACCACACACACGTCTGTACTGTGACTAAGGTCAGAGAGTTGGCGTTCTACAAATTGGGGTGGTGAGGTGTGAAATGTTTTTCAGACAGTGTGTCCTGCCAGAGACACCTAACAGCTGAACGCAACTTAGCCTTCCGCTCACACCCTTACTTGCCAAATTGGGTAGGTAGGGAGGTTGTTAAAGACTTTAGGCTCTTCTTTATCCATTCATTCCAGACAGGAGCTTCTTCTTTCTAGGGTTTCTCGAAAGAAGCTAATCATAGCCAGTGTCTAGCCGTTGCTATCTCACCCTACTTTTCCAGTGTTGTTGATTGGAATTTTCTGTTTTTGCTTTAATATTATCACTGAAGAAGACTAAAAACAGACGTGACCATTTTGTAGAAGAACCAAGTACCTGTAGCTCTTGCTGAAGAATTACACGGCCTTTTTTAGTGACAATCGTATTTTTAGAAAAGTGTTTACCGGTACGTTCATACAGCTCGCCACAGTACAGAAAGGCTTACCCTGAACAGTCAGAACATGAAAATTAAAAGTGTTTTGAAGTGGTAATGAAGCAGATTGAGAACTGGACTGTGAAAGAGATGAGTAACTGAACATGGGGAGAAAAAAGACAGCTTCCTGCTGAGGTCACCCACCCCGCACCAGCCATCAGTTACTCCTGGGAGTTAGTTACTCCTTAGAGACGGGTAGTGCAATCAAGCCTGCTGCTACAGAGCAGACGGGGTGAAACCAAATGCAGATATTTTGGTGTGCCTACCACTAGTCTGTGTTAAATAATAACGTCTTTCATTTGGATAGGGCCTTTGTCAAACCCAAGGCTGAGTTACCAATTACAGATTATTAACTGTATCATAGAGCGAAGGGCTACAGTGAGCGTTGATAAGACGGCTTATTTCAGCTGGGCTTTAACCAGAGATGATTTACATTTCAATCAGGTATGCATGAGATATTGTCATGGCAGGAATAGGGGCAATTATAGTATATGTGGAAACAATTCTATGAATATATTGGATGCATGCATGGATGGATGGATCGATCACTTGAGCAACGCCTGATTGGTATAATATAAGCCGTAGCTTAGTGATTAAGGACGGTTGTAAGTTCGATTCCCAGCACTGCCAAGCTGCCACTGTTGGGTTTTTGAACAAACCCATTTGCCTCACCTGCTCAGTTGTATACTGTCTCACTTCTACAGTAGATTACTTCGTGTAAAGCACCAGTAGTGGTAAAGTAGACAGTGGTAGCCTGGTAGTTAATCTGTTGGACTAATGATTGGGTAGGTCATGGATTCACACCCCATCACCAACAAGACACCAAGTCACTCCGGATTAGGGTGACTGGCAAATATTTTAAATGTAAATGTGAAGTGTTTCTAGACGAATGCACACCTGATTATTGGTCAATTTATATTCAGTATCATTCTGTGTCATTGCCTCCAGTAAATCCTGAGTCAATCACTCATAAGTCCTGCAAAATACTAAAAAATGAAGCAGTATACAGTACTCTGCAAAAGTCTTAGGCACCATATTATATGCTGTCCCAATTTTATTGGAATATATTCCAATAAAAGTGAATATTCCAGTGTTGTGTGTATATTTGGAAGTTGGGTTGGTGAATTACTATTTGTGTCCAAAACCGCAGTTGAATAATTTAGGTGTCATAATTCCACTCACTCCACTTGTTAACTATTGATACCAACTACTACTATATCAAACTCTTCTGTTTTTCTGATAGTAATTTGTCTGCTTTTGTGTATCTGTGTGTGCAGTCTGTACTCGGAGTGCAGTGTGAGGTCCAGAGACAACTTAAGTCCTTTGTGAAGTTGGAGCGTTTTGACCAAATCTACAGAGCAAGTGGTGCTGGTTGCCCACAAACCCCTTACAGCACATTCTTTGCTTCGGGGGCTTCAATCTTCGGTAAGGGCGTGAAGCTAGCCATCCGAGAGGGTCAAGTGAGTGCGGACATCATTAGCCTGGCCAGTGAGGATGGCAGGCGGCTTGCTGCTGTTCTGGACCAGACTGTCTACCTACAAGATCTTCACTTTACAATTGATGGCGTGGACATGCACTATTTTGTGAAAGCAACATCAGCAGAGGGCGATTTGGCACTGCTCGGTATGACAGTGGGACGCCGAATGTTAGAGACAGGAACTAACGTGACAGTTCAGCAGCTGAACACGGTGCTGGGTGGCCGAGCTCGGCGCATTACCGACGTGCAGCTGCAACATGGTGCGCTGAGCCTGAACGTACGCTATGGGAGCAGTCTGGACGAAGAAAAAGCCCGGGTGCTTGAGATGACTCGGCAAAGAGTTGTGGCAGCCGCCTGGCAGCGGGAGCGGCACCGACTGCGCCAGGGAGAGGACGGTTCCCGCGTCTGGACGGACACTGAGCGGCAGCAGCTGTTCAGCTCGGGCCGCGTGCAAGGCTATGACGGTTACTACGTGGTGCCCGTGGACCAGTTCCCTGAGCTGGCCGACAGCATCAGCAACATTCACTTTCTGCGCCAGAGCGAGATGGGCCGCAGGTGACACGAACACAAAGGAAGCCCCGCTCAGACTGAGCGTCCAGGACTCTTTGCCAAAGACATGTTGCTTGTGTGACCACTTTGTTAAATCTTTTTTTTGTATTTAATTTTTGTTTTTGTTAGTTTTTTTTTTTTTTTTTTTTTTTTAGACTGCCTTACCATGTTGCAGGCAGTTGCACTGCATTGACATACAAGTGCTTTTTTAAAATTGCGTAACAGTTTCTGGCTGCCAAATGAGGCTGCTAGAGAAATGACATATGGTAACATTGGTTATTTAGTTCTGACTCCTTTTTCTACAGATCAGCTCAAAGGGATCCTGGAAGATGGCTGGTTATGCATTTTGATCACTGGCAAGTGAGCAGATTGGCATTCAGCTTCACTCCACCCTGCCTTTTTCTCACCCCACAGCCAAGGAGAGCCTTTTTTAAAAATCACTTCTTTTTATACTTGAAAGTCTGCCACACTTAAACAAGGACAGTGTCTGTTGTTTAGGCTCCTGATCCCCCCATCCCTTATCATCACGGACTCTTGAATTGGTGTCATGTGCCATTTCAAGACTGCTTGACTGCCTAGTATTTCTTAAATATCTGAATTCGACCAATGGATAAAAAGAAAAAAAAAATAGCAAAGGAAAGGAAATCATAAAGGGCATGCTCACAGTCTGAACACATAATGTGAAATGTCTTACTGATTACAAAAAGGGAAAATGTGACAAAACAGAAAATAGCTCCCAGTGGTAAAGATTGTGCTAAAAAATATAATCTATATTGACATTGCTGGAAAAAAATATATATATGAAAAAAAACTTCTGTATGAAAATGAATATTTTACTAAAATACATAAAATCACCTAAAATCTATTTCATAGCTACAAGTATGAAAATAAGAACAGTATATCTAATGTGAATACATTACGAAAAATGTGAACTGTCGTCCCTTTTAATTGCAATTTGCTGTACTTGAACGATGCCTAATGTTCCAACACATGAAAAAGATGTGTGTATATATTATGTTTGGGAATGTCAATCCATGAAATTAATTTGTTTGGTTTTTATTGTTGAAGCAATTAAGATTTTAATATGCTTAACCATTCATTTCAGGAGAACAGTATTTATTTTAGTAATGTGCTTTTTGAACCAATGTTGCTCCTCATGCGCTCTGTCTGTGCAAGAGACATGAATGCTTATATATATATCTATATATCTATAAAACAAAAAAGGACTTACACACACACATGCAAACAAAACAGCACATTACTAGAACATGCCCTCAGACGTTCCTCAGGCTTTCCCTTCCGTGAACATGTTGAGCTGTGGAGTGCTAGCACTGGACACTGGGCTAAGGACAGTTTCGAACCCCAGTGGGATGCCTGAGGGTCAGAGTCTTAAGTGCCCTGGATATGAACCACAAGACTCCACCGAGTCCCACCGCTGCCTGAGATGCATTACAGGCTGCGGGCGTGTAGTTCCTGTCTACAAGCAGAGGGGTTAAAATGCATGCCAATCTGGCAACCCGCCATGTGGATATAACTTCTTTGCTTTTTGTGCGTCCTATAGCTTGACTACCTACTGAACTTCAGAAGAACATCAAGTGTAGCCTTTCTCTGTCATTTATTTCAAAAAAACATTTTTGAGATGGAACAAAATGGTGTTAATGTGTCAGACATGGTGTCACGGTGTAACACACACCTCTAGTGTAGGCGTACAGCTGAATCTGTTATTACAGTTTGTGTGACTGGGGACCGTGCGTGGGGACGATGAGTATATCAGTGATCACAACTTGTATAATACTGTCAAGCATTTTTTTTTTTTTTGGATGTCAGTTGGATGTTGGATACAGCCATAACTCTTTGCTGTATTTTAAAAAAGGAAAAAAAAAAAGTTTGAATGAAGAAAAAAAAAAATGCATTGTGGTGACTTTGCTGAGAACTGCGTCGTGAGGCTGTACTTACTTTCTAAAGTTTTGGACTAATTTAATTTTTTTTTTTCCGTTTAGTTTTTTTTGGGTTGTTGTTGTTTGTTCTCAACACTGTGTTTCTAACGCTTCTCTTTGGATCTGTAAATAAGATGACGAGAAATGAGCTGTAAATAAAATGCCAATGTAGATACCTTTTAGAGCTACAGCAGTGAATCTGTGTAGTCTTTAGGTAAAGAAGGGGAAAAAATAAAGAATATTTTGTGTTTACATTTATTTAATGTCACTATTTTGTCCTGTTTTGACAAGTTTGCATGTGAGGAAAACAGAGGAAAAAATATTTTTCCAAGGCGTTTTTTTGGCAGTCTGCCTACAATGGGTAATGAGCCAGTTTAACAAATAGTGATAAGTCTGTCAGAATCTTTAGTCCTAAAGAGCTAGCGATGATATTTGATATCCCCTGTAGATATATTCGAACACATGGATTTTTATTATCTTTTGGTCTCTTTTTTGTATAAATTTATCAAGACCAATAATTCATCCACTTGTGCAATACTGCGCAAAAGTCTTTGTTTCATGTATTTTTAAATGTAGTCTTGAGGAATAGTTCTCCAGTTTTCCTGCATGACTTTTTTGGCTTATTTTCAGTCCAGTCCCGGTACCTGACCAATTTCAGAGTAATGTTTTTTGTTTGTTAAGCCACGCAGTGACCAATTAACCATTCAAGCACAAAAAACATCTAAACATAAAGCATGAACCAGATCATCAGGCCGGTGATTAGTATACTGGTGATGCTGAACGCTGAGTGCTTGGAACAGACGAGAGGGGAAATGAGGTTGCTGCTGAGGTTGTTACATAAACAAACAATTCTTTAATTGTATCTTAAGACACTTTGATGCCTGTCACAGTAAAACATTTGTCAATATTTCTCTAATTTAATGTAGCCTCACTCACGTACTGGTCGTCTATACCGCTTTTATACAACAGTGTTGAAGGGGGTGCCTGAAGCCTATCCCAGGAGTCTTAGGGCTCGAGACAGGGTGCCAATCCATTACAGGGCACACACACTCATTCACAGACTACGGGCAATTTGGGAACACCAATTAATTCATTTCAAATCAATTCAATTTTATTTGTATAGCGCTTTTAACAATTGACATTGTTGCAAAGCAGCTTTACACAATCAAAAGAATTATTTAAGTTTGTTAAATGTGTATGAATCAAAATGATAAGACTGTCCCTGATGAGCGAGCCGAGGACGACGGCGACAGTGGCAAGGAAAAACTCCCTGAGATGGTAAAAGGAAGAAACCTTGAGAGGAACCAGACCCAACAGGGAACCCATCCTCATTTGGGTGAAACGGAGAGCAGGGATTGATCTGCATCATACAGTACTGTGTGAGACTGGAAGTTCAGTATAACAGGAGATGTGTTTAAGTTAAAATTGGGTCCAGTTCATTATTGGAGGCTCGGGTAGACTGTAGGAAACTCCAGTCCTGAACTATCGAGCGACTGAAGTCACAAGTCCTCAGAGAAGAGCTGTCTGCATCAGCCGAGGACAGGACCGTCTTCGTGGAAAAGTGGAACCGTCCCCAGTCACCACACGCATCCCAGGCAGACCACACGGGGCATCCAATGCAACGAGATCTCCAACCAGAAGCAGGACACCAGGACGAGTCGGACAGCGTCAGGGGGCAGAGGGGGTCTGGATCATGATGTATATGATCGCCAACTGGGATAATTACATATAAAAAGATGTCCTTAGTCCATTAGTCCTTATTTATGAACATCAGCAGAATGCAAGTTGGAAATAAATATGAACAATTCTTAAGTATGTAGAACCTTAGGGGTTTGTACTGTACTGTATGTTTAGCTGTTTTTCCTTTCACCGCCATAAGAATTCAAAATGCCAGAACGATATACTTGTGCTTGTGACACATACAAAGGAAACAAAGGTTTTCAATATCTGTTCGGTAAAACCTTTAATTTGCAGAACCACCAAAAGTAGAACTTGTCAAGATCTGACCCTGTAAATGCTTTCCCAAGAAGTCTGCTAGATCACACCATCACTTAGCACTTTGAAATGAAAATCACCTCCATTATATACAGTACATTATCCAGGGTAACACAGTCTACTGCGACTGTTTGTTTCATTATATGGTAAGTATTCCTCAGCAGCTGCTACAGCCTGCAACCTCACAGGGCTGTTTATTTATATCTTCATAAATAGGTTTGGTGAGACGAGTGCTCCTTTTCTTGAATAGAGGAACAAAAACAACCGTGGTGAGCTTATCAATCCAGACCAGCTGTAATAAAGATCGTTTCAAATTTGCTGATATGAATGCATACGAATTTATTTGTGCGAAGGTTTCCCAGTGGCTTTACCAGCCTTCATTTACTGCAGAGAGCTTTCTGGGGGGTTTCAGCTTGATAGCGGCTGTTCATCATCACTACTGAAACTTTCCCAGTGGACACACCTGCAGAGGTTAAGCTCCAGACTGTGTATGCAAATGTATGTGCATGCATGAACATGTGTGTGTGTGTGTGTGTGTGTGTGTTTTTGCGAGTGTGGGCGCGCACTCTCCCACAGGCAAAGTCAAGTCTCCTTCCTGTTGCACTAATGCAGCTAATAACGGGCAGTTGTTCTAAGTGACCTGGTTCTACTGTATTCTGCCTCATCTTACATCTAACACCTGTGGAGACGGGCTTGCAGCCAGTGCACATAATAATAAAAAAAAGCTCCTCGTTCGACTAAGAAAAGCCATCACCGAGGCACGGGAAAGAATGGCATTAACAGTGTGACACTCCTCGCTGGTTCGAACCCCGGGTGATGCTGTTTTCCTCTCATAGCCGGAGGCACAGAGAGAGCTGATTGGCCGAGCTCTCTCAGAGGGGAGGGATGAGAGGTACTTGCGCTCCCACATT
>JAQQZT010000003.1:12200984-12214405 GCA_030068275.1 Clarias platycephalus
CTCCTTTTATACTTCCTGGTTCGTGACCGCATTACTTCCGGGTCCTAGTGCCGGCCACGGACCGAGTGTGCATGACACGCAAGTGTAGAGCGCATGGAGAATTTTTTTGTAAACTGGTGGTGTTACTGCGCCCTAGAGAGTATATAAGGAATAACAAATAGTAATAATAATAATAATAATAATAATAATAATAATAATAAGATTATTAATAAATATTTCTATAATGCCAAGTTTAGTCGTTGTTGGTCTTTCCACAGCGGAATATCCAGTCCGCACAACAACTTGGCACAGGTTTTACCCCGGATGCCCTTTCTGACGCAACCCTCCCCTTTATCCAGGCTTGGGACCGGCACTGCGTCCAGTGGTTGAAGGGTTTGGGGACTAGCTGGGAATCGAACCCGGGCCTTCCGCATGGCAGGCGAAACACCTACCACTGAGCCACCAGGACCTTCGATGCCAAGTTCAGTAATAGTGACCAACTCATCAGTTCTCAGACCTGAAGTGAGATAAGCACAGACCCCTCTTTCAGGCTGCCTTTCATTCTTCTGATAAGCATTCTAAGTTTTTTCGAGTTATGCAAAGGAATCACAAAAGTGATTGCTGTTAAAATCAGCCGGGCCCATATGCCTGCTGAGTCTAATGTTTTATACAGTCATTCGTTCATGGGGTGCTAGCAATGTTTTCGAAGTCCATAAACATAGAAATGACTCATAATCAGACACCTGGTTGGTCCTCCAAGTCTCACACTGACATTTGGAGGCTGTGAATTCACAATGAATCAATACAAAACCAGTGCGAACAACAGCTTGAGCCCAGACAATAGCAGTGATGCTCTGATGGGACTCATAAATGTGGCTTTGTTCTTCAAAACATCACTTTGCGCATGATGTGTGGTCACATTTGCTGTGACGAGGCAGCTTTCTTATTTTTTAAATGCATTCAGCTCCATAAATGCACTGAGTATAACAAAGGAAATGTACAAGACAGGACATTAAAATGCATCTTTTGTTTTTATCTCCGAGAGAAAGACTAAGAGAGAGGTACAATGAGAGAGAGAGAGAGAGAGAGAGAGAGGGAGGGAGGGAGGGAGGGAGGGATGGGTCTCATAAGGTCAAATGAACACTCCAAATTAATAGACGTTGTTAACTTGTGCAACACGAACATTTCTTATGGTCGGTTTTAAAGCAATGAATAAGACCAGTGAATTTTAAAACTCTATGGGATGCTTCTGCTTCTGGATTCTCATAAACACTATCATTTTTCTATGTTAAAATTGTTGTTTATCCTGCCTTAATCCCAGCCTGTTTGCAGACTTGTGTATATAAATTTTATTCACTTCCTCTGATATGAAGTAGAAGCACCTGTACTGCACTGTTTACTCTCCTGCTGGCTGTTCATCACAAATCAACAGCCGAATGTCTGCAGAAAGTGGCGAATAAGGCTTCTTTAAAATTCAGATGCTCTTGAAGGCAAGAATGCTAATTTCTGAGAGATTGAGGTGATCTCAGCAGAAGCACATGTCGTAGGGAGGGTCTCAGCTGGGTTCTGATGCCTGGCTTTTTTTTTCTTTTGACAGGTGTGAACAATGGTAGAGCCCAGAGAAATGTCAACATGGCGATTAGTAGGAAAAGCAGACACACTGCAACATTCATCAGTCAGGCTGCCTTTATATATTCATTCTTATTGACAGTACAGCGAAGGCATTTATTAGAGAAACTACCCCAGGGGTATATCTGATCTCAGAAGGCTTTGCACAGTGGGGAAACAGGACCATACCTGTGCCGCCACCCACATGTGACACATTTATACCCTTACCACTGACTGGGGTAAAAATAGATCAGCGCCAATGCAGGAGTATATACACTTTATATATACTGTAAGCTTTAACTTCCTATGTCATTGTGAGCCTATTTATTTACTGGACACAAACACTGCTGTAATTAAATCCTAGGATATCCAAATGATGTACAGTATGGGTGCATCTTGACAGTATATCAACTGTGTGCACACTGTACTGTAGCATGTACTGTACATAGACACAGAGTAGAACAATTTCCTTATTGCTACAGAAAAAAGCAGCAATATTATTTTTAGCCTCACACACACACAAAAACTCATGTCACCATTGTCAATTCTGCTAAAACCAAACTTAATAATAAGAGTTCTAATAATGATTAATAAATAAATATCAAGTTAAAATTTTGTCACATATACAACCACACACTGTATGATATGCAGTGGCATGCTTGTACAACTAAACAAAAAAGAGGCTGATATGACTTAAAAGGATAGAATAAAAGAAATTCACTACAATTAAATAAATAAATTAAAAAATGTAAAACATTAGATTGGAATATAGAAATGTGCACATTTCAAAAATTGCAAACTAAAATAGAATTTCAGATAAAACTTTGTATACACACTTTTATAGTATGAAGTATATAATAATAATAATAATAATAATAATAATAATAATAATAACAACAATAATAATAATAGTAATAATAACGCCAATTAGCCTATTTATTGAATGAGCACTGTGCTACGTCCGAACTGACTGCACTGTATTTTAGGAGTACTTTAAAAAAAACGTCATTACAAACTGTTTTTATTTTTATTTTAAATCAAATTTAAATAAATGTAAAAGTTTGAGTGCTATTATTTTCTATTTCTTTTTATAATAATTTTCTTCTATTTTATGTAAAGCACTTTGAATTACGATTGTGTATTGAATGCACACAGAGACGGGAATAAAACCTGGATCCTGGAGGTGCAAGGCGGTAGTGCAAACCACTATACCACCGTGCCATCCATAAGTATAATTATATATTAATATGTGATGTATTGCAATCAAATTAGTAATTTTATTAATTTTTTAGCAATTTTATATTTATAAGTTCTCCTTTTCCGGAAGTGTGTAAACTTTTTTTTGGCTGTATATAGTCACAGAATTTACAGTTGGTGCAAAATTGTAATTGTAAAGTCTCAGGAATAAAAATATTTCAAATATAGAATGGTAAACAATGTGGTGTGGGGTTATGACAACAGCAGTATGACTGAAACATGATGTATGAAATGAAATGATGTGTGTAAAATACTGTTTGTCACTTGTACATTAATATTACACTGTATTTTTTTCATATATCCATGTAGGAAGCTGGTACTGTACCAGGGTGCAGTTAAGGGCCTAGAGCACATAAGCCTAAGGGCCCAACAGTGGCAGCTTGACCCCAAACCTTCTGACCGGTAAACCTGAGCATGTAAACATTCACCTTTAGATGCTCAACTGGGTAAGACATCATTTAGAACCCATAAAAGTTTTAATACAACAGTAGTCTGAGAATTCAATGCAAACAACTAATATGTACTTTCTAGTTATATTTATCTCATTTGATGTTCTAGTTAGAAAATAAATATAGAACAAAGAAAATTAAAATTAAAATTTTTTTTCCAACAACAAGGTAAATACAGAAAAACATTACAAGTGCATTTTATTCATGGAAATTGACTTTTTTCTTCTCTATTGTGGACAATGTTAATGGCCGATCTTGCAGTAGTTACTGCTGTTAGTTCATTTGTTGGTTTGTTTGATTTCTAACCATTATACCTTCATCATGTGCAGCCATTCCACATGTTAACCTGCTACAAGATGAGAGAGTAATAAATGATTTCCACTGCACCCCAAAAATACACTAGTATAATTTTAAGCCTTTCAATCAAGTAATTTAAAGGTTAGATGTGGTAATTTATAATATTTTGTGCTATATAGAGATAAAGCGAAAAACATCATATTATTTAAGCAGTTAACTTTACTGTCGTACTTCAGGATGGTTTACCGATCCTATATACTGTAGGCTAAATGTTCCTATTAAAATGTCTAACTATTTGCACTTCATCTGTCAGCAATATCCGGCTCAACTTACTAAATATCATTCTTTTTTATAAAAGATATGAATTCTTCCCTTCACCACCTTTTATATACATTTTTTCCCCGAATTCCCATTTTCTTTCTTTGTGCTGCAATTTAACATCCAGTCGCTCGTCATTTTGCTGATCCATACAGTTCTGCGTAAACATGTTTACTGTCTCTCTAGCTGATTCAAGCAGGTACTCTGCCCCACTCAGCTGTTTAGTCTTCTATGTCAAGCAGTCCCAACCGCTCAGTTGCCATAGTACCAACTTCCTCTGCAGCAGTTCCCACTGCACCAAGATGTTGTGCTTCTTCACAAAATATTCTTGCTGTGCGTTTCTGTTCTTTAATGGTGGCTTTTCTTCTCTGCCTCCTTAACCAGATTCTGAAAAGGCTCTCAGAAGACACATCAGCTCCCTTTCCTCAGAGGGCTGACAAACTCCTGGACCCAATCCACAAATTAATGATAACAGATTTAATGAGGTAACTTGCAGTGCTGCTGGTGCACAATATAATGAACCAGGTGCATCTGCATCCTTTGCACAGTCATGGTACATTGTAAGGGGTTGATCTTTTTTTAAACAAAAATTTATTCAAATATTATTCACAATTCATAGGGCTTGTTTTAATCCTCCTGGGAATAAAACACTGACCAGCGTTACTTAACCTTCTGCGGATCACAAGAAAGATAAAATTGATATGGTTTAGTTTCACACCCATCCAAAAATGCATATTTGTAAAGTATTTAAACTCACAACCCTTAATATTTAGCTTGGGAAAATGCACTTTCTTCCACAACCATTCAAGTCAAACTGGGACTTTACAAAATAGCATAGCACAGTTACGAGAGTAAAAACTACCTTTATTTTTTATATATAATCCCCTGCTACACTAATGCATTCATAACAGTGTTTCACTAGTGCTTGGATACCACCAAGGTAGAACGATTTAGAGCCATGATCGATCTGACCCCTTCATGTCTGAAATGCTGGCCTTCCAGGAATTCCTTCAGTGGCACAAACATGTGAAAATGGCTTGTAGAGAGGTCAGGAGATGTGGCAGTAACACCCTGGAGAGTTCCTGTGATGTGCAATAGGTGTTTGCAAGTGATTGTGTGCACAGATCCCACTGACAAACGTGTCTCTTCTACAAGTTGGTGGCAAGTTATCCATTGATTTTCAAGGACCAGTGCGTTCCACTCACTGAATATTCACAGGGACAACTGCAGTGGGCTCCGAGCCACCTCGGCTGGGATCATCATCGACGGATGTACTGCCTCCTTCAAATCGTTTACACCATTCAGATTTAAGAGTCTCATCCCGCTACTGTGCTTTAAGTCTTGCGTACGTGTCAATCAGGTGTACGGCGACATTTATGAGAAATTTTATCACCAGTGTGACTTGAACGCCTCTTAAACATCACAACGGACCATATTGGATAAGATTTTTCTCCGTGTCTTCCACGACAAAAATGCACTTCAACACTCTATGATTTTATTATGTCCATGTTTTATCATGAACATGTAGTCGAATTTGCTATTTTAAAAAATACAAAAATATCTGTCTATACTGTCAGTTATGGTTTTTAGAAAGAAATTAAATCAGCATCAGTCAAGAAAATCTCTTTTAACTGCATGGTAGTGCCGCCTCATACTGTAGCTCGAGGGCCCCTGGTACTGTCTGGGTAGTGTGGATGTCCAATGCTTCATTTTCTCCCTTCTTCTCTTGGCCTTGGTTAGGCTTGTTTTTGTGTTCTTGGTCATTTTGTTTAACCTTGCAATTTTTTTACTTTTAAATTATTAATAGATATATAATAAAGAAATATCCTTAAAATGAAGTTAAGAATGTGCAAAAACTGTGCGAAGTCCAAAAATCAGATGGAGCAAAATAAAAATATCTGTATGCATGTGTGTATTACATTGAAGCAGTTATACGTATAGAATTTAATTTTATCTTTGCCTCTAACAAGCTGGGTACATTTATTATAAAGTAAGGCATCTTAGTTGAAAAAGTAAGTGCTAAGTGCTAAGACAAATGATTTGTGTGTGCCATAATACTTAGCATAATGGTGATATGTGCACTATTAAAGTATTTAAAAAGTACCTGAGCCTTTTTTTCTGCAAGCATCTAAAAAAAAAAAAATAATAAAAAAATATTTAAATATATTCTATTTACAAACCCATGACATGCCCAGTTGTGCGAAGGTTTGTCATTATTTTTTGTGTCGGCATTCAAACATATGATGCCCTGTGACCTCTGTCAAGAAATTATGTTGTGCAATTGTGCTTCGACAACAAGGACACTCATGCAGGATGTGTAAAATCCGACAGATTTACAGCAGTCTCTGACATCTGGCAATGTCTGTTTGTAACTGTATTATATGTTATAACCCAGAACAACATATTGCTTCAACAACAACAACAAAAAAAAGACAAAAAGAAAAACAATACCTTCGTGCGTTTCCATACATGACCCCCTACTGTAGGTCTGAACAAGTGTGCTCATGCCACCGTCCTGACACACCTTTTCTTCATCTATAAACTTAAAAATACACACATCAACCATGTTCAATGTAACCATGGATACGCTAAAATGCACTTATACATGACACATAGCTTTTATTCCACATGCAAAGCATTTTATCTGTCATTATATCTATATTAAAGAAATTACTTTTTATTATAAGTAATTATATTAAAGAAATTACTCATTGTTTAATTTGGCGTACATTTCATGCAAGTAAAAAAGTACAAACTTTCTCAATAGAATACATAGTGGTTCAAGTAATCCAGGCTTGGACCCCCAACCCGATCAGTAACAAAGAACCTTAACATTTCAGTCACCATCGTTACTGATATAAGACCTGCTTTATTTGTTGCATGAACACACACCCATAGAATAATTTAGGTCAGCTCTTTTAAATAAGGTTGCATCTTTCTGATGTATAGAATTGCATTATGTTTGGCTTGTTTCTTTATTTTAGATTTGACTGTATTTTCTAAAATATGGAAATAGTGCGAATAACCCTAATGAAGCAAGAGAGATTTTGGGTCAGGAGTCATATTGCGACTTCCATTTAGCTCATTTGCTGTTATGAAGCCATTTCTCACCTGCAGCTGAATGGTCTTGGTGCATGCTTCAAGTCGGCAATCTAATTGTGCAACTGCTAGTTCAATAATGTAAATGTGGTAAACAGATCTGATGCCAGAAAAGCAGCCTTGTGTTATGACTTGAAAATCTCCTCAAGAAATGGATTGGCATGAATGCACAAATGCATCTCCATCCACAGATCTGTGTGCATGGAGATGCATACGACTGCACATATATATATATATTTTTTCTTTAACAAAACTAAAAAATAATTCCAGACCAGAAATGTCCTTAGAGGACCAGAAACCCCAGTGTCTCTCCATGCATGATACATTGTTGTAAAAGGTCTAAGGGGTGTTTGAGCAACCACTAAAAGGTCAAATTTGTCCAGACATGTCAGGAATAAAACAAAACCCATGCATTTTGCTAAGCGGAGGCTACTTAGCAGCTGGCCATACTGCTTTTTCCTGAAAGAAATATCTTCCCTAGGAAAAAAAAAAAGATATTGTCATTAATTATTTTTGACATCTTTTATTTCTCGTGAGCGGTCCCTCGGTTTAAGGTCAAGAGAACATTATATCAAAGCTCAAGGACTGTACAGTATGTGGGACATACAGCAATGTTTTCATTTTAAAGAGCAGTGTGTCCTACTTACCACAGTGCTTAAGCACAATTTCTAAAGTTCAGCACATCACTTCAATTTTATTATTGTGCTGTAAATGCAGATAGCATTTTCATATTCGATTCAGAAGTGCTGTAGTAGCCTACTATCAGGCTTCATTAATTTTTTGATTTTATGAGCATGAGAATGCATGAGGAAATCTGTGGTATTTTTACAATTATTATTATTCCCACTATCACTGTAGTACGCAGCACATGAGAGGTCTGTTCATGTGTGTCTGAATGGAATAGAATCATTACAGAAATGACAAAATGACCTTGAATATTTTTAGCATATGTGTGCTATATAATTTTTAAAGCTTGCTGATCTGATTCAGTTGTTCATTTAGGATTTTTTTTTATATTATTGTTGATTCATTTATATATACAGTACTGTACGTATGGATACTGTATAAATAATAATTTTGTGGTGTCTGGCACCAGGACATTAGCAGAGGATCCTTTGGGTGCCTTAAATTGGGGCCTCCATGGATGAGTTTTTTTCCCCCATTTATAGTTTGCTTGATCGGATTGAAATCTTGAGCTTCGTGCCGAGTCAGCAGCCTTGGGTTTCTTGCCTGCTGCTCCCTGTGTACGGCTGCCTGTGGTGCGCTGAGTGTTCTGGTGCCTTTCTATTGCAGCCACCATTGACTTTTTAGCAATTTGTGTTGCATTGGCGTGAGGTAGCCTTGGGTGCTCATGATTCTGTCACTAGTTTGCTGGTGTATAATTACTAATCAGTGTTAAAGTGTTAATGTTATGGCTGATCGGTGTATGTTATTTGTCACAGGAAATAATTATTCAGGATAAGGGATGGATTTAGTGTGTTCTGGTTCCTCAGTGTCGACATGGTGGCTTAGGGGTTAGTACTGTCGCCATGCACCTCCATGTCGTGGGTTTGATTTCCAATGTCAGGTGTGTGTACAGTACATGGAGTCTGCATGTTCTCCAAGTGCTTGGTGGGTTTTCTCTGGGTTCTGCTTTTTCCACCCACAGGCTAAAGACATGGACATTAGCCATGTCTAATAATGTTAAGACATTAGGCTAAGTGGCGTTCCCAAAGTAGTGTGTGTGTGAATGTTGACCAGAGGTCGTACCACGGTCATACAAAATGGGTATAATTACAGTGGTCACTGTTGTTCCCTGGTTGGTCTACAGACGTTCCTAAATGGATGGATCGATGGTTCCTCAGCATCATGCCATCGTGTTAATTTGACATGTTATCTTCAAGCTGCTATAGCATAAGAACCAACTTGCCTACCGGCTTTAAATGGTAAAAAATATGGCCCGTTGTTTATTAATTAAATGAAATCTGTGTAATTAATGTTGACAAATCCATTTGTTATAAAAGAAACAATAGCACATGCTGTTTAAGAAAAAGAAGAGACTTTTTTGGGTGGTACAGTAAACCGACTTTGCATCGGGCAGCATCACGCAACACTTTCACTTATTTTCCTATAACAGCATCCTGTTTTATTCCTTCCTTGTACGAAGTTCGATGAAGGAGAGTTCAATTGAGGTGAAATATGCTGAATCATGAAGAATGAATCATTTTTCCTTCCTAGCCACATGTCTCTGACTGAATTCCCCTTGTGCACTTTATACTTTGTTGCTTTTATTCACTGCTAATGCTCCGATATAAAGAGGCGTCTCCGGAATAGGAGTTGGAGTGAGTAGGGTCACAAACATACAGTACAGTACTGTATGTAGGCTTGCATGTGGGTTTGATCTCAGGAAAAGTCGGTGGTAATTTGAATGTATATGGTTCTGGTGGTGTATGTACACTGCAGATTACAAAAAGCCAGATAATGTGTTGAATGAAACAGTAATTACACCCCAATCCACACGAAAACAGCTGACAGGTCCGATGAAGCCTTTTCGGGAAAACAAAGACACTCACAAACAAGAGTTATTATCATCACAGCTACGTTTGTGAATGTCTTTTAATTTAGATAATAATAAATGATAAGAGTGCTTTTGTAAAGCTTCTCTGTAATAACACAAGAGTAGTTGAAAACAATTATTTTGCATGTATTTCATGCCACACAGGTCTTCGAAAGCATGTCCGTCAAACTCCTATTCATTTCCAGATAATGGAAAATAAAGACGTGGCACGTATGAAGCTGTTAACAAGCCGCTGTTACGGTTTCATCACATTCAAACTTCGCCTAACACATACTGTATGTGGATGCAGTAGAGTTTCCGAAATAAGCCCTTGTGGAGGTTCTAACCACTGTAATTTATAGCAATGCTAATTAGTGAATAGTGGGTCCTGTCTCCATAAACAGAGGTAATTATTCATGAATTTGTATAGAAATGTCTCCTGAGAGAGCAGCTGTTAAACATCTCTCTAAGATGAATTAGCCTCTGTGCAGTGTAAGCACGAAATTCCGTTCAGGTTTAGCATTTGTCCATTTGCCACAATCGCGCACCTACGTACAACCTGTACCTGTTTTCTAAACGCTTGCCCCAGTGCCCTCTATACTATCCATCTCCATACAGTATATACCTATCTACAGTGTGTGCTTCGCGTTTTCTTAAAGACTGAATCTTGATATGTTTCACTTATAATAATAAATTCTCAGCTGTTTATGGACCAACCATGCCTTTGTTTATCTAGAGGCTGCAGGCTGTCTCATTATCACCTTCACAGCCAAGCTTCTCACTGCCAAGGGACCAATCTCATGTATGTTAATCAAGGTTTAAGCAGAAGGCTGCAGTAGTTTGTGGGCATACTGTTGGCACAAGAACTGTACTGTGCCTCGGTGTGACCATGCTTGCAAAAACACGCAGCTCATCAGTACTCACTTCTTTACTAATTCATATTCATATAAAAAGATTGCTATATATATATATATATTTTTTTTTTAATCTCATCCTTTTTCACACCTCATTGGCTTACATTCAGTTGAAATTAGTACGGGTTGTTATAAAGCATGTTGCACCACCATTACCAAATGGTAAAGACATTTGGACAGATTGACCTTGTGAACATTAATTCATCGAGACATCTTCGTAAAGGTCTGGGCATGGTTGCACAGCCTGCCATAGAAACACTAGGTAAAGGCATGGATAGGATGCCAGTCCACCACAGTATACCCTCCACACCACATTCACACCTACGTATAATTTTAGAGCAGCCTCTGCTCCCTTTGATTTTAGGACAGTGGGAGGAGCCAGGGTAAAAGGACACAAGGAGAACATGCAAAAACCTTATGCTAGTTTAAAAAGAGAAAATATGATATTATTTTCATGACAATTTACAGTATGTCCAGTGTCCTGTTACCTGTACAAACAAAAGTAATTGATTCCACTGTAATTTAATCCACATGCTAATAAGGGTATAATTTCCATATGTATTATGATCTGACCTAGGCAGCATGGTGGCTTAGTGGTTGGCATTGTCACCTTGTACTTCCAGGATCTGAGTCCCGTTCCGGCCTTTTCGTGCTTGGGTCCTCTGGGTACTCTGGGTACATGTTAATGCTCCTCAATAATATAAATATGTTGGCCTGTAGCCCTGACCATGACAATGAGTATAAAGGCTTAAAAGCCTCTAATGAATTTTAAAAAGGGAATGACAGTAAAGAAATTCTAAGCGACAGTCTTTTTTTTTTTTTTAAAGCATCAAGTACTGAGTGAGATAATACAATCTGACACACAACTATAGCAACAATTATATTAAGTTAACTAACTGATCTGTGTGAGGGATTAGAAATCTTACAGAAAATGGCTTGCTATTTCTTACAGAACAAAATGTACAAACAAAAAGAACCTTTAAAGCAAACCACGTTATACTGTATGACTAACATGGCTGACAAGTAATGGCAAACCCTTTATAAAGATGCTAGAGATAAAGCACTAACCTGGTTCTGTAGAACCCATATACTGGTGCACCCATGTGACACTTCTTACGAAATGCAGCACTCTTCAAAATTCAAATTCAAATTCAAAGTTTATTTGTCACATACACAGTCATATGCAGTGAAATGCTTTTTGCGACCAGTCGCGACGGCAGCCACCTACAGCGCCATCTCTTGTCCAGTGTCATAACACCTGTCATATGTCATCATATTACAAAAATCTATGCTAGAGACTACAGTACAGTACCACTCACCACCATTAATATGTTACTGTATGTAAGCCGTCACGACTGATCAATTACTGATATGCACGTGAAGACAAATCGTTACATCATCTCATTACCGCATTCGATGTTATTAATCTTATATTGCATGAATCTGTTGTCTCCAGCATCCTAAGAAAAAAATGTATAACCAGATTGTTTTTTTGCAGGCATCGTCACTAGAGAGAGAGAGAGAGAGAGAGAGGTTGCATTCTGTGATATTGGAAACCTTTTAGCATAAAGTAAGGGACATCTCAGAGGATGGGACGTGTAGTCAGTCCTGCTGTCTCTCATTGGAGAATTCAGTCTTCCACAAACAACATTGGAATTGATATTTGACTTCTTAAGTACTGCTACCAAGATGTTGGCTGGCTCCTGAAGGATTTGTGCAGCTAAGCTCATAAAACTTTAAGCAATGACAGTTTCTTAAGATCAATAGTGAGAACAAATCCTGATAGCTTTCCCCGGTTCTTCGTCCTTCCACACCAGTCTAGATTCAAACATGAAATGTTTATTCCAGTCTCTCATGAAATGTTTATTCCAGCAGATGTCTCCTATATAGCAATTATTTTAAAAGTGGGTGGACATACTGTCTTTAGCTTGAAAGTATTTAAAACTAAAGTCTGACATTATGATTCTCAGCCACCATAAATAGACCTTCAGTCAAAAGAATAACAACAACAACAAAATCGTATGGTATTAACGAATTTCTAACATAGTTAAACTTGATATTTATTATCTAGTGCACCTTTCTGAGCATTGGAGAGTAGAGGATTTCTACAAATATAGTTTTAAGTATACTTATACATATAGACTTATGAACTAGCCTGGGTTAATTAAATAATTGTCTGTTTCTTGTTTCCATTTCTAGCAATAGTTCATGAAATTGAAACCATTATTGCTGTAAAATTTGTGATATTGTTTTAGTGATACAATTTTTTTTTTTATGGCTAATGATACATTTAAATTACAATTTTAACCATTTTAAATTATAAAACAAATAGGCTGAAGATTAAAAGGAGAAGTGAAGCCAGTTTCACATGATGTACCTTTAATAAGGATGTGGTCTAGATGACCAAGCTAGTCAGAAAAGCTATGGCCTACAGCTTGGGAGGTCCTAGGTACAGCATCACTATTAGACCCTTGAGAAAGATACTGTAGCAATATACTGTATAATGAGTAAAAAAAAACAAAAGTTGGTGCCAAATACCATAGATCTAAATACAGCAGCACCCATGCAATACTGTTTAGTAAGTTTCATCATTATACAGTTCTCAGATTTTTACATTTCTACTAATTCACTTTAACTTAAATTTTATTTGTATTGTATAGCGCTTTTATCATTGTTGCAAAGCAGCTTTACAGAATTTAAAAAATATATGGAAATGTTCATGAAAGGCTGTCATCCTTTAAGTTCCTGGTCCACCAACACCTCTAGCCTGGTCAAGAAAGCTCACCAGCGCCTCTTCTTCTTGAGAACACTTAAGAAGAACCAGCTGTCCTCAACTACTCTGGTGAACTTCTATCGCTGCACAATACAAAGACCAACTGTGTCACAGTCTGGTACGGAAGCTGCTCTGTTGCTGAGCGTAAGGCACTGCAGCGGGTGGTGAAAACTGCCCAGCGTATTATAGGG
>JAQQZT010000003.1:12235827-12248257 GCA_030068275.1 Clarias platycephalus
TGTGTGTGTGTGTGTGTGTGTGTGTGTGTGTGTGTGTGTGTGTGTGTGTGTGTGTGTGTGTGTGTGTGTGTGGTCCTCTGTTTTGTTTGACATCATTTTTTTTTATTTCCTGAATTGTCGATGGTTTTGTTTTGGCCAGGCAGCTGCAGTAGATCTCTTGGTGCCTGGCGTGGGGGAGCTGTGTGGAGGTTCTCTCCGAGAAGAAAGGCTAGAGCTTCTAAGGACTCGGCTCGCACAGTAAGAATATCTTTCTCACTGTTGCACCACTGCTGTACTTTGTGGTCAACTTGATATGCACCAGATCAGCTCCAGAATTATTGGCACCTCTGATGAAAATGACCGAAAGTGAACTTACAAAACACATGCAGTCAGGGATATTTTGATCTTAAACAAATGAAAGTATTTTACTTTGTCCTTGTGTAATATTATATGTAGTACGGTGAGAAGGGGGAAAGGATTTTAATTAATTTAAAGAAGAGTGCCTAAAAACAAGGATGGATTGTGGATGTTAAACATTTTTAAACCCCATCACAGTCTGTTTATTCAACTATTATTGTATTGGCTTGAATGTTTTGAGCTTCTGTTTCGAAACTCTTTCTGGCTCTTGATTATGTTCTTAGTGATATTAAATTGGAAATGTTCCAGTGTAAACCATCAAGTTTACCAGCAGGCTTTTTTTCCTGTTGTTGTTTTTATTTTTTTTAAACATTTGCATTTTATTTAAAATGTAATTTAGGGTGGCAATAATAAAGGTTTGAGAAGATAATTTAACTTAATTTTTTCCACACAATAAATTTAACCCGTTATTATGAGGAGTGCTAGTAATTCCACAGCTGATTCTCTGTGTCAAACTGACTAATCTCTAGTTGCTTTTCATTGTTGCAGTATTGATATTTACAGTATGTGTGGGCTACTGTAGTACTCACTGTAACCTGTATTATTTGTTTCTTTAGGGCTGGATTAGATAACACATATGCATGGTAGGTTCGCAATCATGTTTTTGAACTCATTGTTTCCCAACTGCATAAAAGATTTCTCCCCTCACTCTGTCTCCTCCTTTTTTCAGGTATCTTCAGCTGAGAGAGTTCGGCTCAGTGCCTCATGGTGGTTTTGGGATGGGCTTCGAGAGGTACCTGCAGTGTGTACTAGGAATCGACAACATCAAGGACACTATTCCGTTCGCAAGGTTTTCACGCTCCTGTGTTTTATAAAGCAGTCTGGTATAAAATTATAATAAACTGAAAGAAAGCACTTTGTATTGTTTCTTATGTTTTAGCGAAGCGACTGCTTTTGCAGGATGGTACTGGAGAATTGCTCGTTAATACAGAAACAGATGGCAAGCGACAGTAAATTACTCCAGAATACATTAAGAGTCCTGGTCGTTCATTTTAATGAGAATTCCTTGACAAATGCTTCCTCTGTACCATAAATACCTTCTGCTGTAAAATTAATTCTGTCATGAAAAATAGAAAGTAGAAAACATGGGAAAGTGAGTGAGTTAAGATCTTGATCCCAGAGTTTCTTTCGTAATGCAGCAGTGTGCAATTGACATGCAAAGCACTTGCAAATGTGTACAGATCACCCCGCTTTGCCAAACTTGAGCATCAATGATTTGTAAGTGCTGTGCTTAAAAGGCTTTTAGAGAATTTATTTTAATTTGGAGTCCTGCCCATACATTTTTCTCTTTAGTTTTGAACATATTGTAGTTATATTTTAATGCATTGATTCCTTGTTGCAGCCATTTTTGTGCAGTATTTTTGTAATTTGTTGGCTTTATAAGAGGACGGCTATCAGTTTTATCATAGAAAATGGTATAACAAGATGACACAATGAATTTACAGTTTACTCTACTGCACTGTCAGAAAAATCCAGATTAACATTAATTAATGATGATTAGTCACACTTATTCACAGTATACTTGGAGTTTAGTCTCTAATTAGCTGGTTTACCCTTGCTGAACACTAGATGGCAGCTCTTTCCAAAAGACAGCTGCATTAACAGCTGATTTAGAGACTGATTATTCATTAGTACGTAGTAATAAATACTTTTCAGTTTGTAGTCCATATGTTGTTTAGCTACATTCATCTGAGCACACATTATTCTCTGTCTTGCTCTCTCTCTTAAAAGCTATTTAATTAATCTGGTATAGAGTAAATTTCTCTTAATCATTCTCTGCCATTTTAATAGGGAGATATTTTAAACACAAAATGCTGTTAGCTAGGCTTTTTCATTTTTTAATTAATTTTTTTTTTTTTTATCTTCCAGCACAACACCTCCTGAAATACTAATTTCATTGCCAAACACACACATTCCACAACTGTTCAGTTTTGGATGGTCTAGCTGCTGATGTATTATGTTCATACACTTGTATAAGGGGCATTCAAGACAAACCAGGACTTGGTTGAAAATTCCTGTGACATTTACAGAAGTGCACGGAAAATGCAATAAAACATTTGAATAGTGCAAACATTTTGAAGAAGTCTTTCCACTTCTGAATGATGATCCCAACTGCAGAGTCCACTGCAGTTGTTCCCATGAACATTCAGTGAGTGGAAGGTCTGATCCTTGAAAATCGACAGATAACTTGTCTCACCAACTTGGGGAAGAGACGCATCTGTCTGTGAGAATTGTACACTTACACTCACTTACAAACGCCATTTATTGCTATATCAACCCTGTAAAGTAATGACCTCGCTCATTTTTATATGTTTGGGACATTAATGGAGTTCTTGGGAGGCCAGCGTTTTAGACCTGAAGCAGGCAGTCTAATTGTGGCTCTGGTGTACAGACAAAACTTTCCACCTGGATTGTATCCAAGTGCTAGTTAAATGATTGGTTAAGTGCATTAGTGTAGCAGGGGATTATGTGAAGTAATAAAGGGAGTTTTTGTAATTTCTGCTTGGTCTACAAGCTACCAGTTGCCAAAATACATGCTGAGCTGGTCAAACTGGTAGAACATCTTTTTTTCGCTGGTTCATTGCTATTTAGTGTTCTTGTTAACTGATAAATAATTATTTAATAAACTGATGTTTTCTTTAATATCATTATTAAGCAGTAATTGCTAATACTGTATTAACATTTATTAACAGTTAATAATACTATTATTATTACGTAGTAACATACTAAAGCAATATAGATAATGAGTGAGTAAACTGATAACTATTTTGCTTGTTTTATCCTTTTGATGAGCTCAGCAGATTTTGTTCTACAGAGAACATTTTTTTAGAAGTAGTCATTTTTCTTCTTAAAAAAAGAAAATAAACAGGTCTAGCTTTATACATTAATTTTGACGGGCTAAACGAGCCGTAGAACTATTTGGGGAAATTTTGACTTTCGACATAGCCTTTAATAAGGTTTTATGCTTATTTAGTTAATAAGAAAAAATATTTAATGGAAATAATTACAGTAGCTTCTGGGTTTTTGGCTGCACGCGCATGACTGTCAGCAGAAAGCGCCGCCCTCTTCCCAGGACTTTGAGTGTAAACCCCGCCTTCTTTTGTTACGACCACGCCTCTTCGTGACTGTGATTCGCTAGAACACTATAATCAGCTGTGCCTGGAGAAGGAGTGATGTCACAGCGAGGTGTGTGTGTGTGTTTGTGGTCGGGACCTGAGCTTGAGGATGAGCGTTGCTACACTTACACACTCGGGTTTGTTACGCGGGCGTGGTGTGGACGGTAAAGACGCGCCGTAGATCCTCCGCGCCAGCCGACTTCCTGCACTCCGCGTTACTCCTCCTTCTGTCTCGCGGAGCTTCCAGTGTGCGCTGTCGGGACGGTGCGCGTCTCCGAGCTCTCCGGATAAACTACGCGCGCTCTCGCGTCAGTAATAAATGGGCCGGCGGAGCGCGCGCTTCTGCGTTCTCCCTAAATGGACCTGCATCATCATCATCTGATCATACGAGCGCCTGTGTGTGTGTGAGTGAGTGAGTGCTGTTGTGATCGGGCTTCTTTGGGAAAGAGAAGGAGAGGGAAAATAAAAATGAGCGGAGGAGAAATCGTTTGCCAAGGCTGGCTGAGGAAATCCCCACCGGAGAAAAAACTTCGTAGATATGTAAGTACACGTGTGTGTGTGTTTCAATTTTGTATTGTGTAACACCAATTGAGATCTTTTATACAGTTATTCTAACTTGTGTTGAATTGTGTAGTTATAAAAGCACATGAAGTTATTAAGCAGCTTTATTATGATGCTTTATAGACACTGGATGGTTAAGGTTGGTTCCCAGTGATAGCAGGTGCGCCCTAGTGGCTGCCAGAAACATCATCCACTTCCCTCTGACTCTTTTGGGGGAAAAGAAAAAAAAAAAGCATAAATAAAAACAGATGCTTCCCACTTTATAAATATAAACAACTAGTAGATAGATATGCATTCTGGTGGTAACAGCCTGGGTACTAAATCAGGATGTTATCTGTGTTTGACTGGAACACTTACCCAAACTGTGTGCACAATAGGCATTAAAGATACCATGGAGCCACCGTCTGTCTACTAATTCTGTTTGGGACAGCTGTCCATACAACTGTTCCCGTTGAGAAAGCAGTCTGCCTCTCATCTGATAACGTTACAGTAATGTATCACATAAATCATTTGTTGTTGTGCGTTAGAAGATGCGGTCCCCATCACGTGCCCTCTTGCTGTCTGGACGCCGAGGACTAAAGGTTTCCACGTCGTCAGAGCTGATAATGGATTAAAAAAAAAAAAAAAAAAAAAAAGCAGAAGCTCCAGCTTTTCTAAATACAGCTGGCCTATGTTTATCTACAGGATTGCGTTATAGAACCTCTCTTCACTCACACCCATGATGTCATATCTTTTCCTCTTCCTCCTTTCCATCAGTCATTTTCTTAATTTTGTCGAAGTGAGAAGTCATTTCTTGACCTGTTCATATGAAGATCTACTAGGTCATTTCCTTTTTCTTTGACATATACTGTAAAGACCGTGTCTTTTGTGCAGCTAGACAGGAACTGCTGATGTCAAAACAAACAGGGCAGCTGAGTCCACAGAAAAAGCGTAACGTAATGTCACATGTAAATGCCAGCGTTTATTGCTTATTTCTTGATTTTTTTAAAAATTTATTAATACATTTTTTTCGGAAACAGTCTCACAAACTAAGCAAGACATTTGAAAAACATGAAATAGTCCGTCTACTTAGCAAAAGACAAGATGAAACGAGAATGACATCCTGTCAGTTGGCTGCATCAAGAGAACTAATTGTCCAAACTTCTTAAAAAAAAATACATTCAAAAATCCATTTAGCAGAAAAGATTGCTGTCATCTGACTTTGCTACTGTCCTAATCTGCTGAGATATTTTAAGCAGTCGTGGACTTCGGTGCTCCGACAACAACAGAGTGTTTGTGCGACTGCTCAGACAGCCTCGTAGTAGGCCAGAACGTATCACCTGAACCTCAGTTGTGTCTTGCAAATCATATGCAAATACAAAGCACAAACAATTCTGTCAGTTAGTGCCCTATGGCAACAATTAGAAAATAGTGGTGTCTGTTGTCTTGACTAGCATGTCATGCTCATTCACATTGTCCAAATTGGGGCAAGAAGGAACAAATAGTATGAGTAAAAGTAATCAAAATGAACCAAACCAAATCAGCTCATTTACGTAATGGTCCTACATGTGCGGGTAGACCTGCCACCACCTTGCAGTAAAAATGATGAGTGGGAAATTTTAAAAATAAAATTGTAAAAAGGGAAATAATGTGAGATTCAGACAAGAAAATGTCCTCCAACAGCCACGGGAATAAAATAACTGAGGAGAGTCACTCCCTTTGGTCATAATGTGAATAACTAACAAGTATTTTCACTGGAAAATTGTAGCATTAAGCTGTTACTTATTACCTCGATGGCCAGCATCAGTACAGGGCAAGTTCACGAGTGGTTTGCCAATTACAAGTTGAAAAATAATAATATAAAAGCAATTGCTGTCTCATTCACTTCTCAGTGGAAACCATGTTGTACTGTATAAGAAACAAAGTACGTTAGTGGTGGTGTTCTGCTTGTTTCTGATATTATAGTGTAATAGAGAAAGGGATGTCATTCTAACATCAACAATTTCTGACAATTCAATTCATAGAGAAGCTTCAAGCTTTACAAGTCAGATAAGATTTAGCCTGGGTTAGATCTCGTTTACTGTACAGAGCTGTGAAAATATATTTGGTATAAAAGACCTGTAAAGATCTTAGCATAATTTTTTCTGCATATTTGTCACGCTTAAATAATTGAGATCATTAAACAAATTTTAATATTACACAAAGATAACCAGAATAAATACAAAATGCAGTTTTTAAATGATTTCATTTATTAATGCAAAACGCTGTCCAAACCTACCTGGCCCTATGTGAAAAATTAAAAGAAACCCTAATAACTGGTTGTGCCACCCCTGGTGACAACAACTGCGGTCAAGCATTTGCGATAACCTCCAATTATCTGCCAAAACCTCATAGAGAATGAGTCTTTCACAAAAATAATGGTTTGAAGTGGCCTAGTCAAAATCCGGACTTTAATCTGGACCAGGTCATTCATGCTCGAAAACTCTCCAATGTGGCTTAATTAAAACAATTCTGAAAATATGAGTGGGCCAAAAAGTCTTTGCAGCGATGTGAAAGACTTATTTCTAGTTATTACAAACTAAATTGCTTAATTGCAGTTGTTGCCATCAAGGGTGGCACAATCACTTAATAAGTTCAGGGGGCAATTACTTTCTCACAGTTAAAAACTGCATTTTGTAATTACACGGGTTACCTTTTTCTAATATTAATATTTGCTTGATGATCTGAATTTAAAAATATGCAAAAAGAAAATCAGGAAAATACTTTTACAAATACCTTTTCACAGCATTGTATATTTGCTAATGGAGTTCTATCAACAAATTAGAATTCCAAATATATGTGAAATAAATGAAATTTGTTGTGATCATGATGCATGTATTCATGATTTTATTTAAAAGCTTTTATTATCATGTCTAATATTAATGCTTTGTAATCATGTCGAATTAAAGTCACATCTTTCAAAATCTCAAGTGAGAACAACACACAAACCAATTTCCGATCTAATCTGACAATTCCAGAAAGTATAAAAAACAATCTCGATCCAGTAATTTCATGCTGCTGCCAGGAAAAGCTTGTTACATTATTAATCATCAATCATCATTAAGCATGCATAACTGCAAAGCTTCTCTATGATAAAACGTGGCATGTAGATAATGAACACAGCTGTTCTAAACTGAAGTCGTTCTCAAACAATATCTGGAGCTTAAAATTGTTTTCCGCGAGGCCGCGCCACAGGCAGCGCCGCCGCCACAATACCTATAATAAAACCAGCGATCGGAAGTGGAGGGACAGTTCTGGCATTTCCCATAACAGCGGCTCTCCGTTTCCTCTTCCTACAACTATTGTCACGTTAATACCCTGCCCTGTCCAGACTCCACCCTCAAACGCATAAAATATGTTAATTTGAAATATTTTCTAATGTGCTTAGGCTTAGGGTTAGACTCTAGATTTGGTTGTTAAATCCAGCTTAGAGCAGTGGAGAATGGACTCAGAGTTTCTGAGTACAGTGCAAGTTGTGGCAGAGACATGCCTCAGATCGTTACGGAGCTATGAGATGACTAGCACAATGGCAGCGATGGTCATATTAGCATGAAAGTTAAAGATTTGGATGCTGACCTGGTCGAGTGGAGTGTACAAATGAGGACATGAGTAAGCAGGATCCACTAAAGGTTGCTGCATCTGACTCACTTTAAATGGGTAATTTTGGGGTAATTTATACAGTAGGAACCTGTTAACCAAAGTGAAAGTAGGTCAAAATGTTAACGAAAGCTAAAAAAAAAAAAAAAAAAGGTAAACAACAAGGTGCAATATATAAACTAAGTGCACGTGACATTACACGCTAACAGCTAACGCTGTTTTATGATTATATAGGATTATCCGGCATGGCTGGAGAAGAGCTGGGCTGATCTGTGCTAAGCCGAACGTAGCATTTAAGCTCAAATTCAACCATTTAAGATAAAGCTCCAGCGTGTTTTCTGTAATAACAGTCAGTGAGAGTGTGTGTAACTAGAGTAGCCTGCAGCGATAGTGTTAGGTGGTGCCACCCACTCTCCTGGCTGTTTTCTCTGACATCACTTCACAAACACCCCTGTTTGCCTGGTCCATCCCAGGATTCCAGACTGATCGTATCAAAACTAAAGTGAGTGCAAAATATCTTCATGCCTTTGTATTTTCCACATGTGCATGTGTGCGCGTGCCTGTGTGCAGACACGTATATCTGGGATTGAAAGAGGTGCGTCGCAGATCCAGTATATTTCTTTGTAGAGTTGCATGCTGTTATTCAAATAATGGATGTTATGTGTACATCTGGATCATGGTCGAGGGCAGTGAGTTTGTCCAGATCCAGCGCACTTGTTTTGAAGAGGGTCTTTGGGAAGGTCTGACTCCTGCAGGTCAACATTGAACACCTCCCAGTTCCTGCCTTGACAGACAACATTGCGCCTCACAGACATTTTCCTTGTTCAGCTTCGTCAGACGTGCTAAGGGTTCGCTGTGGATCCTGAGACAAAACACAGACACAGTGCTGTATCAGAAGGTGCCAGAGGAAAAACAGAAAGCATAAATTCCCTCTACATCTGTCCAATGGGTTCTACTCTGCAGTTCGTGGACATTTTTCGCTACTATGAATTGTGAACTACGTGATGCGTCAACAATTTAGCACTTCTGCCTTATTCAATGAAATTAAATTTATTAGGCTATAGGAAATAAACTTTCTCTAATGGGGTCTCTGGCTTGACCCGGTTTCCCGGACCACTCTTGAGTCAGGATGTGAAGGTAGACATGTTTGATCTTTATATAGCGTCCTTCAGCGCGTCCTGGGGTTGTACCTGTTTGTGTGGTTGCTGAAAATTAAACTGCAGCAGTAGCAGGCTCCAGACTTCCTCTGGATGGCACCTACAGGAAACACTGTGCCTCAATTCTCAGGATGGAGGGTAACAAGCAAAATCGTGCAGCGTGCTTTTATTTAAGCCGTTCTAATTCATCCAGTTTGAACTTTTTAAAATGAGTTTTCATTGAGTATTGCTGTAGAATTTTAAAACAGAGCTGTTAGGTCTGTTATTTTTAAGAGTTACGTCATCAATCATGGCTCAGTTAAGAGTATGGAAATGCGCATTTGGGATATTCAGGCTCTGTCAACACATCCATCCATCTTCCATACCATTTATCTTGTTTAAGGACAGGTGAACCCTGGTTGGGCAGCTTCTCCCACTCATACACTATGGGCAACTTTGAAGGCACATTCAGCCTACAGTGCAAATCTTTAGACCGTAAGAGAAAACCAGAGAATCCAGAGGAAATTCACCAAGAACAGGGATAACTTGAACACAAATCAAAAATGAGTTTCAGACCCCCAAACCCTGGAGATGCAAGGCAGCAGTGCTAACCTTTAAGCCACCCTACCCTTAGCAGCTAATATCAGCTAGCCTTGAGGAATGAATTTTTGCTTCCATTCCTGATCTGCAAACTCAGTGTTTGGCTGAGGAAGGGGCCAGACTGGCTCACCATTTCATACATAATAAAGCATAGTATGAATTCTTGTAAGCCAATCTTAATGCAGAAGGCTGATATTTTCAGAAAAGATGGAAAGCCGAACATAACTTAAGTTGGAGGAAAATGCTTCTGTTCATTTCTGATCAGCTTCCATGTAAACAGTCAAGTTGGAACTCTAATCAGCATGATTTCAATAAAAAAAATTGAGACATAAATATTGTTCATGTAAACATTAGCTATGGTGAGTCCACACGTATTAATTTAAGTTTTGGTGGTTTGTTTGTTTTAGAACTCTTGGCCATATTGGTGTTTTTCCACATTTTGTATGCTCTATCGTAAATTTGCATGCTCTTACTGTTATTCTTAAAGTGTTTGGTGACAGTTTATGATTTATTATAAACCTACCTACCGGTGTGTGGACATTTATTAATTGATTGTGTTTTTGTGCATGTACTGTACAGTATATTTCCTCATAAGGTGTTTGTTCAGACAGGTTTTTCTTAAATACACATATATGTGGGCAGAGTATCAGGATCATTTAAGTCAAACTAGGACTTGTGATGAAATTTCTCATGACTGAAGGAATAAAACCGTTCGACATTTACAGACGAGTTCAAACACAGTAAAGTCATGAGACTATTAGCAGCAGTAAAGCATTTGAATGGTGGAAACATTTTAACGAAGGCCGGACAACCAGGATTGACAACCCTGACCGAGCTGCACTGCTGTCGTTCCAATGAACATTCAGGGAGTCAGGAAAACCTCCTGATTCTTGAAAATCCCAGAAATAACTTGTCGCCAACTTGTGGAAGAGATGCACCAGTCTACGTATATGAACTGTTCACACAATCACCACTTGCACATTACAAAAAACTTGTTTGGGCCATTCAAGGAGTTCCTGGGAGGCCAGCTTTTCAGATTTGAAACGGGCAATCTGGTCCTGACGCACTGAGAAAAAGTTCTACCTTAATGGTATCCAAGCACTAGTGAAACACTGGGAGAAGTGCATTAGTGCAGCAGGGGATTATGTAAAAAAGGGAGTTTTAAACTCTCATAACTGTTCTGTAATTCTGCGCAATCAAGCTTCCCGGTTTTACTTGAACATCCATCGTATCTAGAAGAAGAAAAAAAAAACTTTCCATACAAAATAAATCCATTTTATAGTAACGCATTTACAGTCTGACGTGAATTCAACACACAGGCAAGTTTCCAGTCTTCTATTTCCAGATTATGCTGACTAATCATGGCCTGACTGATCTTTAATAAGCATTCTAGGAATTTGAGTATTAAAGTCATAAACCTGTACCAGACTGTTACTAAAATTAGTTGTTCCACAGAACTGCTATAAACGGCCAAATACTAATTTAGCTTTTCAGAGCACATGATTGTTTGTTGCATGTTTCGCTCTGCTAAGCTCATGACACTCATCTAAACTGGGTCATGACTTCATGAGTTTAGGTGCCCTCAATTCTTTGCACGGTCTGTTAAAATTTATCAGGAACTGTATAGTAACAGGTGATGAAGTGGATACCTGCTAACTGCCTCCCTCTATTTCCTAGTACAGTCGGTTTAAATACTTAGGAGTTATGGGTGTATTATCCTATTAAGATGATCTTAAAATCTAAAAATACTTGCTGATGTTATGGTGCACCAGTTCCAAGCTGAGAGCCAAAAATCATCAGATGCAAATAGGATTCTTAAGATCTGAGCTCATATTTCCATGGAAAAGTTTCAGATTATTGCTATGAATATACAGTTACTTGGAAGAAGATATGCAGGAATTACGGTATGTACAGTACAGTACTGTAGGTAGTTTGTAGTTGAAGTTTTTCTCCTCCATATCTAGCATGGATCTTACTTATTCCATGGAACTGTTTGTCTTAGAAGTAATTCTTGGAACTATACAGCATGGAAATATGGTGTCAGAAATATCATGCCCATGCTTTCAAATTTGAAATTGCAAAATTGCACATGGATGGTATTAATGACGCGCGCAAGACCTTTCTGCTGGTTTCGACAGCTGATGACTTTATTACAGGTGATGTCATCTTGCGCAAGGTTACTGCAGGCACCGGTGTGTGCGTGCGTGTTACATATTGAGTGAGTGAGCGAGAGAACGAGAGAGCACATATGTGTGCATGTGTATGACATATGACTGGGGTCACATGGTGGACAGATTGTTAAGCAGGTGGGTCTTGATTAAAAGTGCTCCAGGCGGCTCAATCGAGACGAGGAAGAAAGTTGTTCGAGGGACTCCATCGTTTTTTTTCGAGCCTCGTGTCCAAGAAAAAGCAGTGTCTTCCCGCAGGCAGATGTCGCAGGCTGGTGTGAAATATTGCCTTCCTAAGCAAATGACCTCAGCTCAATGAGAGCTTTATAAGGGTGTGAACAATCTAGGGAATGGATTACATTTCGAGGATAGTTATCATAGCCTGTCTCTCAGCAAGCGACCCAAACGTATTAAACCAACAATATCAGGCCGTGTAAATATTATTAGTTCTAGCCTTATTAAAAACATAATAATGCTTTTTTCCCCAGGTTTGGAAAATTCTCTTGTACTGTGCTGTGTATTGAATACCATTTGCTATTGTGTAAGGGAATACCTGTTTCAACAGCAGCTTTCACGGCTGTAAATTAGACATTACACACTTGTTCATATAATATGAGGTTTGCCGGTGTGTGATGCTTGAAAGCATCACATGAAGATCAGCAGTTCTAGACTAGGTCTTTCAAAAACAGTATAGTCAAGTGCATTCGGAAAACCCATCAAGCACCATGATTAGAGATGTTCCGATTCCATTTTTCCCCTCCCGATACCGATTCAGATACTTGGGATCAGGGTATCGGCCGATACCGAGTACTGATCCGATACCTGGGTGTGTATCTGT
>JAQQZT010000003.1:12249664-12271036 GCA_030068275.1 Clarias platycephalus
AAGCAACTGCCATGTGATTGGTTGATTAGATAATTGCATTAATGAGAAATTGAACAGGTGTTCCTAATAATCCTTTACGTGAGTGTGTATATATACTGTATATATATTCAAAAGTTTATATATACTGTATATATATTCAAAATTCATTGTGCATTACTAAAAAGATCTTATTTTTCTATTTATTTATTTTGTATATATATATGCATTACTAAAAAGATCTTATTTTTCTATTTATTTATTTTGTATATATATATATATATATATACATATACAAAATAAATAAATAGAAAAATAAGATCTTTTTAGTAATGCACAATGAATTTCTTGGAACTTCATAAGGTGTACAGTTATAGTGTATAGTGTGTTTATACTGTTTGTAGTCTGACACTTTTCTTCTACTATTTATTTCCTGTATTACAAATATGTTTATATTACTTTCCTTATCTTTCTTGATTTTTATCACCGACTTCGAGAGCGTCTGCACAAAACATTTCCAGTGCACCTGTTTCTGTTGGTATGTGCACAAATAGCAAATAAAATCTCGTTTCTTGAATGTCGGTAAAGTTTATGCTTACATGAAATGTTCTGGTCTCTGTGGCTCTATAAATAGAGGAACAAATGATTTGGATCATCTAACCAATCTGAACCCTACTCACCACCGCTGCAGTCGTATTCAGGGGTTCCAATCTTGGCAGCACATGTGTCTATTTACATTGGCTCATTCGTTTGTAAATTTTATTCAAAACACCATATATTTGGGGCAGGGTGCAATCAAGCAGATGAGGCTTAGAGGATTTGCAGCTTGGCAGTACTGGCAGTTGAACCATGGACCTGACTTGAAAGCCTTTTTTTTTTTTTTTTAACATCAGGGCCTTGCTTAATCTGTAGCATACAAATACTTCTCTTTTCCAGCTCTCACGTCAGGACAGAGTTTTGTCAGATTGTTTTACTTACTGCTGAACTTCTGCATTGTGTAGAACTCGTGCAATTTGTCTTGCAGCAATAACCTACTTACAAGACATGTTCTTACTGTGTGTGTTCACAATTATCGGAGATGCACAATATTATGACATAATGACGTAGGGTGTTAACACCCGAAATGCTGTTGCCTGATTGGGCAGTAATCCAATCAGTTGGGATACTTTTACCCCTTTTCCACCTGGCACCAGCACCAGTGTAGTGGAAATGAGGTATTTGTTTCATTTTGGTGTGGGGCCAAAAAAATGGCCTGTTGGGCAAGTAATAAAAATATGGCTAATTGTACTTTTTTGTGCAGGAGTATATATATATATATATATATATATATATATATATATATAGTAACACAACAAAAAGGTTCATGGTCAAACCTACAGTTTTATTCAGCCTGAATATAATATGTCTCATTGGCTTCTTCATGTCAGTTTATGATGCAATTATTTGTCACATGTACCTTACATCACAGTGAAATTATTTTTTCCCAGTTAGGCGGTTGGGGTCAGCCAGGATACAACGCCCCTGGATGAGATAGGGTTAAGGGCCATGCTCAAGGACAACTTGGTGGTGGGGCTTGAACTCACGACCTTCCAGTCAGTAACTCAGAGACTTAACCATTTGAGTCACCACTGCCTGTGCAAGCTTCTTGCATTTATTCTTTTATGTGCTCTCTTTTACAGTACCATTCACTGTTTATTTAGTTATTTATTTTTCAGCATTAATTATAGTGGAGCTCTGGAATGGTGCAACATGAATTTAATCATCTGAATAATTTTATAACACTTTCTTTTTACCAGCTTCCTTTCTGGTTGTGCGATTGAGGAGGAGGAATATAATTAGTCAGGGCCTCTGTAGAATAACGGTGACACTCGCAATGCTATTGATACGTCTATCAACATGTAATATCTTCATCTCGCGCTGCTTGTTCATCTAAGGTTTAGAACTCAACTCAACTTAAATAAGAAAGTCGACTGTCTGTTCCGTGTAATATGTTTAAAGCACTTCTGTTGTGTAAGCCATGTTAGCTGTGTATCTGTCATGCGGTTAGTTCGTGACAGTATCGCTAACCCTGGGGAAATCTAGCGGAGAAGTGTTAGCATTAGGCTTGCAAATTGCCAGAAATGATACTGTAAGACAATAATATAAACATGTGATTTGTCTTGCACATGCCAGTATTGACAGAGCTGCTGTTAGAGAAAAAGTCTATTGAGATTCAAGAACATTGCTGTGATATGTAGTATTGCTAAAATCCCTTTAATGTGTTACAGATCCTATCTATTAAAACAAGACATGCTCCAAAAGCTGTTTAGCCCTCTGTCAAATTGATAGCATGGTTAAAGTCAGAATTAGCGACATTCACTCCCTGCGCCACATCGATTTCAGTGTGGCGGTAGCACAAAAACCCATCGCAGCACAGATGGCAGGGAACATAGGAAGCGGCACAAAGAGTTCTGATTAGCCAGAATGCCTTGCTGTCACTCATAACGCTAACTCGAGCAGCTTTTTGAATGAGGCCTAGCATGCATTCAGAGATTCACTTTTTTTTTCTGTCGTGAAGTGGCTGCTTACAAAATAGGTCTGATTGCACAAACATTCAGTAAACAGGAACAGGATTGGCGTTTCACGCGTCCTTTCACAGTCTTAAGTTTCCATTTGCTGTCTTTGCTTATCTAAGTGTAGGCCCTGCAATTCGATACAAAAAAAGTATTCCAGAGTAAAGTTACTTCATGTTTTTATTGAGTCATGTGCTTCGTCCTTTTTGTGAAATCATCGAGCGTATGGATGACAGCATTTATAGCCGGGCATCATCACAAAAGTCCTGGGTTGCGAAACTCTCACGGTACGAAGCCAGTTGAGCACTTGAGAACGTGTCCAATCCTGCGTGTGTGTGCGAGTGTGTTGTGGGTGGTTAGCTCTTTACTATCACGTCAAACATGCCACAGCTGCTGGTCTTCCCGAAGCTCTGTTTTGACTATCGGGGAAGCCGAGCAGTTTAATGCGAGTTGCAGAGGGACTCTAATGCATCCGCCCAGCAGAGCCTCTCCAGCTCTGTTCCCTCCACCGCTCTGTTTAATCTCTCCTCCTGTTTATTTCCTGGGCTATGTGGGATGGAATGCTGCCATTACCAACCAGAGGCTCTGGATCATTTCAAGGAAAAAGCAAGATTACTCACGAGAGCTGTAAAACGAAGGGACGAAACTAATTTGTTGGCCCAGTTTTGTTTTTTTGGATCTTTTGTTTTTTTTTTTATTGTTTTTCGGGGGAGGGGGGGCGGTTGGGTGGGGGGAGTGGGGGTAATGCTGAAATGGGTGTTAATTCTTTGGAAATGTTTGTGCATTTGTGTGGGACGTTCTGATGATGGGAATACATTAGCATTTTGATCTTATTGGGTCATGTGGATTTTTTGGCAGTGCATGTGAACTTTATTTGAAAAAACTAACTGGGGCGAAAAAATGACATAATGTGTAAGATTAGGTGTACACTACAAGACAGCATGATCTTTGAGTGTGTGTGTGCGTGCGTGTGTGTGTGTGTGTGTCATAAAGCCTATCTATTAATGGCCATCTGCTCGGCTATACATAAACACACACTATATCTGTCTGGCCTATATATAAACTTTTTGCCATCTTTAGCTTATACACACTCACAATATACACAGTTTATTTTAACCTCCTGATGACTTCAACGCATGTCACTTATGCAAACATGAACAGACGACACCTGCTCTGTATGCAGACGCCAAACGGCACACACTGTCTAGATACATGCTGGCCACCCGTGTGTGTGTGTGTGTGTGTGTGTGTGTGTGTGTGTGTGTATATGGGGGAAAGAGAAAGTGTGTCAAAGTTTTGTGGGATACAGAAATTACCAAGAAAGGAAATATTTATCTCTGAAAAACAAGACCAATATCTTGTTTGTGGGTTGTGTTAGATTTTTTTCTTGTCGTCAATTATATTTTAGCAAACTTTACTGACTGAATCATCAATTTGTGTAAACAACTTGGAAATTAAAAAATGCACAAGTTTTTTTTTCTCCCCAGGCACTTGCAGGATTCCTCCCAGGATTCCAAGGTTATGTTTTAATTAAAGGTTACATTTAGTTTTGCTCAATATTTTATTCATATATTCTAACTTTCAGTTTATATCTGATCCTAATTATTTAAATATCAGTAACAGATTGTGTACATATGGTATAATTCTTTACATTAAGGTTGCTTTAGCTGTCTTTATATGACTGATTAGTTATATAAGCACTAATACTATAAACACATTAGGGAAAGAGAGGTTGTGTAAAGGATTAAGAAAGAGACTGGTTGAGGTAGGGCTGGGCAGTTCATTGAAAATGTATCAAACCTGACATTCAGAGCCTCTAACCTATGTAATCTTGTTCATGTCAGACATGTCTGATTTTATAAATATAGTAAATATTATATATGTCAATACTTTCTTTAAAAAAATCTGTTGACACATTCTCCACTGTGTGTTCATGAGAGGTTAAAAACATACTATGGCATGTGTAGTCACAGGATAGCAGGGGTCTGGATCCTATCCAAAGAGACCCAGAGCATGAGGCGGGACACACGCATACACAAACACTCATTCACACACTACGTGCAATTTAGGATCGCCAGTTAGCCTAATCTGCATTTCTTTGAACTGTGGGTGGAAACCCACCAAGCAAGGGGAGAACATGCAAACTCCAGACACACAGACCCGAGGTGGGAATCGAACCCTCCCCCCTTTAGGTGCAAGGTGTCAGTGCTAACAGTTATGCGGCTGTGCCATCCTGTCAGTGAACAAAAATAAATATCATTCATTAATCATAATTTAGGTAAAATGTTTATGATATAGATTGGAGGTCATATTGGCGAGCACTTTATTAAGGTGAACTTGTTGTTCAAGCAGGAACCCCAACATTGGATGTCCATTGTAAAATAGTAGTCATGAAGTTGCAGTGACGTCCAGCGTCAGGAACAATGTTGGGACAATGTTATTTTTGAAAGTTGCAGTTAATAATAATAATAAAAAAAAAATTAAAAAAAAAGGATTGACACAAAAACAACATTGCAAATACAACAAAACAACAAAATGGTAGCCTTCATTTGGAGCATTTATGATGATTAATATCCATAACGTCCGACCACATCCATTATCAGTTAAGGTTTAGATTTATGATCGGTGATTGGGATGGACACAAAAGCGTCACCAGTTGCCAACTTATCATCACCACAACACTTTGACAATCAAAAATTCCTGCAGGGTTTATACGATAATTGTTTCACACGGTTTCATACCGCAGAACTGGTTGTGCTGTCACTTTCCATGTTCACAAATGATAAGAGTAAGGTGTCGTTTGTTACGATCACTGTGTACTCCCGGTGCAGCCACCATCAAGCATTATCTCTGGCAAGTTGCCGCACTAATTAAGTAGCAGGTTAAGTTGCTGTTTGGAAGCTTATTGTTACATGATGACGGATCGCCTGTCCTGAGGCTGGTGGAGGCACACAGTCATCGTTTACTGCCATGATAATGGTGCATTGAAACAAAACACACAAGCAAGCAAGCTGGAGGAATTTCATGGAGCGAAGCCCATAGTAATCTGCCTACGTGTTTTTGCTTGACCTTTTAGTATGGCAGTGCTTATAACTATTTGACTAAACACTGTGTTTACTACTTCTAAAGGCCACTTTAAAACCCACTTTTAAAAGATCTTTCGATTAGACTGTAGTAAATGGCTTGACCTGGTAATTGATGGCACATGAACAACAGAAAGCCTTAAACCTATTCAGTGAGAGATTTCTTACCTCGCATTTACCACTTTCTCAGTTGTAGGAGTGTGTGTTGGCTGTTAGCGTTGTTGCTCATGGATGTGAACTGGCTGAGCAGTTGAGGGTTATGAGCCTTGCTCAAGGGCCCAACAGGGAGAACTTGGTGGTCGTGGGATTTGAACCTGGGACTTTACACACCATAATCCAATGCCTTAACCTGAACTACTTTCTGTTGTAGTTAAACCCAGGAAAGAAATATGATGATGTATTTGTTCTACACCGATCAGCCACAACACTAACACCACCACCAGCTGAACTGAATAACATTAATTATCAGTTGTATAGCAGTACACTGGTGACTAGTCTGTTTGATCCTATCCCACATGTAGCAAAAATTGGCTCTGATAGAAAGGTATCAGAACACTCAGGGCATAACAGCTTGCCGTGTATGGGGTTTAGCAGGCAAAGGGTCAGCACAAGAGGAACATGCACAATATTTGGCTTAATGTTTTGGTTTTTAATGTCATAGTTGATTGTTGTTTTAATGACCATGAGTTGCATTTGAAAGCAGGATAAATGCAGACCGTTTTCACAGATCGTTTTCGCTTGACCCCAAAGTCTGATACATTTTGATCAGTGAGAAGAGAATCATTTCAGGCTCAGGAACACTGGAAGACGTGGTCACCTGCACAGTACAGCAAACTTGTGCACGGTTCGAATCAGATATGAAAGTCAATTGTACCTGAGCATGGAAGGAGATGCGCCAATCTCATCCATTGACCTACACAGCCATACAGTAGCTGATATTTTTTTTCAAAAAATCAATAATATTAGGTAAAATTATATTATATTAGGTAAAAAAAAGTGTGAAAATTAACTTCCTTGTTCTCTTCTTCTCACAAACCTCTGCTTGCAAAACAAGTAGGTGCATATTGCTACCTGGAGAGTGTAAATATGCACGCGTACCAGAGAGCGGAGAACAAAAACAATGCGGCAAGTGGGGGAGCAGGGAGGGGGAGAGCAGTTCTTCCTGGGCATGGTACAAATCAATCTTGCCTAATGTGAAAACACCCTCTGAGTAGAGGTTTTCAGTTGGTCTGAGGAATTCCCTGAAGCCATTGTTTGGATTTGTTGCTTTGCCCCACCATAGCTGATTTGCATACATTTGAAAAAATCTGTGTGGCGCTCTGGGTTGCAAAGATACACAGAAAACAAACGGTTACATGTCACTCTTTATTAACATTACATTTCATAGATCTTGATGTTCCGTTTTATTTTGTATAGCTAGAAGTGCTGTAGTCATGAGCGAGTGCTTGGCACATGGCTGCTACTTAGTGAATAAGCTGAAAACTAATAATGGGATTTCATTTCTTCTTTTATTTTAGGCTTACAGAATGGTTAATACTGAATTAGCTAGAAGCATTTCAGGTATAATGATTATTCAAACGTTCTCCAGGCACCATTCGAATAATATTTGAATATTCTAGCTGCCATCTACACAAGCACATGAAATGGAAGGCATTTCTCCAATACGGCAGCATGAGTGTGAATGTGCTAGATAGTAGATTTTAAATACAATGTAAGTACATTGTAAACTTTCCACAGCTGAGTGAGTTAGATGAGATAATGTCTCACTTCGTGCACTATTGACAAGAAAGATTCTTGTTCCTTTTTGCATGGTGGAAGGCTTGCAGAAATACTGTACAGATAACCATGAAATGCAGATGAGGCTGGCCGATGCTTTTATTTTTAATGGTGAGAATTATAAACTGTCCCCTGAATCGTCTGTAGACTTGCAGCTTGATCATTTACATAATACTGCGCATCAATCATACAAAAGACACATAAGCTGCAGGCAGTCAGCCACACACCTCCTTACTGATGCAAGGCAAGACTACAGTGATTACTATTAAATAATACTTGGGGTTATGGTGACTGATTAGGCTACTGATAAAAAGGAAGTGAGTTTAAGCCCAGGCTTAATCCTTGATAAGAAGGAAATGGGTTTAAACACTAGCCCTGTTAGTGTTAGGTCCTAAGGCAAGGGCTTTAACCCTCTCTGACTGAGGATCAGCAGAAATTCAATTAAAAAACTGCTGTGTCACTTTATCAAACCAGGTCTGGCCCATAATAAATCCAGTAAAAAAATTTATGGTTATGGTTAGTTTTTATTTTTTCACTCACTCATTGTCTATACCAATATTATTCTGTGTACAGGGTTGTGGGGGGCCCGGAGTTTATCCCAGGGCACACACACATACACGCGACATGCTATTTTTGGGCAACAATTAGCCTAATCGGCTTGTCTTTGAACTGTGGGAGGAAACCGGGGTACCTGAATAAAACTCACTCAGCACGGAGAGAGCATGCAAATTCCATGCGCAGGAAGGGCAGGAATCAAACCTGGCCGGGAATTGAACCCGGACCCTGGAGGTGCAAGGTGACAGTGCTAACCACTAAGCCACTGTGCCGCCTAACGTAACCTTTACTTAAAAAAAAAAAGAGATGGATCCGCCTTGGATGTTGTTCAAACCCAGGGCTTCATCAGGTGGGTCAACAATCTGCCTCTAGACTAACGAGTCAAACCTAAGTACTTTTATTGTTTTCCTAAGTACCCCAGACAGCATAGTGAGGTCTAACCAACATTCAGGCTTTATAATAGGACAGGTAGACAAATAGGAGGGGTCTGGACACTCGGCTTAAACTCAGCTTGCGATTGTGTTTGCTCAGCTGTGTACCGTGTGTGTCAGGTAGTGAAGAGGTGAGTGCAGCCTGAGTCAAGTTCCTCCCCTCAAGAGTGGTTACACACACCCGAGCTCTGTGAAGTCACTGCTGTAAGACCTGTACCGGGCCTGTTTGGCTAGCGTGTTTGCTCAATATGCATGCGAAAACATGCTGACTGATGCCTATCTCCTATTCCCCCTGTACAATGCTGCGGTTCTCTTAGAACTTATAACTGCCACGGTCTAATTCATGCCAAATAAAGGTGAAAGGTGAGCGTTGCTATTATTGTTGTAGCTTCAGTACTCCTTGAAAAAAAAAAAACCTGAAACCTTATAGTGTCTATCTAAGCTGGGATCAGTTGTACATGATTGTAGTGTTTGAAGTATGTAAAGGAACACTTGGTTAGTATGAGTGCTATATAAACTGGATTTATGATTCGGATGATTTATGATTTATGATCAGGATATGATTATTGATTATAATGCGGTATTATCTGTTTACTAAATGTGGAGATTATAAGACCTGATGCATACTGAAGTGATGTGTTTGAAAACTTGTTTAACATGCTGAAGCCACTCGTGCTCTGCCAGGACCCACAAGCCTCTTGTAGTTATAGTAACACTAATAACCACTTCTCACATGCACATTAGTTTGGGTCAGATTACACAAAATGTTCAAGTCAATAGAAATACATGTGAATGTTAAGGCAGCATATAAATGAATTGAGATATTTAGACTGATAAAAATCATTGTACATAAAAGCGGCTAAACCAAAAATGTTTTCATGAAGTCCTCCGCAATGATTTAGTTCTGTACAGTAATATTCTGTGTCATGTTTGGGTTTGCAGGGAAGCTGCTCTGTATTCAGTTCTCCTTTTTAGGCCTGAAAGAGTGTCTCGTTTTGTGTGTAGCTCTGCCAATAGCGTGACTTTTAGACATAAGAGAATGAAAAGCCTTTGACCAGATGAATAAGAACAACTTTGGAATCTATTTTAAGAAACTGACTACTGTAAAACAGTTTCCTTTGTCTTCAGACTGTTCCTTTTAAAAAAGAAATATATATATATATATTTTCAACATTTCAAGAAACAAATCCATATACTGATGTGCGCTCATTGTTGATCTAAACTGACATAAGTTCTTCTGCAAAGTTGCTTGGTGATAATGTCTTGTTACAAGGAATAGTGATGAATTTTACTAAAACAGTGAAAGCTATGTTGGTGTCATTAGTGTTAGTGTCATAGTAACTGCTCCTGGTGTTCTTTTTTTATTATTATCATTTTTATTACGCTTAATGGCAGTTAGAGTTTGTTAAAGGGCTTATTCAAGAAATAGTGCAAAATAAAAGGATTAAGAGTAATATGTGCTTTAATATTATGGCTAGACTTATAATATCATCCTGCATACATTAAATCCATCGTTCATAAGATATTATCATGTACTGTATGTTTCCAGTTTCATTAAAAAAAAAAACTGTTATTTGCTACTAAACACCTTTCAAATTCATTTTTTATTTGTCACATATACAACAATACACAATAGGATATGCAGTGAAATGCTTATATACGACAGAACATCACATCTCTCTAGAGATTACAATTGAACTAGAGAGTACAATTAAGTTAAACATAGAATTTTTCAATCAAATTAGTATTATAATAAAATTTATGAATGCAAAAATTATGATATTTACAAAAAGTTACCAAAATAAATAGTTAAAAATAAAAGAGTATGAATTCTGCTTGATTTACAGACTATATAAGTGTAAGAATCTGGAAGTATAAAAAGGTCCTGTGTCGGTATGACAGCAGCAGTATGATTGAAACCTGGAGTAGGAAATAGGATGGTAGTGATATGTGTGTTAGCAGCAGTATGGTTGTCCATGTTCCAAGGTGGACTTAGTCCGCAGATGCATGCAACAGAACAAGAAACGTGCCATGTACAGTATGAGCAATGTGCAGTAATGTTGAAGAAAAACTGACAATTTGTGGCAAATTTTAAATTTTAAGCTAACCAAGTATGGCTTACAGTAACATTGCTCTAAATCTAGACCAAATTTGGGTAGATATCTCGGCACGGAGAATAAGCAGAAATGAAAAGTTGCTGTTTTACTTGGTGTAGCTGATAAATATAGGTTTACTAAATCTTTCCTATCATATGTGCAGTATTGCTTTTTATAATGTAGTTTAAATAGCATTTTTATCATTATGTAATTAAACAATGGCTCCACAATAACAACTCGCATCGGCGTTTTTCCTAACTGATTTTATGGAGTTTAAAGATGGCATAGGCTGATGCATGTTTTTAATGATTTTACTATTTCCTTTGAAAAATTATCGATCTTAATTAATGATTAATGATTAAATTAAATTAATGATCTTATCTTTTTATTGTAATGCAGGAGTTAGATTTTCCGATGGACTTATACTTGCATTATATTTAAAGAAAACTTTATTGTTTATACTTCTCATGAACAGGAATTTTTTTTTTTACTCAACTAAGACGTATAGAAACTGGCGTAATATTTAAAAACACAATGGGACTTTAGGTATTATGATGAACCAACACTGTAGTCCTTTTTCTGCACATGCAAGCCCCGAGCTGTAATTGGAGATGGAGTTTGGTGTACATATAAACAGTTTGTTTGAATGAATCTGCAGTAGACAAGCTTTCAGATGGAATTAGTTCATAGCTGGTGATTGCTACCTTGACAGACGCTGAGTGTCCTCTAATCAAGTTTCCCGGCTCCCGAGGGCGGCGAACTGAGCCAAGGACATTCGTGGGGGAAGTGTGAAGTACTTAAAGCTTCTTTTCAGGCCTCACTATTCTCTTTGACAGGTCAAGTTTGATAGATGGACCGGGAATGAGGGGGAGGATTAGTTTGTTTTTGTTGTTGTCCATTTTGTCAGGCTCATGAGAGTTTTAGGTGAATAAAAGCATGGATGGAGCTTCGATTTTTAATTGAAAACTTTCCCATGGCGAAACTTGGTCCAGTTCTATGAGCCAATTGTGCCGGATTATTCAACAGTGTTTCTGTGTACATTCTGTGCAGCAGGAACAAGTTATTCGGGGTCATGATGACCACCTCCGCTGAGCTGGGCAAATCTCCAGCTCTCATTAAGTCATATTCTGTAGGTGAGAGCACCACATAGTACTGTAGTGAGAGATGAGTGCCACTCTCCCCTCCCCCCTCCCCACTCTTTCCCTCTGTGACTCTCTGTGTTTCATTTCCTTGGGTGATGAAGATATAGATCAAATCAAGACCAGTTTTGTGTTTGCGGTCTAAAGCTGTGTGCGTCAGTAAGAGGACGACGCTGCCGTCTGATAGTTTGTAGAGTGCACACTGTGGCGGTTTAGAGTGGGAGTGGATGTAGCAGGAGATGCTTTTCGGGGTGGGGTTTCCAGCATTACTATAGAAGCCACACCAAAAAACACAAACGAGGATTTACTACGGAAGCATTTAAACGACAAAGCTAACATAGCTAATCAGTTTTAAATGTTAGTATTCAGGTATTCAGTGCTGTAATAAATGTTGATTTGGTTCACTGAAAAATTAGTCACCCTTTTACCACAGTGAATTTATATAAAGTGTATCCTATTAATGTCCGTATTTTACATACTGCAGCCGTAGTAATTAACTAGGCTTGGGGCGTTCAAGGGAAACGGGGACTTTTGATTGTGCAGAATAACAGCACATTTACAAGAGGGATGACCTTTTTTTCTTTATATAAATCCCTGCTACACTAATGCACTGCACTTATACTATTTACTTCTTATAAGATTGAGATTTCTCGCTACGCCAGAGGCATGTTCCACATCTGAAATGCTGGCCTCCCAGGAACTCCTTTAAGGGCCTAATATGTGGAAATGGTTTATAAAGGGGATGTGACACTATCTCCTAGCCAAGTTCCTGTAACATGATTGTGTGTACAGTTCCCACAGACAGTTCCGTCTCTTACGCAAGTTGTCTGACGATTTTCAATGATCAAGCATTCCACTCTCTGAATGTTCACGGGAACGACTGCAGTGGGCTCCAAGCCACCTCGGCCGGGATCGTCATTCATCATCAAGTCCTGATTTGACTTGAACGCCCCTCGTACAAACCTGCTTGACCTTATACAAGAGTTGTTCAGCTTCAGTCTTGAAAGACAAGGTCCAGCACAGTTTGTTGATTCTTCTGCTCAGAGACAGCTGCTTCAACTGATGTGGTAAATACCAGGTTCAGTGTTGGGTGTCTTTAGATGTTGGTGAATTAGGAACTGTGCTGGATACTGACCCTCCGGGACTGGAGTTGAAGAACCCTGCCTTCAAGGTATAACATGTAAGCAACACCTGGGAAGTATAATGTGTCCTGTCCCCACCCCTCCCCAAAGTTTAATTCTTTCCCCTTAAATATCAAGAGGCAAAGGTTTGCCCTTGAATATTACATTTTATAATTTTAAATAGTTGGTAGTTACATTTAATGTTGTGGAACATCAGCGAAACCTCCTGATATCGCTTACATTACAGCGTCCGGTAAAAGTCATTCCGTCACCAGGATCTCCCAAAGTTCTCCATCTTTAAGACTTTCACATGGCGGGAAACATACAGTACTGTTACAAAGCACTGACGCACAAACAAAAAGGTTTGAACATCTTCCTTACAATACGCTTCAACTCACTGATTTTCTTTTGCCTTGCATTAATAGCCCTTAATATAATTTATCTACAGTATATATTACATCTTGATGATGATGTACAGTATTATAAAAAAAAATTCTGACCAGCTGTATTCAAGATTTCAGGATAAATCGCTGTAATGAAGTTCAGACTCTAGTCATTTACTGTCTTAACAGAACTGGCTTTGGACTTCAGGATCATTTTAATTAGTCTGAGCCCCAGAGAGGCCTGGCTTCTAAACAGTTATGCCTTTAGGCTTCACCTGCTGTTTAATTACTGAGAGCGATTTAGTTGGCAGTACTGTTCCTGCACTAAAGGGAGTGGCAGCATGATTTTGTCTGTGTTTCCCAGTGAGAAACTGTTGCTCAATCAGCTACGTGCGCACCGTCCAGTATGCCACCATTTCATTATCAGTCGGGCAGAAAACGAAACGAGGAGCAACCTGACAGTCTGCTGCAGGAAAACACAGATGCTCTTACATAGTGGGTTGATCTGTCGTAATGGCAAAAATGACACAGATAATCCAGCAGTATGGTTGTTGAACATTTGCGGACTTACATTATGGACTGTTTTGTTGAGGAAAAGTGTCAGTGTGTTGGGGAAGAGCTTCATTTAGGAAGGTTTGTTGTTCTCAATATTATGTTCAATTTCTCATACAGTAATGGATATTCTCCACACTGCTGTGCAAATGATTGTGTTAATTTATGTTTTAATCCAGAACAAGTGAAGTTTTGCATGTCTCCCACCATGTCCGTGTGGGTTTCCTACAGGTTCTCTGGTTTCCTCAAACCATCCATAACATGCTGGTAAGGTGATTGACTTTGCTAAATTGCCCTAGGTGCGAGTGTGCGCGCGCATTTGTGTGTGTGTGTGTGTGTTTTGGCAATTGACTAGCTCCCCATGCATGAGAGAAAAAGTCTGAAACATAGTCATCTCTAAGTACATAAGAGGATTAGGGCCATAACAAATAAGTTCTTTTTTTAAATCTCAGAATTCTGACTTTATCTCAGATAAAACCTCCTGAGATTAAAAGTCAGAATTCTAAGGAAAAGAAAAGTCAAAACTCAGATTTTTTTTTTTCATGGTGGCCCTAATCCTCTTCTCTATCTATGACCGGAATCTGTTAACATCATAACACATGGAGGGAAAAATATCAGTCGCTCCGAACATGTTACTGCTGTACCCGAGAATGTTCTTGTTTTTCCGAAGCTAGACCGCTAATCCATGCTTGTCGCACAGACTCAGTACTGCGATAGCAAAGCTAGGAGAAGGGTGTGAGAACAACGTTCTAAATGGAGGTCAACAGCAGGCTTGAGAAAACACAGGATGTGCAGTGGGATCCGTGTTTCCGCTTCCTGTCGGACAGTGGGACTGAATGGAGGAAAGGGAAGAGAGGGAGTGGGGGGTTAGTGGAAAGAGTGTCCTTGGTTCTCTGCTTTGGTGGCGGAGGTGGCCGTCTGTGTGTGTGTGTGTGTATATGTGTGTGTGTGTGTGTGTGCGCGATGATGGAGCCTCACGCCTGCAGGATCCTGTGTCAGCAGGAGTGTTGTGGAGAGAGAAAGAGGCTGGACGGAAGTGGATTGCTGGCTGTGGGCCAGGCAGCGTCTCTCCATCATCTAGCTGTCTCTCCCTCCCTCCCTCACTCCCTCCCTCGTTTGCACAAAACATCCCTCTCTCTGTGTCTCTGTCAGACTCCCATGCATTTCAGGCATTCAAATACATTAGTCAAATATTCGAAGCCATTTTTATAGTAAATGTCTCTTCAGACATGCACTTTTCCAGGAACGTAAGGGCTCCAAAAAGGTCATCATTCTTTTCTCTTTAAAATGAAGGTTCACTGATGTGTGTGTGTGTGTCATGTAGGTTTGTTATAAACCTTTTTCCCCACATGTTACACTTGACATTGTGGTTAGGGTTGTACATTTTTGGTTCTGTTTATTTACATTACTAAATCCATTACTATTGCAAACACGATCTCATTGGTCGTATGTCAAACTACAGCCTTACAGGTGTGTTTGCCAGAGACGCAGTTGTCATGGTGGTTTTGTGTGTATGTGTGTCTGTGTGTGTATTCGTAGTGTGCGTACCACCTCCTCAGCTGTATATGAACAGGAAACAATATGGGGGAGTAACACCTGTCTCAGATAAGCCGCACAAACACAGACACACTTTCTTTAGAACCTAATCTAGATTTCTATCAGTAGGATCTGCACACTAACTGAACAACCCTGTTCATGTTTTACTTTCTTATGCGATGTCACTTTAACTACACTCTATAATCTACACTTCTTTTCTGATGCAAAGTAAATTACAAAAGACATCGTGTGTTGGGTTTATTTTTGGTTTTGAGGCATTTTAAGCATGTTTTATGCAACAACAAATATACGTGATTGTTCAGTATGTTTCTTAAAATTTTGATTAAATGTATTTGTTTTTAGCAGTTTAGTGTATTTAATGAATCAAACACATCTATATTATTTTCCATGAGATGGACTGGCAACTTATCCAGTCTGTAATTCCACGTCATTGGATCTGAGGCTTTGTGTCCACCATGACCCTGAGCCAAAGTTCTTCCTCAAGGTGCATAAGGTTGTGCATGAACAATCATAGAAAGATGGAGCTCTTACCTCTGTTTTGCTCACTGATCTGTTTTTTGGATATTCCTCAGGCTTGGAAGAAACGCTGGTTCATCCTACGCAGTGGACGCATGAGTGGAGACCCAGATGTTCTGGAGTACTACAAGAATGACCACGCCAAAAAGCCCATTCGCATCATCGACTTACACTGCTGCGAGCAGGTCGACGCAGGACTCACTTTCAAGCGCAAAGAGTTCCAGGACAGTTTTGTATTTGATATCAAAACGGCTGAACGAACCTTTTACTTGGTGGCAGAGACAGAAGACGAGATGAACCGCTGGGTACGTGCTATCTGCCAGCTTTGTGGATTCAACCAGTCTGAAGACAACCATGGTGAGTTAAACATGTCTGTAGAAGGTTTAGCACTTTTAGGTCCTGATAGAAAAAGTAATAGCGTCACAGATTTCTGAGACAAACTGCTTTGGTTTAAAGGGTTGGTTAAATTTATACAATTTACATTCATGTCAAATGTTGTCAATCAGGTAAAATTTTTGATTTCCTTCACTATTGCGCACAGTCAGTGTAACTCATTCGGTCGAAATAAAAATGCACCATGTGAGCCACTTTGCGCATGTCAAAAAAGTTATATATTCTGCTTTGTGCATGTTAGAGCACATCTTAGATCAGATCAGCATCCGTGTAAACAGTTACCTCTAATCAGAATACTGTCAATCATACGTGGACAATATTTTTTCAGTCTATGTACAGTATCTAGTAATCATTCATGTGAACTGGCATCCTTATGTAGAAATGAATTTAAGAATTTAAGAGGCAATGAGAAGCCTTGATGGATTTAATTCTATAAGCTTATGTGGGTGCTTTTAAAAGGGGATGACAGAGCGAGAGGATTTTTTAGCAGCTTGATAGATTTTTCAAGTCAATAGCATTTGACAACAAATTTACAATTTTTTTTTTCTTTTAAGAATTTGTTTTATATTAATAAGGCAAGTACCAAATTTACACATTTTTTGCCTTAAGAATTAAAATTTTTGCAAGAAATCCGAAGCTTTTTCAGCATACGAGCGAAACTAAACCGAATGGCGGCTACGTTGTGCATTTGTCCAGGAGACAGACAAACCTTTGGTCAGTGGAAGACCAAGCGAAGCAAGTTTACGAATAACATTTTTTTATTTGTGATTTTTTTTTTTTTTCATTTCGTACAAGATTTAGTGAAGACATAGCACCATGGGTCCCAAGAAAGTTAGCAAGGACGGTAGCAAGAAGAAAAGGAAGCCACTTTCAGTGGAAATTAAGAAAAAAATCATAGATAAAAAAGCAGCCAGTGCCAAGAGATGTCTATTTATTTTACTTCATTTACTGTACGTCTTTTCTAAATGTTCTAAATAATTATAGTGTTGGAAATTGGTAATATTAGTAATAATTAGGGGTGGCTGGAGCAGATTATCTGCATTTACATTAGTTCCTATGGGAAAATTTATATTGCAATACGCCTTTTCACCGTAAGAACTCACCTCCAGACCGAATCAAATTCATATGTCGAGGTTGTACTGTATACTGTATTACATCATTTCTTTTGTCATGACATGAGCCTGGGTTATTTTTTTAAGGTATCATAAAGTCAGGAATGAATGTTTAATTGGGTATTGGTCCTTCCAAAACCTTGATTCTTTTCTTTTCCAGACATTCCGACACAGATTTACTAGTGCGCTTCGGATCACGGTCACATGACCCAATTTCACTTGTTGATCTTTTTCACTGTAGAACGTTGAACTCCAAAATATTTGGAAATGATTTTTTAACCCTTTCCAGAATGATGTGCAACAACAATTGTTTCTCTGAGACCATTGCTTATGTCTTTTCATCATTTTATTAACACACACCTGAATGCTCCAGACCAGCAAACTGCCAAAACCTCTACCTTTATAGAGATCTATTATTTATATAAAAAGCTTTATTTATGTTGAAAAAGGTTATATATTGTTGTTCATCTGAGATTGTATTTGCCTAATATTGTGATTTTTATTATGTTTTTTGCATTTTAGATATGACTGTATGTCTGAGAAAGGTTCTGTCATAGGGTCAAATATATGAATATATGATAAAAACATATTACCAGTTTGATATACTGTATGGCGATGTATGTGTGCCCGCTATAGGTAAAAATTATATGCTACCCTTAAATCTAAAAACAGACTAACAACATATGTTGCTTACATATAGCTAAATAGTTTTTAACTACCCTGGGAATTTATACTGGATGTATTTATTCAAGTATCGCATGCATGTGATACTTGAATAAATACATCCATTATAAATATAAAATCTATGGTCTGGGGTCGGTCCACGTGCCATCCAGCACATCGGGCGACAGATACTCCCCTCCCTTAAGATATATCCGTCATTTCTGCCAATTACTTAACAGGTTGGGTTGCCAGCTCGACGCCCGATTGTCATTCACATACTACAGGGAATTTGTTAACGGCAATGTGCCTAACATTTGAACTGTGGAAGGAAACCGGAGCACCCAAAGGAAACCCATCATGCATGGGGAGAACATGCGAACTCCATGCCCACAGACCCAATCACAGCGAAACCAATCCGGGTCTGGACCCTGCCGCCATATGTGTGTGTCATTTGGTACTTGGCTAATTAATATAAAACGAATACCAGTGAAATTACAAAAGCACCTATTGTCATTTTAAAATAGCAGCTAATGTTCACTTTCAGTTGATGAAAGAGTCAGATAGAATACATTGGAAGGCAACATGATATGATGATTTGTTGCTATCTTTTCTCCCCCAATGCTTCTTATCCTTGTTATTTGAGAAAGTTGGGCTGGATCAACCCTCCCTAATGGATGCAATGTCTGAAAGGTTTATTGATTTTTTTTTTTTTCCTTCTGTCTTTTTGTTTTGTTAAAGAAAGGTAGTGATTGCTCCCCATCATGGCCGGTACAATAACAGTACATGTATGGGAGTATTTAATGCTGCCTCTGGGAGGCATAAAAGCAGGTTGGTGTGTTGTGACCACTTTCATGTTTTTTCACTGTGTGTTTAAACATTTTATATTTTGTATTTTAGATGCTAAAGGATAAAGCAACACAACATAACATAATCCCACCACACTATCTGATTCTCTGTATGATAAATCTTCATATTTTATTTATTATATAAGTCCTTTTGTTTTCTTCTCGTCCTGCAGTAAGGTACTTTTACAGAAAATTAAAAATTTATGCAGCATTCAGTTCCACCCACGCTAAATATGAGAGGCATTTAAGTCCAACCAGGACTGTTGATAGAACAGAATAACAGAACACAGTTACAGTATGAGAGTAAAAACGACCTTTTTTGTCTATATAATGCTGCTACACTAATGTACCTATCCCAGTGTTTCACTGGTGCTTGAATACCGTCATGGCAGAAAGTTTTCTCAGTTCACCTAGTCATGATCGGACTGCTTCACGTCTGAAACCCTGGCCTGCCAGGAACTCCTTTAATGGCTCAAAAATGTGGAAATGCGAGGTCAGGACAATACAGGGGATGTGGCAGTAACTCACAGGCGAGTTTCGTAAATGATTGCGTGTACCGTTCCCACACACACATGCGGTTCTTCTGCAAGTTGACGATTTATTCTTAGATTTTTCAGAGATCATGTGTTCGAATTACTGAATTTTCATGAAAAGATTGCAGTGGGCTCTGAGCCATCTCGGCCGGGATCGTCATTCACGGATGTGAAGATGTTCAAATCTATCATAAATAACATCATGATCCGGGCTCTTGTCCTCATGCCTATATTACACACTTTCATCATAACATCCTTCCACTCATATTAATTAACATGCTTAAAGATTTTGCCATCTTTTTGAAAAATTGTTTGCCAAATGATTACTAATTACACATTCCCCGATTGTAGGAAACCTAAACGTGTTTAACAAATCCATATTTTCCTACACCCTCCCCCTTTTAAAACCTTCAAAGAAATCATCATATTCTCATATTATCCATTATACGGTTTCAGTTTACTGTAAATGCTAACAGATACTGTATTACTATAATTTTTTTATAAGCATTATATGAGAACTTAAAACATGATTACATATATCACATATAGACCCTCAAAATAATAAAAAAATAAATAAATAAGTGTCGATTTTTTAAAAACTGTTCTTAACGGCACCATTTAATAAAAGCACCAAATTTATATTCAAATCTCCTTCACTGTCATTTTCATGACTTTGCCTAAAGGGAGAACTTCTACACAAAGTAGATCGTCAGAAGCCAGAACATGATACGGATAATATGGCCGTGAATCATTCTGACAAGCCACTGTAAAGCCTTAGGAGCCAGGTGTGATGTGTGTTTTAAGCTTCACAGGTGCACCGGTGTTGTCTTTCACCTTTAGCCAGTTTGGTGAAGTCATTTTAGCTTGGCGTTGTGTTGTTCAGTTAAAACCACTTCTCATGAATTATTGTAAAATTATTGAAAAGTTGTAAGCTCGACATCAAATATAGGCGATAAAACAATCTGATGGGTGAACATTTAAAAACAACCTCTTATTAGGATTGGACGTGTAATGAAGGTGTACACAAATATCATGAAAAGGTGGGTTTTGCTTTCAGACAAACAGGACAAAGTAAGGGCATGTTGATGAATATGGGAGCAATCCGGATGTGGCATGGTGCTGGTAATCCAATTCTGTCCAATCTTTATCCTCATCACTGTGATTAAACTACTGATTTGTTTAAATATTTTAACTGAAGAGAAACTGTGTGTTTATTAGAAAAATATTAATAATAACTTTCGGAACAGGCAGAAATAAAGAAAGTCTTGTACACACCTCTAATTTGTAATATAGCTTCATTTGTAATATAGATTCATTATCTTCTCTCTTATCATTTCACCGATTACACACAAAAAAAACATGCATAAGAAAACACTATCAGTGATTTTCATCATGTGTTATCATATTATATTTATTCTCACTGATTGTACTGTATTTTATTTTTAATTTGCAGAATTTGCTGGGTTTTTTTTTTTGTATTCATAATTTTAAGGAACCATGTAAAAACCAATACACCCACACAAACACTCATATGGTCACAGTTCCTCTCTGCACGTATTCAAACACGCATACTGTATACTGCCCCTACTGCAGCTAACCTCTTCTGACCTCCCTAGACGATAGGCTGATCCTCTGATTTAAAGCCGAGTTATTACAGTATATGAGCTAAAGCCATTGCCTCCTCCTGAGAATAAAACACACACGCATCAGGATTCCAGTGTGAATCTGAGCATCTCTCTCTCTCTCTCTCTCATCAGCCAAATGCCATTGCTGACCTCTCATTTCCTGCAGCTAGTATCAGGTTGTCAGCTGCTTTACACTCTATGAAAAATAGGACAGACCAGTTCACCTCTGAGCGACTGCTCCGATGCTCCTTCTGCATCTCTCATTCTCTCAATTAAAAGGATCGTGAACCGTTTTGGCCGTCCGCATATTAATAGAGCTGGCAAATTAAAATATTAACACTTATCTGGAGAAGGAAGTGAGAATATCGGTAGAAGGATGCTGAGGTCGGAGCTGCCAGGCAGGAGGTCTAGAGGAAGACCAAAGAGGAGATTTATGGATGCAGTGAGAGAGGACATGAAGTTAG
>JAQQZT010000003.1:12281534-12304650 GCA_030068275.1 Clarias platycephalus
CCCCCCACCCACCACAAACACACACACACACACACACACACACCCCTCGCAAAGCACATACCTAAGCTAACAACATTTTAATGAGTAAAACTCTATAAAAACAGGACTGAGACAAAATTATGGGAAAGCATTAATTAGGATTTGGTTATTTAAAAAAAAATCCAAAATGGCAGAAAGACAGAAATTGGTACAGGTGCAAGTCTAGTTAGAAAAGCTTATGCACCAAAAATCAGTGACTGTGTTAAGTCAGAGAAGCACTACAGTAAAAAATGGGTGAAATATCATTATAAATAGTAAAAACGATATTCAAGTGTGCGTCAAATAATGTTTACAGGTCACAGTTCTGTATTCTTACTGAGCCTTTGCATCTTATCAAATAATCAGGGATTTCTTTTTAAGACTCAGTAATTTTTCAGATAGTTGTAGTTGTAGCAAGTGGTTTGAAAGGGTCTTCCACAAAGTTCAAATGTGTACTTTCTAGAGCATAAGTATTTTATGGAGATGTCATTGACAGCATTTGACTTGCATTTCAACTTTAACTTTAATGTTGACCATTTTGGATTATTTCCCACTTCCCTGGTCCTATAATGCATATAAATCACAGTCCCCCGCACATACTTCAGCTCTTTCAGTGGGCTGAGGCCTTGATGTCACCCACTCTACTTTAGTTTCCGTGACATATCATTTACATGGCAAATATTAAAGTTGCTCATGACCCACAATCATCATTATGGCTTAAGGATATCTATGGCGTGATGTTTGACCAATAGGGTCATTAAGTGTGAAGAGTTTGTAATGTAGCTGGATTTCCTGAGCAAAGCAAACATGTAAAAAAAAAAAATTGTGATTTCTTTCAAACCTTGAAGACGTAAAACATCTTAATGTCTTGAGACATTAATGCACTTGATAGTTCATTTCGTGTGGCTTGTTTATATGAAGTTACACAAAGTGCATTTTTTAATATAGATGCAAGTTTAAGCAATCTTCCCATAGACTCACTATATCAGGCTGCTGTTAGAATGAAATGACTCAGCTGAATGTGAGACTGTGTTATTATAGACTTTAATAGCATCATCCATCATGGCTGAGAGTGGGAAACACTGACTGTTGTTGTGTTTTGAATGTAGAAATGTAATATTGTAATTTATGGCAGTCTTGTATATAGATTTTGTTTTTTTTTAATCATAGTGTCTTATTCTCAGAAAAATATTCCTTACTGAAATAGTTTTTTTTTTTATAATAGTATAATGTTTATTTATATATTTATGTATGGATTGTATAAGGAAATAGGAAGGAAATCCAGAGAGACTGACTATTGTTTCTGTCTTTGTGTACTTTATGTGGTTCAAAGGTAAAAAAGCAATACTTTATAGGAACTCGTTTGTTATCTGTTCTCCATGTAGTTTATGTAATATATCATTCAGTATAGCAGATAAGCATAAAAACATCACCTATAATCTATTTCTATAAATAATATATGTTTCTCCACCAGGAGTGCCAGTTTCTCACAGGCGCAGCGGGGCAGTCTGTTATTGGGCAGTGACTCAGCAGTGCAGCGTCTTGCTCATGGTGTCTCGCAGGGTTTAAACGGGATGGGCTCGCAACTGCACGGCTCCTATAGCCTCCCCAAATCCAACAAACACCAACAGCTTGGGGTACGTGCAGATTCACCGCGTGACGCCTGCTACGTGTTGCCCCGAGCCCACAGTGCCGAGGACCCTTCTGACCTGGAATCGGAAGAGATTTATACCTATAAGACCCCCTGTAATGCTCTCGCCACTGCGCACTTAAACGACCAGCGCCCCCCAGACAACTACGACCTTCCTGGTACACCCGGCTCTATCTACCAGATACCTCGCACCTTTGATAGGAACCACAACGCTTTGACACCCAACAGTGCAGATTCAACGGGTGGCCCCCCACCACCCAGACCACCAAAGCCGAGCCTGAACTCGGAGTCACGCTGGGGAAGCCCTCAGTCTCTCGGAGGACAGAATGGAGACGTAGCCAACGTGTCTGCCATCCCAAGGAGGAACACGCTTCCAGCGGTTGAAAATATCAAAATTCACAGAGGTATTGCACTTAGCTAATGAGTGAATTGCTGTTTCTATACACTAAATTAAATTGTCTTAGATTTCAAGATTTCAAGAGTAGTCCAGAGGTTGTGTTGTATCTTTAATTCCTTTTTTATTGTTTTTAGTAAAATTAGTAAGTCATAAATTTCTTGATTTATACTTAGACTCTTAGATGTCTTGTACACAATTGAATTTGAAAACAAAATATGTATTATTGAAATAAATGGAATCATTCTAAAATGGCATTCAGGATGCCGTACATTCATTAAAATGTATTTGACAAAAAAGTTATTTTATTCTATAAGGATACTATACAAAAATGGCACCATATTGACTGTTCTTTAGAGAATGTTTTAGTCACACAGATGCTTTAAGTCAATATGATTATGACTTAAAAAGAACAGACATCATATAAAAGGGTTTCTAATCTCCAAGACAGTGTCTTGACATACTCTTCACAGAAATTGATTTCCTTAAATTCCACCCAAGAAAAAATCATGGATGTGTTCTACTTAATTTCAACCAGAATCACGTACTTCATCTGATCCTCTCAGGCTTTCATTTCTGCCTTGTTTAGTTATATACTGGTTCCTGTCCATTCCCCCTTCTTATATCTTCATCTCTATCCCATTCTCCATTCACTGCTCGCATCTGATTTGAAACAGAGGCAATCTGGCTTGTGCCGCTCTGATCTGCAGGGAGGATAATGAAATTCAAGCCATGCATGGAGTCCCAGAGTGACTCGTTGCGGCCTGATAAGCAGAGAAAAAAACAGACGAGCAGACTCTGTTCATGGCCTCCATGGTGGCTCTGTGCTCAGTCAGGCCAGGCCAACATGTCTGGAGTAACAGGAAGTGACCTTCTGACCCTGTTGGCTCAATAATAGTCTGTTCATGCACCTGTGTTGGGCAGCACGTTCCAAAAAGGATAATCGGAAAGCAATGGAGTGTAAGATAAAGTATTCTCATGCATTGACTGCTCGGAGAACTCTTTGCTCATTGCTTTGGAACTTATGTCATGGAATGTTAAAAAGCTCTGGCAAACTTTATTATTACAAGCTGTTTTTAAATAGGGTTTTTATGTTTTTTTTTTTTCGTTTTTTTTTCCAGGATCCTCATTTGAGACCAACAATCAGCGTCCACACTATTTCAATAACTCTGGTCAATCAGTAGAATCTGTCAATGACGGCCTCGGCTACATGGTAAAATACTCTTTTCTTCCCATATCATCTTGTTTTTAAATAGCATCATAACTTTGCAATGTAAACCTACTTAAGTTTCATTCTCGCGTCCTTTAGCAGAGAGAAAAACCTCAACTAACTCGCTCAGACAGTGGAAATTCTGACGACAACTATGTACCTATGAACCCTGGCTCCTCCACCTCCCCACTCACCGCTGCCCTGGCAGACAGCCCCAAGAACAACTACATTCCCATGAGTCCTGGTCCACACCACTTTGACTTTCCAGGATTCTCTGCCACTCTGCCAGCCAGGAAAGGCAGTACAGCATCAATGTGCTACCGACCGGCCCGTGTGAGTGACGTCACACCTCCACCAATCAATCGCAACCTTAAGCCGAACAGAAAAGGTAAGGATTTTTTTTTTTTATGAAAATTCCTGAAAATTACCTAAACATTTAAAGGAACATTTGCAGTACTACTAATTATGTTAACGATGGTTAATTCATTGTCATTTATAGTAAAGCCATCACCTCTGAACTTGAGAAACAATGGCATCATTGATGAGCTTCCTTTTAAGAGCCCTGTTACCTTGTCCTGGAGCAGACCTGTGTAAGTGATTCATACCCATATTAAATTTTTTTTAATGATTAGCTATTAACATACGTAATACAAGAGCTTTGTTTTTGTTTCATGTGTTTCTTGTTCAACATACGTTTTATATAAATCTTAAAATATTCTATACTAGATATGCTCGCGACTTTGTTCACGTGGAATTTAATTGCACACTGCGTTTAAGAATTTTGTTCTGTTGAATTTTGGAATGAACTAAAATTTTTACGTGTTAATATGAAGTGCGTGGAATGATGACAGTCGCGTTTAGTAAGTAGAATCACCAAATTGCACACTCATAGGCATTTATTAAAAATGTACAGCGCCATATGTTTAATTTTTAGATGCATTAATGTTTTTTTTTTTTTTTTTTTTTTTAATGATGTATGGGTGTTTTCCAATAAAAATTTAAAGTATCATATTTTCTCTTCCCATGGGCTGATTGCGACGAAACAAAGCCAAATACACCTGTGAAAACCCCATTAAAATTCGATCAGTAGCTTTTTACGTGATGTGTGCACAAATGGACAAAAATTCCAGAAACCATATTGATGTGTTCTATTAGTTATCTTACATCCCCCAGAATATTTTTTTCACAAATATCTTCAATGTACAATATAAATATACAATATCTTCAATGTACAATATAAATATATATATAAATATTTTGATAACAATATGGATATAAATAAGAATCAGCCAGGAATCGATGCAAATCTGCAGCTCTGCTGTAAAAGTAGATTTAAAAAAAAAAAAAAAAAACATGTTTTTTGTTCATTTCAGGCCTGTTATGAACTCAATCTCCTCGCAGCACTGTCGACCCATCTCCACTCAGAGCATCACCAGCACTGATTCTGCAGACAGTGAGGAAAATTATGTGGCAATGGTGAGTTTAAGTCCTGCAAAGGATTAAATCCCTTTTGTCTTTAGTGTCGCTGCTCTTCAGTGCTTTGGTTAGAAACTTCTCACTGTCTTTAGAAAATATTTTGAAATTAAAGATATCAGGCTAATTAATTAGTAAACACCCTTTTTCAATTTGCACCACTTTTCTTCCACTATCAAACTGATGCATACATTTAAAGAAAAACAGTTTGAGTGTTTATATGGTGCTTTGCTACGAGCAATTTGGATTATAGACTTAAACAGTTAAAATGCTTGTGGTCGGTTACATCACAGCCCACCAGTGCAGGATTCTTATTTAGGATTGTGTGCATATTTAATAACCATATTTGATCTACTCAGAGAAACGCAGTGAAATGTAGCATCGCCTGCCTGAAGAAGAAATGGCTCTTTGATTATATTGTTATTTGATTAATGTGTTGCCTTCACCAATGTACATTCATCATTTTTAATAACGCATTCTCTTTATTGTAAAAATAACACTATTTTCGTTTTTGCATTCTACCACAAGTATCTTTTATGCATTTTTGGAAAATCCATCGTGAATGATGTTAAAATATTTGGAAGGTTTCTAGTGGCACACATTTATTGAACACAGCATGAAATTTTAGGCTTTTGACAGCATCTCCTCAACCTAATATTCGCTGTGCTTTTTTAGATTTTTAATCAGGCTTTTTGGCTCGAAAAAAAAAAGAATAAAACCTGTCACACAAAAAAACAATATGGAACCCCAAAATAAAACCAGTAATTAACAATCATTTGTGTTTTCTCCGTCATGACATAAGCTAACTTTGATTTTCTACTTTCTACTTTATGTTTGCTGCAGGTTTGTTTTGTAAAGATATTTAGAACAGTTTAATATATCTTGCCTTACTTATCAAATTTTACCTTCATGACCAAATCAAGGCTTTGACTCTTAAATTTTATAATTGTATGCATCTGTAGCAAAACCCAGCATCTACCTCGCCAGTGGTGAGTGGTACCAGCAGCCCTGCTTCGAGAAAAGGTGGTAATGTTGACTACTTGGCTCTGGATTTCCAGTCTGGCTCCCCTGGTCCACACAGAAAGGTAACATATACAGTATTGTAACTTCTCACCACATAAAATGTTCAAGTTGATACTGTAAGCAAGCCCTATTATGTTATTTATTCTAATAGTAATGTAGGGTGTCAGCTTGTCACCCTTAATATCTATTACTGTTTTCAGTCACATAGGTCACATTTCTATGTTTTTCCACCATTTTCTCAACAATTTGGTCACCTGCCAATTCCCAACCATCACCCAGCTCCCCCCTATCAAATGACAGCTTCCAGTTGGGTGAAGGCTAACATGTGCTTCCTCTGAGACACATGAAGCCAGCCGATGGAATCTTTTCAAACTGCTGCTCAGGCTGTATCACAGGGCAGCATAACACTCTCAGAGGAAGGCACTCGGTGCCCCTTCCACATAATGTACATGAGCTCACACACATCAAATTATAAATACAGATTCAATGTGCTTTAGCAAGTACTACGTTTAGCAGACACTGTTGGTAGCCATCAGCAAGCTTGTGGCAGAGTTCCGGTTGGATATTTGACCACCCATATTGGCAGAATTGGTGTTTAATTAAATTTTTGTTTTGGGTTCCTGGCATGGACTTGATGTTTAGGTACAGTCCACTCGTTTTTATTGGGTTAAAGTGCCAAAAGCTTAAAGTTGGCCTGCTTTACTCATTCCACAACCAGATTTCATGTACATTTGGAGCCACCGTCCTATTGAGAAACTTCATTTTGTCCAATTTTCAACAATCTGGCTGATAAATTGAGGTTATTTTAAAAATACGTTAGTTTTTTATGAGTTAGTTCTCCTTACTTCATTGCTCCATCCGGAACAGTGGATTTAACTTATTGTTTAGAAATAGCTCCAAGAGATGGTCCTGACTTGTCTAAATCTACTATACAGTATATATAGACTTTCCCACTGCACTGTATGTCGGTCAGTGTGCTTTCAGACAAACACTTTTTTATGTTAGCACAAAGTTACTAGCTGCGGTCGATCATGATCACTAACAGGAAGATGCCAAAGAATTAATAACCTGTGTGGGTGTATGTGTATTTTTGATCCTGCATGAATAATTGTGATGCTTTGTTGACATAATGTAAGAAACTCCAAAATAAATTTGTGCTTTAAATTCTTGCTGTTCTATTTTGTTGTATGTTGTAAAATAGACAATTTTCCAGAAAAAGACAATAATAATAATAATAATAATAATAATTAAAACACTGATATTGCCATGGTATTCATGTTCCTGATGTAAACGTCTGACTGCTTCCTCCTGCTGATTCCCAACCTAACTGAGATCTAGGTTTTTGCTGGATTGTTTGAACAGGGTTCACACTCCCGGGTAGACTTGTCATTTTGCTTCGTATGCTTAGGCTCATTGTGCTAAATGAAAGTCTCTTGGTGAATAGAACAGGTTTTCTTTTCAGATTGTCATATTTTTGGCTCCGGCCATCTTGCCAGTTTGTTAGCATCCTTATAATGTGAAAATGTTCAGAGTGGAAAGTATAAGATACTATAGAAAACAACTAGCTAGGAAGTAAATTTTCTATCAAACGTTCTCTCAGTAGAGGAGGATGTCAGCAACGCACTTCTCATCCTCAGAATTGTCTCAACATGTATACCCAGTTTCATATTTACACATGCATGATGTCACTTCACTGTGAATCTTAAACAGTCTTGAAATAGCTCAGAAGAACCGATGAAAACCCTGATATGGATAGTGCAGTGTTGGCTCTTGTTTTTCGTGGTCACTAAACTCATTTCAACTCATTTAAACTTCTACCTACAGCCTTCCACATCTTCCGCGACCTCAGATGATAAGGTTGACTACGTCCAGGTGGACAAAGAGAAGACACAGGCACTTCAAAACACCATGCAGGAGTGGACGGACGTCCGGCAATCTAGTGAGCCGACCAAAGGCATTAAATCCTGACAGAGTGCAAACATGCAAATTTTGGCAGCAAAATGAAACACACAATGCACGTGCGCCTCCTTATCACTTCATTTTCCATCAGACTGGTGTGCCATGACATGAGGGATTTATCTTCCTTAAACAAAACAAGAGATTCAGCAGGTCTTTAAGCGATGTTATAAAATGGAACCCAAAGCCATAACTAACCCTTGGTCTCATGATGGGAAATACAGCCATTAATCATCAAGGAACTGCCTTCTGTGTTGACTCTGGACAGAGATTCATTTATTATTTTCCTTTTTTTTTATAAATCATTGTATCATTAGCCATCAGTGTGAGCTAAATCAAGAATGTGCTTCAGTATGCACACAAAAATGCCTAGTGTCTTATAAATTGTTTGATTAAAAAATATATATATTTCCCTTCTGTGCAAATGCTTCATACAGATCAAGATCCAGTGAGACATGTTTCCAAGCACTTTGTTTCTGCTAGTCCAACAGTTTGACAACTCTTTGACACCAAGGCCTTCTAGGTAAAATTTCATGTTGGATATTAATCACTATGATGAAGTATGGTAAAGAGATAGCAGATGGAGATTAGGTTAAAATAAAGAGGATCATCTAGCTTATACTATACTTAAATGGTGCTTTCTCTAAAAATAATAATCAATATAATTTAATATTATTATTGGGGTTAAAACGTTCGCTCTGTGCTAATAAACATAAACAAGCTTTGATGATCGACTCAAATAAATAATCTTCAAATAAATTTTTACATTGGAGAAGGATACAGTAAATACTTGCAATATGACACTGATTAGCCACAAGACCAAAACATTAAGCCCAGTATTGTGGGGGTTCCCCTTATGCCACCGGGGCGGATCCGGCCCCTTGGGGTATAACTTGCTGGGATGTCTGGCATCAGGACGTTAGCAGCGGATCCTTTGGTTGCTGTGCGTTAAGGGTGGGGTCTCTGTGGATCAGACCTGTTTGACTGGTACATTGTGTGGTCTTGGTCAGGTTGAGATCTGGGGAATTTGAAGGCCGGATCAACAACCTTGAACTCTTTGCCTGCTAAACCCAATGTGCAGCAGGCTGTATTGTATTGGGTGTTCTGATACCTTTCTATCATAGAATTTTTTTTAGAAACATATGCTACATTGGCTTTCCTGTGGGGTTGGGGCCTTTGGTCCCAACAGACATACAGTACAAGAGCCTTGGGTGCCCATAATCCTGTCACCCAGGAATATAATAGAAAAAATTAATGCTATTGAAACCTTGTGGCTAATCAGTGTATATACTGTATGTACATGCAAACCATGCAGCAAACTATTCAACAACATACTGTAGGTTTGTACGAACCATAACAGATTTGTGTAAATAACAGTTTACAAGACACAAGGTACACAGAGATGTAGGTGTATAGTGAAGCACATTTGAGATCTCGCTCTCTCTTATTGTTGATGATGCAAACATTTATCAATACAACTAATCTCTCTACTTACCCACGTAAGCGGATGCCTCATATTTGAATGAAAAATACCAGATATGAAGCTCAGACAGTGCAGTTGCAGCATGACGTGCATGCAGTTGCCTGTCTATTTAGGAGTGCAATATGGGCTGTGGCTAACATTGATTGGTGGAAAGTTATCTCTAGCCTAGTGTTATCAATACTAACAAATGGGCACTGCATGAAATTTAAATAACTGTGTTATTTTCAGAGTGATTGAGCTCGCAATAACAGCTTTCCAGGCAAACTGAATTGCAGTCTGACTTCGATTGATTCTGGGAACAGAGAAGCCTGAATAACATTATCAGTGCCTGAGCAAACATCAGACTCAGCTAAAAAAAGAAAGAAAGAAAGAAAATGGCAAAACTTACTGGTGTGTGGTGTAAAGAACAAGCATTTCAATTTATTAAACTGTATTCAAGCCATGCAGCTGAGTCATGTATTGAGAGATCATCCCATGCAGATTTAGCTTAGCAGTGCATGTTCGGTCAGGAAGATGATGAAAACCGATTCTCTCTGTAAAGACTTGGCAATATATTGAATTCACTTGCCTTGGCAAAACGTTTTGCTGTTGGACAATTATTATTATTTTTTGTTCAAGCAATTTCGGTTTTCAGATATGAATCCAATAAGATATAGAAAAGATACAGTACGTATTAATGTGGTTCTCAAGAACATATTGACTCAGTATGTGTATATTTTCCTCCTGGATACATGGCCATATTTATAAAAGGGTGCAATTGTTTGCCAGCAGATGTGCCACACCTGTCTGTATTCATCAGTGGTTCAAAGATGAGAATCACGTAGATGCCTTTTTATAGTTTTTTTCTTTTTATATTTAATTTTTTTTATTTGCATAGAATACATCTCTGGTATTTCTAGTCTGCAGGATGGCAGCAGTGGACCAAAACGAAAAGCATTAATGAATTACTTGTCATTCCAGTCGATCACTTTTGGTGCAGCTCCGTGTAAACTCTGAACTCCAGAGGACTCATGAGGTCGTGACTGCACAAAATGTAACATTACTGTGAAATGTTAAACAAACATGTTTTTTGAAATGAAATGAAATAGATGAATTAGTTACAGTTGTACTGTCATGGAAAAGACTCATTGAAATTTACAGCAGTAATGAAGAGTCTTACTTTTTAAAGGTCAGAAAGTAATTCCAAGTCAAACCAGGGCTTTTGATTGTACAGAATAACAGAAAACAGTTATAAGAGTAAAACTCCATTTATTTCTCTATATAATCCCCTGCTACACTAATGCACTCATCCCAGCGCTTCACTAGTGCTTTTATACCATCAGTGTAGAAAATGTTCTCAGTACACCAAGCTCCATGGACAGACTGCTTGTTTCAAGTCTAAACCGCTGGCCTCCCAGAAACTATTTTAATGGACTGTACAGGGGATGTGGCAATAACTCTTATCTGAATTCTTGTAATGTGCAAGTGATGATCGTGAATAATTGTGTGTACGATTCCCACACACAGATGCATCTCTTGCGCAAGTGGACGGCAAGTTATCCGTCGATTTTCAAGCATCAGGCGTTCACGGATGTATGGCCTTATTTAAATTGTTTGCACCATTCAGATGCTTTACTCTGGCCAAGAGTCTCATCACCATCATGTGCTTGAAGTTTTCTGTAAGCGTCAGTCGTTTTTTCCATTCATTCATTAGAATTTTCATCACAAGTCCAGGTTTGACTTGAACATCTCTTGTGTAATGAGTTTATTTTAGATTATCAGGGAAAAAAATAATAAAATCCAAGACTTGTGTAGGGTTACAGTTTGGAACAGTACACTTTTTTCGAGGGAAGGATTTCTCAATGGTTCTACTTGTGAGGTTCTGCTAGTTTTACATTAGCAAGGGTCTAACGTATTGACACGGTTAATACGGTTATAGGGTTCTAAACAGAATGTTTATAGGTTCCTCCATAATAAGCACTTTTTTTGGATTTAAAGATTTTTTTTGGATTTTTTAAAAATTAAAATTTTTTTCTAAAAGCTCAAGCAGGAATTTCCGAAATATTAATTTACATGCCATTGTAAGAGCCCATAAGAAATCAAGATTAAGATAAGGCATGAGATGACAAGTGAAAAGTAATATGTCTGTCCTGTTGAAAATTGAATGAAATATACATAATTTTTTTGCTTTCTACCAGGGATATTTCCTATTTATTATTAGATAAACATGAAGCCTCTGTCTTTAATTCAGGTTCTTGTTTACTTTGATTTGTGGTTACAGCTTTTTGTCAGCCTTGATTTTGGGGCTACCTTTTTGTAACCCTGATATTGGAAACCTTTGAAGACCTACTTCTGTGGTAACGGTGCACTGGCATTGCCCTTCAGCATTCTGCTGAACTACTGCGAGACTGAAATCAGTTATTCCCCATGCCTTTGTCTGTGAAAATACAATGTGTAATGTGCTGTCATGGGAGAATGTGTAAGTGAGCTGAATATATTTTGCTGTGTTAGTGTGTATGCTGTATTGTGTTGGATGACTTGCTCTCTGAGCATGGTAGAAAAAAAATGTTCAACTTTTTTGTTTTGTTTTGTTTTTACTGAGTTCTCTTGAGTAATGTACACTTTGTCTTATTTCTACTATTACTGTAAAGCCTTTATATCAAGTTGCTTGTGAATTAATTTATTAATTTATTACATGTTCACAGGAAGAAATACCTTGTAAGAATGATAGTTTGTGGCTTGACTAACATTAATTTATGCTACGCATCTTGATCTTTGTGAAGCAATATGCCAAGTAAAGCCAGTAAAATGGTCTAATGTGGTACTTTTGGGATACAAAAAAAAAAAATAACATTGTTATTCCATGATATTATATCCTCAGAATGTTGACCAAAATAAACTTCAGTGCAAACGCGACTGTTTAGGTGTTGTCTTGTCTAAATGATGATACAGTTCTGTTAATTGCAGCAGATGTCAGCAGGTTACATGAATTTGTTAATAAGGTAATATATCTTTAATTTTTTTATATAATAAAACTGTGAAGTTGGCGTGTCTGTACATTTAAGATATTTATGAAAAAAAGAATTTTGGGGATGTAAGATGAGTAACAGAACACATCAAGATAGTTTTTGGAATTTTTGTCTCTGTTTGTCTGTTCGTTTGTGCACACATGACGTAAAAACTACTAAACAGGTTCTAACGGGCTTTTCACAAGTGTATTTGCCCAAGCTTGAGGTAACATATAGGCTTCGTTTCATCGCAATCGGCCCATGGAAATAGAAGATATGCGACTTTGAAACTTAAATGGAAAACACCCTTATATCATAAAAAAATCAACCTTGAAAAAATAATTTGTTAATCTCAAAATTCAACAGATGGCGCTGTACATTTTTTTTTTATACATGCTTATGAGTGTGCAATTAAATTCCATTTGAACGTCTTGGGCACATCTAGAATATTATAATTTGATACAGTATACTATGCAGAAGTCTTTATTTCTTCATTTTGCTTCCTCTTTTCTTTTTTGCTTTCAAAGAGTTAGACATTTTTAATATAGTCATGAAACATAGTTTAACTTTTTTCGCTCTCATTTTAAGGTCCAGTCCCTGTACCTGACCAGTTTCAGAGGAATGTTTTGATTTGTTAAGCATCACACTGACTTACAGTATGAATCATTCAAGCATTAAAAGACATCTAACTTAAGGCATGAACCAGTGAGAAGCTTGTGCAGATGATGACCGATGATCAGGCCGGCAATTAGTATACTAATAATGCCGAATCCTGGGTAGGTTTAACAAACAGGATGGGAAATGAGATTGCTGGTGAGGTTGTTACACGTTGGTCTTTCGGCTGCTCCTTTCGAGGGGTCGCCACAGCAGACCACCTGAACCGCACACAACTTGGCACAGGTTTTACGCCGGATACTCTTCCTGAGGCAACCCTCCCATTTTATCCGGGCTTGGGTCCGGCACTGCATCCAGTGGCTGGGGTTTTTGGCCATTGGTTAGGAGGTGACTCTGGGCCGTCCGCAAGGCAGGCAAGAAGCCTACCCCTGAGCCACTGATGCCCTGCTGAGGTTGTTACATAAACAGACAGTTTTAAAATTGTATCTTTAGGCATTTTGCAGCCTGTTACAGTAAAACATTTGTTCCAGTTTATTTAATCTGCATAATTCAATTTATTATGAAGAAATAAGGGGTGGATCAAGACTCTGGCACAGTACTGTAAATCAGTAGAACAATGATACAAACAAATGATGGTATAATAACGATATAACCAAGTGTTGTTTATTTTCTTGTTAATTTTTTAGTCCAGTACTTAATTCTTTTGAAAATTTAATAGATATTGCTTTAATCATTTATGCACACACTATCCTCCTGTTTTAAGATGTAGCATGTGTAATGAAACCTAGAATGTTTTAGTGACATCACTTTAATTTGATCAAATTTATGGCTTTTGTCCATATGCTTATTTAGTTTGCTTTTGTCCTATTTCCCTGTTAGCTGAAAAACCATCCTTCTTACACTAACAGTTTGGTGGATAGGCTCACAGGTCAGTGTAAACACACTCACGTCATCGCGATGTGTGTATTGTGTCTGTGCCCGGCCACTCCCTGTGCCTGCTGTCTCTGATCTGACAAAAGCTCATCCCTAAGCCCTACTGACCCCTTCTGGCAACCACAGCCATGACTCAGTTTGTCCTCATAAACAGCTCCCTATGTTCTGACTCAGGCCTTCATTATGTCAACATGTTTCCACCACTATCTCTCTTTGTTCGCTTTTGCCACACAGTGCTGATGAAGCTGTTATTCATACACTCCTCTGGTGTTTACTCCAAGCCACATGCTTCACAAAGAGATGTGAGAAAAACACCCCATGTTTTACGTATGCGTTTGAATTGACCGTTGCTTCAAAATGGAGTGATGATGTGACTAATTGAATGAAATGGCACTTAGGTCAGTGGACTATATGATCAGCAGAGAATAACAGGGATGCTGAAGTAAACAAGTGTCATCTGATGCTGTAGTTAAGGTTCTGAGTTATACTGTAGACTATAGTGACAAGGATCATACTAATATCGACTGACCTATTGAAAGACGTATATTAAGAAAAAATGAAAGAAAAAGAAAAGAGTCAAACACAAATTCCTTCTGTAACCCAAATACATGAAAGGTACGCTAGCTACAGTACAGAGACATGAGTGAGAGTCAGGTGAACCAATGATGAACTGAACAAAACAGATGGAAGAGGTTTATCTTCTTATCTTCAGTGTGCTTCTTTTTATTGCCAGCAGGAGGCACTGGTCTCAGTCCTGGTCTCAGTCATTTAAAGAACCTGCGTTAAAACCATATTAACATATGTCAAATAAATCAATAAATAAACCATTTCACTCTTTTATTTTGTGTTTATTTTTACATAAGCAAATAAATTCAACAACGAGATGTAATTAGGAACCAAAGTTTTGAATCGTTAATATACCATGGCCCATGGGTAAATTGATTAAATAGGGAAGTAATGAAGCAATAATGTTAGGAATGATGGGCGTCATGGTGGCTTAGTGGTTAGCACTACAGCTTCACGAGCACAGACATGCAGCAGAGGCTAACTGCCATTTCCAAATTGCACGTACTGTAGCTTGTCAGAGAGTGTGTGATTGTGATTGAATGGCACCCTGTCCAGGGTGTATCCCGCCTCATGCCTCAAGTTCCCTGGGATAGGCTCCAGGACTCCATCAATCCTGTACAGGATGAACAATATAGAGAATGAGTGAGTGAGTCACTATGTATGCGTATATAATTGTGCTAGAAAGGTATTTTGTTTCATTGTAAAATGAACATTTCAGAATGATAGAAGATCAAAAGCACAGGCAATCTTATAATGATCAATTTCATTTTACTGTTGAATTTAAAAGTAATGATTTTTCTAAGTCTCACGATCTTTAAATATAATTGCTCTATGATATTTTAGACTATATGGGAGGCAACCATAACATTATGACCACCTGCCCAATACTAAATAGGTCCCATTTTTGCCACCATAACAGTGACACCTTCCTATCAGAACCTCTATACAGTAGCTCTTCTGTTACATCGGACCACATTGGCCAACCGTTGCTCTCCATGTGCATCAGTAATCCTTGGCCACCCATGACCCTGTCTCTGGTTCATCAGTTTTTCTACTTAGGAATACTTTTGGTAGGTCATTACCACTGTAGACCAGGAACTTCCCACAAAAGCTGCAGTTTAGGATTTGCTTTGCCCCAGTCCCCTAGCCATCATTACAGTGTGGTCCTTGTCAAAGTCACTCAAACCCTCATTAGTTTCTAATTCCAACACATCAACTTCAGGAAAAAAGGTTCACTTGACTAAAATATCTCACCCACTTCCAGGTGCCATTGTAAAGGGATATTGAAAATGTAGCTCCTGTGAGAAGGGCCACATTGTGATGGCTACACAACTGGGACCTACTCAATATTAGGCAGGTGGTCATAATGACAAGCATACATGATGATAGAATTGAAGCGACGTGCTAAAAATAAATAAATTTTTATTGGACGAAATATTTTTGACTGCATTTTATTTATTATTATTATAATTTTTTTTAGAACTCTTTGTGCTAAAAATATTTGCTCCCCGTCGCTTGCTGAGGCTGCAGTTCCACAGTGTCGAAGCTAGAGGGCGCACATCGACCTCACTTTCAGTCAGACCGGGCTTCATTTTTATTCCGTATGTAAGAGCTGTTCCGGAGATCCGCAGAGGAGAGAGGAGAGAGAGGGGGAGGAGGATTAGGAGAGGTGTCCGCTCCCGCGTTTCTGCAGCATTTGTTCAGTAAACGGGAGGAGGCGCACGGAACAGCGCGCTAGACGTACGTATTTGGAAAGAGAATGACGGGACAGCGGAGAGATCTCTCCTTTTCCCCCGGAAGTTTCTGGCTTTGTGGATTACAGTAGGCTGTAATTACGCTTATTAGTTGGCTGTAGGAGGAAGAGAGAGCGGACACACGGAGACGGCTGCGGGCTGTGCTCGACTTTAACACCGCGAAAGGGAACTGCTTAGGCTTGTTAGGAGTTTCCACCTTGCAGCTAGTGGAAAGAGATAAACTTTGAACTTAAACCCACATATTGAGTGAAGACTTATTGTGCGTCGTGATTCGGGAAAAGCGCACGCGCGCGCCTGTCCGTGAGTTATTTGAGTATTATTATTATTATTATTATTTTATATATATATATATATAAGATGCTCTGCGTTGTGCGCAAAACGAGGCTTAAACTTCTGCGGTGAACCAGCACGGACCGGTGTGGGATGGGAGAAGCGGCTCCGGCGCAGCCCGCGGCTCCGGGTTTCCCCCCCGCCCTGGGCTCGGTGGGTTCGGGCTCCATGTCCTCGGTGAGCCCGGTGTCGGTCCACAGCGCTATAGTGGAGCGGCTGCGCGCGCGGATCGAGCTGTGCCGCCGCCATCACTCGGCGTGCGAGAGCCGCTACGTGCGCGGACAGGCTGAGATCTCGGACCGGGAGCGCGAGGCGACGCTGCAGCTGCTCAGCATCGTACAGCAGGGCACCGGGAACCGGAGAGGCAAAGAGAGGAGCGTGAGAGCGGCCGCGGCGCACGGGCCGGATGGAGGCACGGCTAACGGAGAGCAGAAAAACCGAGAGAGCGGGGAGGGGGAGCCGAGACTGGCAACCCGCATAGCGGTAAGCACCTGAGCAGAGGAGTGCAACATGCCTTTACACTGAACTCCGAGACCAAAGCGGTTATTACTGCAATGAAATAACACGTGGCAATAGATGGTCATCCCAAGTAAAAGCAAAGAGAGAGAGAGAGAGAGAGTGTGTGTGTGTGTGTGTGTGTGCCATTATAAAGACCTGCTCTGGCGCGCACCACTCCATGGTCAAGTTGGTTTTATATACAGTAGACGTGAGTTTATGAGATAGACATTAAGCATTATTCAAGACTAATGCATAACAAGCTCTACTCCACTAAACCCTGCTTTGTGTGTTTGGCCAGAATGTGACTGGTGTATGTCAGTAAAGCATGCTGGGATAACCATAAGAATCCTGATTCAATAAGAAGCTACGAGTTTGAGGAAGCCCCTGAGGTCAATATGACAGCGCTGAGCTTTTGTTCTCTGTCCCCATGCCTTCCTCATTACTTTCGCTGTTTGACCCTCATTAAAGCTGTTAAGTCAATTAAACATTTCTACCTGTTTAACGTTGTTTTCCAACGAGGTTGGTAATCCTGTATAATTCTCCACAGTGACAAGCTCAAGAGGTTACAAATCAGTTAAGACCAACTGTGTCATTTTGGGGATTTGGTTTCATGCAATCCATTGTCACTGGCTACTATCACAGGTTCGAACATATTGCTCTCAGAGCACCTTCTCGATTGAAGCTTTTCCTGTAAAGCCGTTTGAAGCACGCCTTCCGTTGCATAAATGTTTAGCACCAGTGAATATATTTCCTGAATGTGTTTACTCAAAGTCAAACAAGCCTTGAAAACCCGGCTGTTGGGAGGCGGCCCAGTGATTAAGTGCCCTGGGCATCGGGACGCTTTTTGTTATTTCCTAATTTCAAGGTAGTGACAGATCTGGGAACAGTGGGAGGGCCATGTAAAACACGCTCTCACGGAAGGAAAGACCAGTCGCAACTAGTTGTGTTTGCTCATCTGAAGCTAGATTGTACAAAGATCAGGAGACACATTAACTGTGTTCAGTGACCCTTTTGATTAAACACATGTTCAACATTTCTCACACAGCAATGTGTTCCAGTGTAAAATCTTCAGTCCAGCATATTGATCATTAGCGATCACAAGCAACGCCCCTGTAGAATATGATATCCTGCTATGGAATGCTTAAGGTATTAATATAATTGGCTGTGATTAAGGCTGACATGGCAAGCATGTAAATAATATGCGGAAGGAGGAAATGCCTGAGTATTTGGTAGTGTTCTTGGCTTGAGAGCTGTAGGAGAAAAAAGCTGGAGCCATGCCTGACCCTGGAAACACTCTTCTGTTACACGAATCCTAAGAGACTGCTCTAAATCCAGAATCAAGGTGAACGTCTCACAGTGGATAACATGAATGTTGTCAGGTCTTTCATCTGGATGAGGAAGATTAGTTTTAAACAGAGCATTCTTTAGCTTTGGAAGAATGCCAGATTTCCAGAGCTTTATTTATTCTGCTATTTTTCTTAATTATATTTATATTGCTCATATCCTGCTTCCAAATTTTTTCAGCGAAGGCAATGGGGTAGGGGTTAGCAATGTTTTCTCACACCTTTGGTCTATATGTGTGTTTGGAGATGTCATGTTCTCCTCTTGCTTTGTGGGTATCACTGGGATCGTCTGGTTTCCCCCAACAGACCAGACACATGTGTTCCAGGCTGGTTGGAAATCCCCAGGAACATTTGGACTAAATTGTCCTTAGTGTACATTTGGATTGTGTGAGTGTGTGTGCTCCTGTGCCCTGCAATGGCCAGGAGCACCCTGTCTTGCCACCCCATCCCCTCTCCCCTAACTAACACCTGTAGTTTGGTGTTGGACTCACAGTTCAGTTATTTGCGCTGCTGAAATCAAAGAAATTCAGGGTTCATCTGTGTTAGCCCTCCCAGCTTTTTTCTTTGATAGGTGCCCCCTGTGTACTCCTCATGTTTTATTCACATCCTGTGAGATGACTGAGGCTTTGAAGACCACTGAACTGTTCAGCATATACATCTCCAGGTTTATATTGCATAACATAATAGCTTCAAGTCACGACATTTCTACACACTATTCTCTTTAAAGACACAAAATCCTATCCTTAATTGTTTTAAAAGGAAGTAGTGAAGGAAAAGAAATTACAAGAGGAGTTTCTTCCCGCCCACACACTCGAAGGGAGGTGATCAGGGAGAAGCACAGGCTGGCTGTCATATGGCTAGAGCAATGTCATTTGCTTCATCCAACTGCATGTGGCTAAATTCAAATACCAGCCGTGTGTCGAGGGCTTAGATTTATCCCATAGACATCTGGTAGCTATGATTCAGGTCCAAGGCATTAAACTCAGTTATATTTTATCCAACCGACTGAGAATTAATGCAAATGGGGATCTTTGGCTTATCAAGGCTGCATGCTGACATTTTGATTTTAGAAAGTGCTCTCTGTGAATAATTCCTTAATAATGCGTTTAACCACTTTAACTGAATGGCTTGTGTTTGTATTTACAGGTTTATAGAGCCTTTATTGATATGACGGTTTGATGGCAATGACGTGTGGAAAAGAAGTGTGAGTCTAGGGTCGACAGTATGCGAAAATGTGCTTGAGGCCAGATCTTGACAATTAGAGAATATTCATGAGTAAAACAAAACCAGGAAACTAATTGTATTTTGTTAGGAATAGCATCAAAAACTGTAACCATCCTTAACTGTTCCAGAACAGATATGTTAATTTGAAATCCCACAAGTGTATTGTTTATGTCTTATCTCCAAATCCCAGCTGTTTTTGGAGAAACCTCACATTTCATTCAGAGTGTCACGTTTTACAACTGACTTTTGCAACTGGTAACACGAGCCATAATTCTGCATGGCGGTTTATGGATGAAACATAGTAGTGCATGCAATATATATTTATATGTGATATAAATGTTAGGGCTGGGCAATTCATTCAGAATTATTTGAAGCCAACATTTTGAACCAATGTAATCTCAACGTAAATTCTGTTAATACATTCCTCAGTGTGGGTTCATGTACTGTACTACCCTGTGTGACTAGGAGAACTCTTTCTTTGGAAAAAAAAAATCCCAGCTTCCCAGATTCAAACCTTGTGAGGGAACTATGCGGCAATAAACATAAAAAGAAACAAACAAATGAATAAATAAATAAATAAATAGTAATTTATTAATCATTACCAAGGTAAAAGATTTAGTTACTTGGTTAATATTATATTGATATTAGATCATATCGCACAGTACCAGATAATGCAGTAATTATTATGGTTCAGCTGGTAACTAGTTATTTAACCCTAACTGGTACAATGAGTTGCTCCTTATTTCTTAAACAAAAATATCAGAAGGGTCAAATTATTGGCCTGCATCAAGAAAAGCAAACAACTAAGGAGATTGCTGAAACTACTAAAATTGAATAAAGAACTGTCTAACACATTATTAAAACCTGGAGGGTTAGTGGTAAAGCATCATCTTCAAGGAAGAAAACACTCTCAGCGAGCATGATGGGACATCACTTAAAGGATTAGTGAAATCAAATCATAAAAAATAAAAAAACAACACAGTAGATCTAACAGCCATGATTACTATTGCAAGTAAGAGCATTTCTACACGCACAATGCTAAGAGAGCTCTAGGGTCTGGGACTAAACAGCTGTGTAGCCTTAAGCAAACTGTGGCTGCTTCAGTTGGTCTAGGCATAGCAACGATGTACTGTAGTGTGTCCAAAAATGAGGTCAGCTGACAACCTGAATATACTGAATGACCAGGTTTTTCCATGAGTGGGTTTTTTTCTTCACTGATGGCATAGGCATATTAAAAGATGGCATTGCCAGAATTCATTGGGCTCAAGTTGTGAAAGAGTGGTTCAGGGAGAATGAGACCTCATGTTCACACATGGATGGCCACCACAGAGACCAGACCTTAACCTCATTGAGAATCTTTGAATGTGCTGAAGAAGACTTTACACTGCAGTCTGACTCTCCCATTATCAGTACAAGATCTTGGAGGGAAATTAACGCAACTCTGAATTGAAATAAATGTTGTAAGCTTATGAAAACGTGATCAAAGCAAAAGGCGGTCCAATTTAACCCAAGTATATCCAAGAAACAGACAAGTCTATAATCGACACTTAAAGATTGCCAGTGACTCGGTGTACGGACATCTAGATGTACAGTTAGTGTGTCTATGCACTTAAACTAGGATTTTAAACTACAACATGTAACATTACAATTGGGTTTATTTTTGGTAATAAAAATATCTCTAGCAATATGGGCTATTTCTTAGCTGTGTGTTTGAACACAAACAGTGGAGGCTTGTAGCTTGTGTGTGGGGGTGTTTGTGAACATGGCAGGTCTAATGAGTTTTAATAACCTTCTAAATATATTGTATTTTATGATGTGAAATGCACAGCATTGGTCATTTAGTTACTCAGACAAAAGCTATTATATATAATCATATTGTCTCTCTCAAAATATGAAATTGATGTTGCATAATTGTCATTGCCCCCGGGACGTTCAGGAGCAGACAGTTGCTGATAACGCTTTCACACCTGATGTTTGTGTGAGAAAAGCAAAAGTGTAGGTTAACGTTCCACTGTTGAGTAAAGCTCAGAATATTTGCAAGCTGTCTAAGCTGAGCCATGCAATGTTGGTAACTAGCGATAAAAAAAAACATGTTCAATTTTATAGATCTCATCCCAGCCTGCATATTTCCAAATGTGGCAAGTTTTCACCGTGAGTCAGTCAACTAAGTGGAAAGTACGAAAGAAATAAAGAAAAATAATGCAAGAAGAGAGTTGCTGATTTATTGCACGTGATAAAGTTGATAAACTGCCATGCGTCTAGGAGAGGTGGAGAAATGTTTTATAATATAATATAGTATAATACAGCTGTGCTATAATGAAGTTTTTGGGATCGTAGCTGACTCTGCTCAGACTTTGCAATCAGTTATAAGGTGGTTAAAGTTTAAAACGGCACTGAAGGTTGCAAGCTGCTGAACATTGCCACCTTTGTCTCAGGTCTGAGTCATACTATATACATGTGAGTCAAATCTTCCTCAGAGCTATCCTTTTCATGCTTGATGTCATTTCTTTAACACAGAAAGTACTTTGTGTGTGTCATGTTTTTTTTTTTTTTTTTTTTTTTTTTTGCTGAGGAGGGAAAAGAGGGACTGGCTCACCGTGTCCTTCCACAAGCAGTGCGCTTTGTTGGACTTACCGGTAATCTGACTCCTGTGGGAACATGCGTGCTCAGGTGTGTATGCATGGATCTTCAGGGGAAAACAATGTTTCTTACGTATTAGTGTTTCTTACTCGTACAAACAAAAAAGGTGACCTGTAGTACCTTCTATATTCACTTCTGTAGCTAGCAAAAAAAAAGAGACTGAAAATGCTTAGCGAAAAGGCTGTTAAAATGACAAATTACACCAGATTAGACTTACATTTCAGAAAAAGCAGGGTTGTGATAGTGACTCAGTGGTAAGCACTGTTGCCTTGCACTTCCAAGGGCTTAATTCCCACTTTCAGGCTTTTTGAGGAGTTCAAAACTAGGCCCCCACAATCCCCCACCCCGCCTGCATTGTAGGTTCATTCATGTTTCCAAATTGCCCGTGGAGTGTACGCCTGTGCTCTGCAATGGGTTGGCACCATCCAGGGAGTCACCCATCTTGTGCCCCAAGATCCCTGGGAAATGCTTCATGCCCCATGAGACAACATTAACAAATAGGAATGAAGAAGCACTGGTGACTTTTCTTTTTACATTTACATTCAACAGAAGCAATGGAGACATGTTGACTATGCTAATGTTAGCACTAGGACGGCACGATTCCTGGCCAAATACGAATTTCGATTTTTCTCCATGGGAATATACATTCACAATTCTCTCACATGCTTCTCTTCTCCAACCAAAATCATTTATTGGAAATAAAGTTAAAAGACCTTCAACTCTCTTGTATATAGAAGTCACCGATTTTAGATCCCTTAACATGAATAAGCTGTTGAACATAAATAGAATGTCAACAGTAATAAATAAATAATAAATAATAACAACCCCTGAACTTGTATTTACAAAGCCCCGGGTCATATCTCCGACGTTTACACGTTTCTGATAGTAAAAGGTTTTTGGCACAGAGGCCATATTGGGTAAGGAGATAATTTGAGGGATTCACACACACACACACACACACACACACACACACACCCCACCTTCTAGAAAGGTCACGATCCTTTCCAAGGAAATGAG
>JAQQZT010000003.1:12312850-12344122 GCA_030068275.1 Clarias platycephalus
TGGATATTTGGTCTGCCCACGCCGGCTCAATCGGGTGCCACGGTTTCGTCCCGCTTTAGATGTGTTTGGCTTCCCATAGAAGTGAATGTGTATTGCGTGTTTACGTAACGTGCAACGTCACGTGATCTCAACCGCGATAAGACGATAGATCAAAATCTCTACCGGTTGACAAATTTCTACCAGTTAACCGTGTATACCCACCCGCCCACCCCTAGATTGGCTAATGTTGCTCTGATTGACAGGTGGACAAATAACATCTGACTCTTACATCTGAAAAGCCTCATGTTCATATTGCTCTCAAATATTTTTCTGTTACAGCAGAAAATTATCTGTACTGTACTTTTTTTTAGTTTTCCTTGGTAAACTCAAGTGTTCCATGTAGACAGAAATCCATCCATCCCTCTAGGAACCTTAGTAGTCTACCTAGGGACTGTGGAGGCCATTGTAATTATTACCATTTTTATGACGTGTTAGGACCTCCGGTCAACTTGGGCAATTTGGGAACGCCACTTAGCCTAATCTGCATGTTCGTGGACTGTGGGAGGAAACCAGAGTACCTGGAGGAAACCCACCAAGCATGGGGTGAACTTAGTCACTATGCCGCCTATACAATTGAGATTTGGGGGGGAATTTAGTTACGTATTGTGATAACTCATACAGTATATCATCACACTGAATACAAAATGATTTTTCTTTATTTATATGTGTTTGCATTTGAGGTGCCTCTATAATCCTATAGGGAGTGAGCTCAGAACTATACACACATTTGTTTAGAACCAAAATTGTAAAAAAAAAAAAATTTTTAATGTCAAATAGGGATATTTATAAAATCATCATATTTAAGAATCATGATAATGCGAAGCAGCGTTCTGATGGTACAAATCAGATGTGCTGTTCTCAAACTGATCTAATTCCACCACATCCTGTGGCTCTGTAGCAGAATGTCTATACTGTGTCCTTATTCCGATCAGCGTGTGATGTGTCTTTATGTACGCCGTGTATCAGTCTCAGCAGAGCAGTGCGCTACAGCGAGAACAGTACTTAATGTGTTCTGAGATAAACAAGTGTATTTATCCTGCATCTCCTCAGCTCCAGCTCTAGTGTCAGTTTGACTTGTTGACTCATCAAAAAGAAGAACCTGTCCTGTCTGGTAGCTGTCAGAGCCGTAACGGATGGCTGTGCTGGGGGAAGTAGGCAGCACGCTGAGAGTTTCACTCGCGACCCCGTATTCCTCTTCGCAAGCTTCCAAACCAGCCTCATCATTAAACAACATGCTACATGCTCATGCTTCAACTGTGATGCTGCATTCCTCTCGTAACTGTTCCAATGCGCCGTGTGTGTGTGCGTGCGTGCATGTGTGTGTGTGTGCATGAAACAAGTGAAATAGGAACATTCCTTCCTCACTCCCACTCCTGTTCTCCCCCTCAGCTCATTTCTGCCACCCCACCCCCAGTTTCCTTCCTGTTCTTATTTTAGAATTTATTGGATGTTTTTCTTTTTCTCCACATCCGGCAACAAAGAGAGGATTGTGCCATATCCTAACTACACACTCTTCCGTGGCAAGGAAGGGGCATGATCAAATATTTTCACAAAATGTTCTACACACACACACACACACACACACATGATAGAAAGATTCACTTCACATTTCTGTATCAATACTTTATGATTTTTTATCTAATAATATCTGCCATGTGCTCCTTTGCAAATATTTGTTTTAAAACTGGTAATGTTTAAGCAATGTGGTCTAACTCAAGCACAAATCAGGATTTTTTTTTTTTTACACTGGATTCATGAATGTTCAATTTGTTGAATATAGTTTTGAATGTGCTTTAAGCAAGTTTGGCTTAGAAAATCCACAACAATTTAATAAATGATTTGAGTTAGAGGTTTATATATATATATATATATATATATATAAATCATCTTTTAGGTATAACCTGGGGTAACTTGGGGTGCTAGTGGGTCAGAGGGTCAGAGGATACCCGTCATTCTGTAGAGAAGAATAAATATTTTATTGTATTTTTTTAATGCATTAGTGCTGCACAATTTGTTCAAAAACTCCATTTACGAGTATCGTTTTACACATATTGTGATTGCGATTAATACTGCGAAAAGTAACTATTAAATCTACCATTTAGTATTCAAAAGTGTTTATCTAGGCTGTTTTATATTATTTATCACACAAAAACTCTTTAGAAAAATTTAATAATTAAATTATTGACAAACTCTACATAAGTTCTCGACAATGCGTAACTTACCTGTTATAAATTGCTGCCTTATTAGTTATTGCACTCGTGCATATTATGATTTAGATTTTTTTAAAATAATTGTGCAGCACTATAATGGGGTGTGGCAACCCACTGGCAGCAGGGCTCAAACACAGATCCTCAGATCAACAACCCAGATCCTCGGACGCCTCTTCCCTGTTTTGCTTTTAATCTATTCTTGTAAAAATAGTTCCTCTTGAAAGTAACTCTTTAACTCGAGTTTGGAAGTTTATCCAAATTTCAGTCTAGCAGCTTTTTATTTTTATAATGAAAGTTGCTGTTTAGCACACCTGGTGATCAGTCATCATATTATCCGTATTAAACGTGCTGTATCAAACATAGCCGGGAAACCGTACTGCAATTATGGGAAGCCATTAGGGTCAGTCTTGGTCATATGATTCATTCGCATAAAAAAAGTGTTAAAATAGCTAGATTAATCACGTACGTTAATGTGTTAATACTGACGGCCCTACTCTTCAGTGTTTTGTTTAACAGTATTTGTTAAACTGTAAGGGAACAGTTTGTACTGTAGGGGAACAATAGTCTGGTTGCCGCACCTTTCGGTCTGGAATTTATAACGAGCAAGAATTTTAGTTAATATTTAATATTAACAATGATGATATATTGAACTGTCCTAACAAAAACGATTTGACAATCAGTAGTGACGTTGTATTTAATATCGGTATGATCTTGAGGCAGGCAGCAGTATCTGGTCAGTACAACATTACAAGTGCGAGTATGAAATTGCTTTTGATACAATATATTTTATACAATGTGTATAAGCAAGACATTTTTATTACTAATATTAATTATTAATATTATTTATTAATATGATTAATGACATTCCACACAATATGTCCACATATCGATCATATTATTAAATAGTATTAAACACCAATCAACATAACATTAATCTCCGCCTTGTGTAGGATCCCCCCGTGCTGCCAGTGGAGCTCTGTCCCCTCAGGACATGACATGATTTGGGTGCTGTATGTTGCGGGGTGGGACCTCTGTGTATCAGACTTCTTTGTCCGTCGCTCTCCACGGATGATAAATCGGATTGAGATCTGGGGAATTTGGAGGCCGGATCAACAGCCTTGAACTCCTTGCCTTCTAAGCCCGATATGTGGCCGGCTGTAACACACTGGGCATTGATTTTTGTTTTTTTTCAGCAATTTGTCCTACATTAGCTTTTCTGTAGGGTCGGATCAGACAGGCTAGCCTTTGCTCCCAGCAGGATTGGATGAGCCTTGAGTCGCCATGATTCTGTCACCAGTTTACTGGAATATAAATGATAATCAATATTATTCAGTTCACCTGGAGGTCACGTCAGTGGCTGATCAGTCGAAATACTAAATATTACTTAACCAGAATTAACCGTTGTATACATTGAGATATATAATAACTAGCTCTGTAAATAATAAGCCTGCATTATTTACAAAATTTATCCCAGGATAGGATTGTTTGTCACTTTCATTATACCTTTTTTTTAAACATTTTTAAAAATAAGGATGTGGGACACAGTTATTGCTGTCATTATGCTAAAGTTTGTATGAAAAAGCAAAATTGTTATCTAAAAAAAATTCTGATGTTATAGAGTTTCTGAAAGGAATAAATTCAAATTAATTTAAAAAAAAAAAAAAAAAGTTTTTTTTTTCATAAAGCTCTTAAATTGATATTAACATGAATGCATTTCTTTATTTTACATACCAGATACACACTGCTAATCAGTACATTACAAGTATTAGTATCCTTCCGCTGTACTCAATCTCTGCCCTGTACATATTTTAACTATGACTGATAACATAGACACACATAATTAAATAAACAGTCATGAAGAACAGTGATATTACACTCGCTCACTGCCAGGAAATAGTGTTACATCAGTCACTAAATTGTTTGTAACTAGAGATGAACGTGATGAGCTGCTTGTGGAGCCTCATATGGTTGTGGACACCTTAAGGTTTTGAGCACATAAACAATCAGATTGTCAGAACTGAGTTATTTTATCGTAAAGTTCACCAAATGCAGTGGCAGTCAGCTTGGACATAAACTCATCGTAATCCCAGTGTGTTGGCTAAATGCCCAGAAGTATACAGTAGATCCTGACTGATGCTTTGTCAGCTTTCAGCGTTGCAGGTTTGGAGAATGAATAAGTAAAATTTTTGTCTAAATTCAGTGAATTATTTTTCTACAGCACATGTTTCTGCATATACAGTTTCTGCATATAGTCATGCTTGGTAGGGTATGACTTATTGTTCATTCCACATACCTCGAAAATTCAAAGATATTAATGCTGGTAACTAAGTATTAATTGAATATTAATGATTTTAATAGCATGTTTTATAAACAAAGGAGGTGAAAGATATAATTAATAATGAACCTAATCATTCCTTGTAATGCTTATTCATTTTATTAATGCCATCAGGGTTGGATGGTTTAAATTTCACTTTTTTATATTAGCTAAACCTGCTTTGCTTACGGCAGCACGGATGTGTAGTGGTTAGCTATGTCGCCTTGCACCTCCAGGGTCCGGGTTCGATTCCCGGCCAGGTTAAATTCCCATCTCTGTGTGCTTGGTGGGTTTTCCTCTGGGTACTCCGGTTTCCTCCCACAGTCCAAAGACATGCTGATTCCCAACTTTGTCTTGTTGGCTGCTGAAAGCTGACAAAGCATCAGTCAGGACCTACTGTATACTTCTGGGCATTTAGCCAACACACTGGGATTACGATGAGTTTATGCGTTCCCAAATTGACCGGGGTGTGTGTGTGTGTGTGTGCCCTGTGATGGATGTGTACCCCGCCTAAGCCTCGTGGGATAGGCTCCAGGTCCCCGTGACCCTGAATATAGGATAAAGCGGTATAGAAGATGAGTGCTTTGACTATTTTTCTCATTATTGAAATAAAAATTTCACTAAGGTTTGCACTTTTGCTTGCAGCATGCCTATGAACAAAACGGTTAGACATAATGAAATTAAATTATGTAGATTAAATTAAGGAAAATTAACTGCGAGGATGTTTTACTGCGACAGGCTGCAAAGTGCCCAAATATACAATTTAGTAAATGGTTGTTTGTGTAACAACATCAGCAGCAACCTCATTTCCCCTCTCGTCTGTTCCAACCACTCAGCATTCAGCATCACCAGTACACCTATTTTTATTTATTTATTTTTTAATTCTGGAACGATTAATACTGTGGTTTAAACAAAAATATTCCTTTGAAACTGGTCATGTACAGGGACTGGACTGAAAATGAGAGCCAAAAAAGTCTTTCAGGAAGCCTAGAGAAGTATTCCTCAAGAGTAAATTAAAAATGAATAAAGACGTCTGGGTCTTTGAAAGCAAAGTATGAAGACATGAAGGGTGGCTCAATGTTGTCAATGTCTATACAAACAACAAAGGTACAGTACATGTAATCCTGGAATCAAAATAAGACTGATCATCTTAATCCATTATATCAAAAGGCAACATATAAACCCAATTAGATTCCAAACAATCAATCATTTTAACATGAAACTGTTTCTGTTTTTGTCGATGATCATATCTTGGCCTTTTGTGATGTCGGATATTTAGTTTGTGCCTATAATGGAGCTGCCTTTGTTAGCAGCCTTTGTCAGTGTGATTGGAAAGCAAACACCAGACGATTGTTCGTGCGCACTGTGACTGGTCAAAAACTAAACTGTATGGATAGAGAGCTTATGGATCAATGTACCCGAGTCAGTGACAAAACACAGCATACACTACCGCACCTTAATGCTCTGGGCTGTAATAATTATATAGCAATACATATATAAATATACAGTTAATTTCTGTACAGTTTCCTTTATGTTTAGAGCGGCACAGTGAAATTGATCAGAAAACCAGGAAAGATTTCCATAACACATATTTCGTCGCAATATTTATAGAATACAGTTCTAACAAATGTGTGTCATGACTAGTGTTCATTTTGAATTGAAGTATTCTTGTGGTGGTGAGATTTTTACCGAGTAGCATCGTGTGCTTCTGCTTTCTCCAGTTCACATAAAACCCATGTGCACGCACACACACACACACACACACACACACACACACACACACACACACACACCGAGCTCTACTGAAATTGCTGTAGCCTTGAACTCTCAGTGCCACTGTCAGAGCTTCCCTTGGCACAATGTAAACACAGCTGTACAAAACCAGCAAACACTGCTAACAGTTAGTAATAAGCGGACAGAACCGCTGGAGTTGAGAAAGCTAATGCAACACGCCATGCTGTTTTTTTGGGCTACTATTGTTCAATTTTTGAAGCTTAATTTCCCTCCACCGCCATTATCAGGAGTCCACACGTAGTTAAATATTTCATTTTATTCGTCGGTCTCTACACTGTGGCGAAGGCTGTTGTCAGCTCAGTAGTAACCCTGTAGAGCTTTCAAAGGAAAATAAACACAAGCCATAACAATGTGAAGTCGCAACCAGTGAATCTGTCCAAACACAATATGCTCGCTGTTACTTAGCTTGTACGCAGGAGCACATTGATAAATGATGGAGGAAGAAGTAGTTTTGTGTGTGTGTGTGTGCCTCCTCTTTTCCCATGTTCTTGGCTGGATTCAGTGGGACCTCTGCTGTGGAGTCTGCATGCGGCTGCCAATATTGGACTGCAGGCCTTATTCGGAATGTAAGAAGTGTGTGGGAGTCGACTGGGGTTCAATTTCTGCTGCTCGCTCGCTCGTTTTTTTTTTTCTTTTTTCTTTTTTTTCTTTTTCTCTCTCTCGTTGTGAAATCTTCTCATAATGTGCTCCTTTGTTAAACCAGCATCCTGTTCAAACCTAGTCTCTGTGTCTTGTAGGAGAATTATCGCACCCCTACTGAATTCAGGGAATTAAATGTCGTCCGTCAAGGAGGGAGAAAAATACAGTGTTAACTCCAGTGTTAAATTCATTATTATTATTATTATGAAAGTGAGCATTTTAACCAGGTTGGGGGGAAAAAATGTTTTGTTGCCCGTTGGCAACCGTTAAGCTTTTCCTTTAATCAAAACCAGTTTGGGGAGCTCTGAACACACAAACAACATAGTCAGAACCATGTTTGCTATTCCCCTGGGACATTTACCACATGCAGATTTCCATGGAGAGATACAGCAAGCGTATCATTATACATACTTTGGGTGAATCTCTTTGTTGGTTTAAAGCGGAGGAAAAAATATTAACACACATTCATATATTCTATAATGTATAAATAAAGCGCTGTATTTTAAAAGGAATCCTAGTTATCTTTGCAGATTGACACGTTATTTAAATGTTGATGCAAAACACGAGATAAGGACAATGAAGACAACCTGTGAAATTTTCATACAAATTGTGTAGAAACACATTCCTGGATGCCAATCCACTGCAGGGCACACACACATACTGTACACTCACATGCGGTAGCAATATTAATGTTTAAATTTGGACATTAAGCACTATTATTCAACATCTAGAATGAATAAGTAAAAAAGTTATAATGTTCTTGTTTGAAAGTTTTGGGACTGGGATTTTGCGGGACATAACAAAAATGTCAAAACCAGTTTTTTATACATGCAGGTGTGAACAGACAGTCAGGCTGAATCTCACTAGATAAAGAAAGAACATTTCATGAACAAGTACTTATGCAGTGCTGCATGTTCAACATCCTTAGTAACTGCCTGGTCAGGGGTGAAGAGTTCAAAGTAGGATACTAATCTGTTTATATTTATGTTAAACACACCTAATCAAAGGTTAGGTGCAAGAGAAAAGAAATGCATGAGTGTGAACAAAAACTAGGCTGTATATCAGGTCCAGGGTTTCAGGGGAGAGTGGTGGGTTACACCATCCCCCCAAATGCCCTCGCAGTTCAAACCATACCTACTGTACGTCAAGGTTAAAACAGGTACAGATGTCCCTGAACTACATTCCTACTACCTGTATAGAAGCACTGAGATAGACCGGCATCTCAAGCAGTGTGTATCCCATTGTATGCTCAGTATTTCCGAGATCCAGATCTGCCAAACCAGACCAGCATAAAATGTGTACTGAAGATGAATAAACATAATGATAAGGGCACAAATCCAATGTACATTCAAGTTTTGTAGGTTGAAGTTTGCTTCTAGTGGGAGATAGATCGATCCTCAACACCAGGCTGATCTTACAGTAGAAGTGGTAGTGGTGCTAAAAAGTTTCTCACCTAAAGTGAATTTTCAGATAGGATCATAACATCATTTTTCATAATACTTAATGATTCTTATCTCCCAATACATGCTTAATGTTTTTTTTTTTTAAATATGCATACACATTTATATTTTTATCAGATAAAAAGAAACACATTTGCTAAATACAACTTCATGCCCTTTTATGTAGTGTGCGTTCAACTTTCTTCAATTCAAATCTTTCAATGATCTTCATTGTCATTCAGATGAATCTTGGCCAATTTAGATTTTATATAAAAAGACATAAACCTAAAAAAGCATATTATTCTAACATGAATTTGAACATAACCAATTTTAGTTCAGGGTCAGGGGTAGCTCAGTGGTTAAGGCATTGGACTACGGTTCGGAAGATCCCAGGTTCAAACCCCACAACCACCAAGTTGCCAACTTACAGCCCTTAACAACCCTCAACTGCTTAGATGTATAATGAGATAAAAATGTAAGTCGCTCTGGATAAGAGCGTCTGCCTAAATGTAAATGTAGTTTCAATACTCATAAAGAAATATGAATAATGCATTTTTTGCAATTATTATTGTTTGAAGCGAGACAATATAACACTGTAAAATAGCCATTTTGGTGGCATATATAAAATCATCTCTCCAAAATGGCTGAAGTTAGCAACTTGAAATTTTTAGGGAAGCAAGATTGGTCACTTCCATATTTCATAACCTTCAAAAGTAGCTACTTTGGCACATTGTATTATATGTATAACATAAAAAATAAATAAAATCAGCACCAATACTGTGTTTTGGACGATGGTGTATACTGTAGGTTCACGTGTATATTCATTTGGATAGTGCCATGATCGGTTTCGACAATACAGCACAGCTGCACTGTTGGAGAAGAGCCAGATGTTGGTGAAATGTGTACGAGAGAGAGAGTGAGTGAGAGAGTGAGTGAGAGGGTGAGAGAGAGGGAGAGAGAGAGCAGGAAGCAGCTCTGCATGCCATAGGAGACTCTTTGAAAACAGGAAGGCAGCTTCCCTGCTTGTGAGCTGTTTCCTGTGTCAGGGAGATGGGTGGTGTGGAGGCACCGGGCTTCTGACATCTGCTGGGAAAAGAACCTTTCACATAGGACTGGAAATGGTCTTGTATGGACATAGAAGCGAAGGAACTGTTCCCTGGAAGATATTCATTTCCTGTTTGTCACTCCTTATTGTGGGATTGAAAGACTTTTCTTAACTTACAGGTTAAAACCTTACCTTAATGGAAGTTTGGCAATTCTAATACAAAATTAATGATAAATGATTAAGGCTTGGGTATAATTCTGGTTGCTTGTACAGTAGTTATAACCAGAAGCTGTAATCATGTGTAGTATCAGTGACTTGTACTGTAGATGTTCTCGGTGCTGTTAGATCATTTCTCCCCTGCTGGCATCTTATACACAAAGAGTCCTGGTTTAATTCAGTAATCTGCAACACTCTTTGTTGTCATTATACTGTAAAACTATGATCTGCATTACCCCTCACACACACACACACACACACACACACACGTGTACATGCACTGAAGCTCTCTCAACTACACAAACTCCTGTTTTCCTGCCGAGTAAGTGACTCACACACACAAGTTCATGTATACACACACACACACACACACACACGCACCAATCTCTCAGTCTCTCGCACAGAGTTTTAGTCAGCCCGTATTTGATTTCATTTTCACACTTTTCGCCCGAGCAGCATGTGCTTGAGATAAAGAGGAAGGGATTAGGTCCTGCTCTCGACGCTGAAGAGACATCTTTAGGAAAATAACTCAATAATAAAACCCGATCAGCACTCTGCAAGTTTATATCTGATCAGGAGCATGAACAAGAGAGTAACACAGATCCTATGGGAGGTCATTCATCTTCTTCTTTTTTTTTTTTCCTTGTTCTGTTTATGTCTTTACCTTCCAGCTAATCCTTGCGCACGTCGCAGAGCGAGATAAAGAAATTAAACTAAAAAGAAGAACACATAGAAACGGAGAGTCTGCTATCGGAAAACGGAGACGACGATGAAACAAAACACTGGCAGAGCACACGAGAGAAGAAACTGCCACTAAACCCGAAGAACACTGTGCTTTTGTAGCAGACACTGTACAAGAGACACTAAGGGGCTTTTGTATGTGAAGGTACTGTCTACTAGCTTGCCAAAATATTGAGCATTTAGAGGCCAGTGGAGCAAATTATTGCAGTTTTTCTATGCCAGCGTCTTTGCTCCTTGAAACTCAAACTGCCGTGATGAGACGGAGCAGTAATTGCGATTATATCAATATCATCTCAGAGTAAAGTGACTAAGAAATAAGAGACTGTTAATTCTTTATTACATTAGTGAGGAAATTGTTCTTGATTGCACCGCAATTTTCTCTTGAAAGGTTTTGCATCAATGCACCAAACATTTGCATTTATAGCATTTTGCATTTACGCTTATCCAGAGTCACTTACACAAGAAGAATTTACGCTTATGCTTGTGGAAAAAAGCGCAGGGTCGCGCTGGAGTGTACAAGCTAGAGAGATGTAGTGCAGCATAAAAAAAATGAAGCCTACATCATAATTGGATCTTTACGCGTTTATTAATTTCATTTCTTTTACTGAAAAAAAGTATTTTTTCATGAAAAAGAAATGTTATAATAATGTGATAACAAATGAAGCAGCAGACATTTCCAAAGGGTAAAGACAGAGTCAGGTGATAAATACACAACCTTAAACAGTGTCGAGACTACGCTGACGTGTGTACAATACTAAAGGCTGGGTTGTTAGATAAGAAAAATGGACTTTGACGATTTCACAATTTAATCATAAACTTTAAGGTTTAGTGTAATTATTTTCTATAAACCGCCGTGCCAAAAAAATGTCACTACTTCAGCACGGTCAAATTAGTGGCCTGCATCAAGGGAAAAAAAAACATCTAAGAAGATTTGCAATTACTGGAATTGGGTAATGAACTGTCCAACACATCAGCTTTATGGTCTGTAAAAAATAATGAATGGAAATCAATTAAATGCTTTGTGAAGGTGCATCATAAAAAAATCGACAGTCAAAATCGCAGCTATGCTTAATTGTGAAGGTAAGCACATTTCCATGCACACACACACACACACACACCACGCAAGAACTCTCAAGATTGGGACTAAAGAGCTGTGTGGCCATAAGTGGGTACGTTAGTGAGACCAATCAGAATTTGCTAGGGAGCATAAAGATTAGACATTGGAGTAATTTTAAAAAGGGTCATGTGGTCTGATGAGTTTAAATCGAACCCTATTCCAGAGCGATGGGCACGGCAGGGCCCAGAGGCAGTGTTATCATCTGGGGTTGCAGAATATTGAATATTTTCACACATCGGCCATTAGTTTGCGCAGCCAGAGGTGAAATTCTAGAGTTTGACCAGGTACTATACTGTATGTATCCCAGTAATAAAGTTTTGATCCCTCATTCCTAAGATCTACTTAAAAATAAGCCAGCAGTGTTGTAGAAAGTAAACTTCAAACACAGACAGCTTGAATCCCGTAAAGAGCTGTTAGAGTCTGTTAACTACAATAGTAAGTTACTTTGAACATATTTCCCCAGCTGTATTCACAAACCTCTGCAGAGAATGCGCTGTGTTGTCGACTGAGCCGAGGGCAGACTTCACTTTGACTGTCTTTCTGGTTGAAAGTGACATTTGGATTAAGGATGACAGCGGTGTCATATTCAAAGGCTGCAAGAAAACTACAAGGATGGACAGGCAGTGTGACAGCTTGTCAGGTTTAGGTAGATGGATCGCTACGTGGTGCGTGTGTGGGTGTGCGTGCATGCGTCTGAGAGAGTCAGAGCCCTTGACAAGCCTCGGTCAGTCTGTGCACAGGTTCGCTCAGACGTCGGCCCTCTGTACCGTATAATGCTGGGAAAAAACTCTTTAGTGAGGTTCTAATGTATAGCTTTTATTCAGGAGCAATAGAAGAAATTCGTCTAAATCAAAATTTGTCTTTGCGTCTGAGGTTATCGAATTGATTCGTAGATTTGACAAGCCGCTTCATTAATATCCTGAAGCCCTGTCATCCTCAGCGTGTTGCTTTTTATAGTGCTAGTCTAAATAATTCACTAGCTATTAAATAATAATTGAATCAGACCCTTTGTCTCTTTACACTGGTGTAATACACTCTCATTCTGTGTGCATTTCCGAAAGCCAGGACATGTGTGCACAGGCTCACATACTGTACCAGATTAATATAATGGACGATTATGTAAAATATTCTGGTGAAAGAATTTATATCAGTTTTCCTCTGTTGCAATAAATGTGATTCTGGCCAGCCCGAAGGGTTCAGTATTCATTTTGTTTCTAATGGGCATTTTAAATGCTTCTAAAAAATAAATGTAGAATAGTATTTTTAAATACATGTTTAAGGGTCAAAAATACTGATATGAGTATAATGGTGCAGATTTATTAAATATACATGACTTGCAAATTGGATAATTGAATTGGACCCCTATGTCTTTTTGCCATGCCATATACGTACTGTAGTCTAGTATTATTAAAGGATGGGACTCACCAAGGACCATCTGATACGATATTATCATGATACTTATTGTGATACTGTTAGAACATCCCAATTTAAAATTATTTAAAAAAAATTTCTCCCAAATTTTTGTTACGATTTTCAGCAACAGGATACTGTGCTGTGTGAATAGTTTAGAGTGCACCATCTGCAGGATTATATGTTAGGAATGCTAACATTTTATCACCTCAAATGCAAACATCCAAGTTGGAGTCAGTGTGTCAATACTGTACTGTACATGAATGCAATGCAATAAAAGTGCAATTTCAGTATCAAATCCTGATTTGCAGGAACAGAATGTCAGAACTTTTGTAAACAATAGCCAAACCTGTAAAATTCACTTTATTCTTTAGCATTATTATTATTATTATTATTATTATTATTACCCAGATACCAAGATATTTTAACCAATGTTAACTGGTAATATGTCCTCATACACTCACTCACTCACTCACTCACTCACTCATTGTTTAGACCGGTTTATCCTGTATACAGGATTGTGGGTGGCCTGGAGTCTATCCCAGGAGACTAAGGGCACGAGGCGGGGTACACTCTAGATGGGGTGCCAATCCGTCGTAGAGCACAAACACATATACACACACTATTTGGAAATAATCAGTTGTTTTCTTTGTTGCATGCACTTAAGCGGCATGGAAACCGAGCGATTTGGAAATAAGCGTAATAATACCTTGATGTGAGTTTTACATGTGGTTGTGCTTTAAGTGTTAACTGGCAAAACTATTCCTTCATTTATTTATTTTAAAGCATTTTATCTGAAGATTAATATAAATTATTCATTACCAAAACTGATGTAGTTAAGAAAGTAAGGACTGTTACTCTCTGGCTAGTTTAAGGGTTTTAACGCGGAGACAAAAGCAGGATAAAAGTGAAATGCTAAATTATCCCAGGATTGTGACTGAAACCCGACATTGTACACCATCCCCTGAAGCTATTACATTCTTTTAAAGCGCGCACACACACACACACACACACACACACACACACTGGTCTTGTTTGCTTCCAGCTCAGTGAATAGGTTCAGCTAAGCTGTTTTTCAGACTTGGAGGCCTTAGCACACACTGTCCAGTAAGAGACAGGCTCGGTATTGTGAAGAGCAAGCTCGTCTCTCCGCTGAGAGTGAGAGCGAGGAGCAGGAAGTTACACTGTAATAATGTACATCCCACACTAAACATAATGGATGCTTGAGATCTTCAAAGAGCTGCTCAGATCCTCATGCTTTCTCTTTCTCGCTCTCGTATTCCCCTCAGGGCTCCCATGATGGAGCTGTGCGCTTCCTCGCTTCCCTTCTTCCCTCTCCTCCGGTTGTTATACGTTGCCGATCTTTTCATTCCATTCCTCCCATCATCTTGTTCTCTTTGCCCCCTGTGGAGCTGTATCTAAGAAGAAGAAAAAAACTGAGCGAAAAAGAGCTGATGAGGATCATAGTGCCTGCGCTCCTGCTTTGTGTCTCATCATTGCTTTTATTAAAAATAAAAAAAATGTGGTCCATGCACATGCAGGCTCAAAAGTGCATCACATAAAGGAAATTCCTGCACAATCATAGAAACAGTCACAAAGCATACTGATGTACACTTGCACTATATATTTTAGCATCCTGCTTGCAGTTCATACGTTGATAATATTTTCAATTACACCGATGCCCTAGATTCGAGTCCGTGTAGGTTGATTGTGTAGGTGCGGTAAATTAATGGAAATGCATAATCAGTTGTTTTCTTTGTTGCACGCACTTAAGCGGCATGGAAACCGGGTTATTCAAGTCTCAGTAACAGAACAATATGAATACATTTTTTTTTCAGTTGGCTACAACAGTGTACCTGGGGATCTCATGTTTTTTTTTTCTCCTTGACAGACAATCGCTAAATGAATGTTTTACATCATTGACCTGGATTGATTTTAATTTCCAGCCTCATACCTTCATACAATAGTTCTGCTGGTTCTTCTGCATGAATTGCTAGGAACCTAAAGAAAAATGATGAAAATTATTACTTTAATGACTTTTAACTGCTTAAATTCTCTGACAATTAACAATTATTTAAGGCAGGGTAAATTAACCCAAGTGTAATCAGAGATACTTAACTACACCCCACATATGCATATAGTATACTGTATACTGTAAAAGCCAGTCACAATGTCACAATGACATAGTTTTTTTTCTAAGCAAATCTTGCAAATTTTACCATATGTGTACATGCAAATTGATAATTCAATATATAACCGACTGATGAGTCAGTTGGAAAGCAACAGCCTAAATCTGTACACCTCACAGCTACTGTAACAGCATAAATGCAATACAACACAATGCTGCAGGAAAGAATATTGTGGTTGTTAGTCTTTTGGCTGATATAAACCTTTAAAATATTGCAGTTATTAATATATTTGCATGCATACTTTTGCGTTACAGTACACTCTGACTACCAAGGAAAATTAAAAATATATATTTATAATATATGCGGCAAAAAACCTAGTTCATGAGACATCTGAAAGAACAAAACTTAAAACTCCAACTTGTCAGATTAAAGGCATTTAAATGCATTGAAAGCTGTTTAAAATCTTATATATATATATATATACACAGTATATACAGTATAAAGAGTGCAGACAGTGTGTGTTTTTTTATACACATATGGAATATGAAAGTATAAACCACACTTTGTATGTAATTAAACAAAACTAATACCATTAATTCATATTTTTGATGAGCTGAGGCCATCTGTCGTTCCTTTTTTTTTTATATTTATGGTCATTTAACACCTACTGTATGAGAAAATACGTTTTTAACCTCCGGGGAATAACTTGGACAAGCAAGCGTAAAAAATGATAATTATAAAAGCAAAAAATGTCCCTCTAATTCAGTTTTATTTATATAGCGTTTTAACAATGGTCATTGTCTCAAAGCCTTCACAATAATGAAAAGAAAATTTGAAAAGAAAATTTATGGAACTGTGCAAGTGTGAGAAAAATGTGTCTAGATAATAATGAGATTGTCTCTGATGAGCAAGCCAAGGGTGAAAGGGTGAAAAATGTTTCTGGGGGTCAGATAAAGACAGGTTGTGACAGCTAGAGTAAGGGAAATGCAGTCAGACCTCCCCACTTATTCACTGTGCAGTGTTCCATCAGGGTTAGACCGATTTCCTGATGTTTGTTTCTCTGTTATTTATCTGGAGGTCTAGGTGATAGGGCGTCCTTTTTAGTTAGAATAAACATAATGTCATTGCCATCTTAAAGTGGCTGTAGTTCATGTCCTTATCTTCCCAGCAGATTTAAGGACCAAAACATCTCCACCTTACATCGTACCAAACAGATCCAGGTTCTACTCAAGCAGTTACACACATGATAACTGGAAGGGTAAAAGAAAAATCTACACCAATGATGGTCCTTTTTCCTGTTACAGGAATAAAATGTGTGGGGTGTGGTGGTGGTGTGATGCAGCAGAGAGTTACAGAGCAGTTCCAGCCTGTACAGAAGTATTTCATTCTATTTATAACACTGCAGCTTTGACAACAGTTACAGTTTTTTTATTACTTTTTATGCCTCTCATTCATTTATAGTTACATTTAATGGTGTGAAATATCCATGAAGCAAGTTAGATCCTGTTATCATGAATATTATATTATTATAAGTTGTCAGCTTCTCTTTTTCGTCTCTAGTCTATCCTTTCCAATTAATGTGACTTTTCAATCAAATTTCTTTACAAACCACTGACACTGCACAATCCTTAAAAAAATGAAAAATACAGTGAAACCTTGGATTGCAAATAACGCGGTTCGCGGATGTTCGGCAAGACGAGCAAAGATTTTTAATAAATTTTGACTTGGAAAATGAACAAGTCTTGGTTTACGAGTACTGAGTATCATGTATCACGCATGCGCTTCTTGTTTACTCCTTACACACATACACAGCGCCTCCGCGCACAAACGAAAACACTTATCTGTCGGATATATTTTTACTATTTATATTTTGTGTTAATTATTTGTATGTATTAATTTATTTGGGCTGTGGAATGGATAATTTGAGTTTCCATTATTTCTTATGAGAAAATTCGATTTGGTTTATGAGTGTTTTGAAATACGAGCCCACTTCTGGATTCCAGATTGCACGTAATCTAAGGCTCCACTGTAAACATTTCCACACAGAAGATGGCGCCATATAGTGTAAGCAGTTACATCTTGTTTAATCAGTTTGCCGGGAGTGTCTTCTATATAATCCATAAGTGCATTAACTTATCCCTAAAGCTTGGAAATATTATCATTTAAGACCCTCTGCAAATTCATTTTTATTTTGTCTGCAACAAAGCACTTGTTTGGCGGCACAGTGGCTTAGTGCTCCGGTTTCCTCCCACAGTCCAAAAACATGCTAATTGGCATTTCCAAATTGCCTGTAGTGTGTGAATGTTGGCTGGAGGTCCTACCACGGTTGTACACTAGGAATAAAAACAATGGTCGCCACATTTCCTAGTTGGACTACAGAGGTTTCTAGATGGATGCATGGATGGATGGAAAGCACTTGTTTAATGTTAATTTATAACATAATGTATCTTTTTACAGCCAGAAAAAAGTCCCTTATTGGTGAATATACTGTAGTTGGACCGTACTGAAATTTCAAAAGATGTCGACAGTTGGACAGCCTATTTTAGTGACCAATATCATGATTTAAGGCATTAAAAGAAGTTGTAAAAAAAAATAGCTTTTACCAGCTTTAATATATTTTGTACAGTCATGTTATTTTCAGACATTTAAACCTAGGAATATTTAATGCAATTTTATTAAGTTATTCTGGGCACAGTAATCTTTTTTTTTTTTTTTTTTGTATTTTATGCTGATAAATTTGGACCCATGTGGCTCTGTATTTCAGCGAAAGGAAGTGAGCATAGAAAAAAATTAAACATGTTTACTGTATCAGCATGTGTGGGGACAAAAGCCATCAGCATAATGTGTTTTATCCTGTTTATATGGGTATGATAAGTGCTCTCTCTCTCTCGCTCTCGCTCTCAGATCTCTCTCTCTCTCCCTCCATTCAAACACTGAATGTAATTAGTTCTCATGGAGAAAGCGCAGAGTGGATGTGAGGTCTATGAGTCTAGAGACTGAAAGCTTTAGGTTTTCACTCCTATCCGATTGAAATTCCACCTCACGGCACTCAGCAACCCCTGCAACCATGCAAATATTATGTCTCCTTAGGAACACAATAGTGGTATTTATTTCTTTATTTTGGACATGGTTTTCTCTTTGAGGTTGGATTTACAGAGGAAATCTTCGGATTCTCTCAGGAGCGGATTACAGCATTTCTGAATGGAGTCTATGGAAAAGGAATTCTTTACACAAGTATACCTGCACATAGAGTATGTACGCACATGCACAATCAAAGGCAAACAAAGACATTCACACCGTTTCAGTGTTTAACCCAGAGATCCATGGGCTTAGCTGAATATAATGCAGTCACAGGAATGTACACATGTGCACACACTCATCGCATATCCTTTCTCTTAGAAATATTATGATGGATAACGACATGTTGTTCTCGCGAGTGTTGTTGGGAATAGCGGACGGGCCTCGAGCACGAACATCTTGGGAAAGAATAGTGACTAGTATGTCCAAGTTGAGGCCCAGATCCAAGTTGTGCCAAATCTCTACAGTACGCTAGGAGAAATTCCATGATTCAATGTTTTGTAGATAATAGCAGAACAATTTCAGTGGCTTTAGAGATTTAGAGTTCTTTCTCAGAACAAGCGAAAACTGTGGCGTGAGACGCGTTCGAACTTATGGTAATGTTGTAGTCAGACTGTGAACATTAGAGTGCGAGGTTTGAGTGGGGTGAAACCCCTAACGGGAGGTGTGTGACCCGAGGGGGAAAAACATTTGTTGTTTTTTCTGAAAAATAAGTCAAATTCTGTTAAACTTATTGTAGTGTGATTTAAAACTCAATATCAATATAAATCAATATCTTGAAAATATAATATTCAAGTGTCTGCATTATTTCTCTGTCTAACTGTAAGAAAATGTGTGATATTGATCTTGATAAATGTCTTCTGTTAATGCACGTGTTAAATTATTAAAAAGGTTTTGCACAAACTTGTGGAGTCTGTGCCATCCACTGTCACTAAAGGTCAAAGAGGACATACTACATACTAAAACTCTTATAAAAAAAAATATTGCAAGAAAAAGCATTTTCCCCAGGCTTTTGGATTGTACTGTAGGTCAATGAATAAAAAACATGCCCTAGGTTTATATTCATGTGTTTTTTCATTTAAGTGCCATTTCATTTTATTTAAACACACCCTGTATAAATAAATTGAGTTACAATTATTGGCAAATTTCTGTATTATAAGTAATACTAAAGTATTTCAGTTTGTGCTATTATTAGAAAATAATGAACTTCAGGGTGGTATTCTCATGAAACAAAACACTCTGTAATGTTTTATTCTTTATTCCTTACGTAGTGTTTCAGAACTGCATAACATGCTGTTAAGACAGATGGACTATTCCTGTTGTCTTTTACTGCACTGCAAACACTTGATTAAACTGCTAATTTCTGGTGAATAGTCTGTCTTCCCCAATTTGCTGCGCTTTCACAGAGTAAAGCATTATTTCAAGGAGGGATCCTGGCACCTCCGTCTACTTGGCAGTTCCTCAAGCTTAGTTATTGTGCTTAGGGAAGCTTTTTCAATCTACGAGACGAGCAATAGAACCGGCTGGGGGGGGGAGAAAAACGACCATAATAAATTACCACACCCTTCTTTTCCAATTCTCTTTCACCAACACTTTTGCACACGCATGTTGCCTGTACTTACAGGCAATATTGTACAAGTTCACACTTCACAAGAGCTAGCTTGAAGCTCGGGTCACACACATTAAAAGTATATTCAAAGTGCACAATTTTGAATATTGTTTTGAAAAATAATTTTCTATATGTAAAGATTCTTTTTAATAAATGAACTGCTTCGAGCATTAGGCAGTAGAAAGCACTTTTCTTTATGCATACATGCCCAGCCCTCGTGTGAGTTTGACTGAAGAGATGGATAACTTCGTTCTTTTGCCTCACAGAATATTGGCAATATTAGAAATCAAACCAACGCACCCACACATGTTCACTCTCCTGCATGTTAGCGATACTGATGCTCACATTCTTTAGTTCTACATGTAGTATTTCCCTGTTTATTGAAGATTCATGTGTTCGATGAACAGCACCCTGCTGTTGGTGCTCTCATGCACAGCACTTCTTACAGGAAAGACCTTTGCACATGTCTTTTGGCTTCTAATGATTTGAAGGAGAGCAGCATACTGTAGGTCATTACATACTGCCTGATCAAGACAAGACCTTTGCTGTATAATAGGGCAAAGGGAAGGGCTTTACATCGCTCATGTTCAACAAAGCATTAATTATTCATGTCCTGTAACTAGGAAGGCTCTATTTTTGTTATGGATGTAAACTCTTAATGCTGCACCACTTCCACAAATAAACCTTTTCACCTAAATGTTACAGTAATTTAAGAGATACAGTTCAATTAAGCATTATCACATGAGTGGGAGTACTGTTGTGCTGAATATCAGCTTGCTTTGGGGTTGTGTCCAATAGCATAGCATTGTTACCTTGTTCCACACACCAAGTAGTGCCCTTGATCAGGGGTTGGAGAGTGATTTGGGATTCAGCCCTGTTTTAGAAGCTAGTTAGCTTTGTAGCTTGTGTTACCCATAAGCAAAAGTAACACGGACGTTTCAGAGGCAGTTGGAGACGATTTAGAACCAATTACTGAGGAGACGAAGACATAAAGCATTTATGATGACATAAAGCTATGGAGTGCTTCCGTAACTGGTTTTGATTGTGGGTTTTGCCAGACAGCTGATCTTCCCTCTTTCCAGTATAGCAGACTGTACTGACCTACTTTCACCCATGAGTTAGTGTAATTACTGATTGTCAGAACATATGTGACATGAAGCGATACATACTGTATAGTTAAACATCCCAGTGCTGTTGTGCTCTATTATACAACCGCTTGTTGTACAGTGTTTTTGAGTACAGTTCCTCGCTGTATCTACTACATAGACGTGTATTGCGTCGAAACCATTGTTGTGCCCCAAAAGCTTCAGAAACAATGTACATGGGTTTGCGTCTGTTTGTCACAAGTCTATAAGCATTTCCATTTTAAAGCAGTTATCTTCAGGCTATTTATTTAAAATTATACATCTGTGATTCATTCATCTTCAGTGACCACTTTCTCCTCCTCGGAGTTGTGGTGGATTTGGATCCTGTCCCATTACCACTGGGCATGTGGTGGAAATACACCCTGAATGGCATGCGGGTCTGACAGAGGGCATCACACACACATTCAGTCCTAGAAGCAATTTAGGGTAGGGTAAAGAACCACCTCAAATTATACATCATGTTTTGTTTAATATTGGATACACATATAATAATAAATAATATATGAATCATTTCTAAATAGACGTTAGTGTTAGAGTGATAAGGGGCACATATGTACTAAGAGTCACATACTCCTCTCATCATCAGGAGACACTTTGAGGGAGATCCTGTGCTTCTGAGCTCATTAAACCTTAATCAAAAAATCTATTTTCAGATCACTTGTAGATCCGTCAAGAGGATTTCCCACGAATAGAGGCCAGTGTTTCTCCCTGACCTCTCCATTAAAATGAACCAATTTGAATTATTTTATATGTGGTTAGCACTCCAGTTATCAGTGGAGTATGATTGGTATAGCTACAGCTGTGTCTGTCATTTTTCTCTTTAAATATGCCACCCTGAACATTTCTGAGTTTCACTAATATGTTGAATGTATGACAAGGACAGACAGTGATAATGTGTTGAGGTGTTTAGTCCAATACTGTTTTGCCATTGAGGTGTTTCTCGTCGTGTGCCAATCACAAAATGTCTTTTAAAGCGTCACTTTAGAAACTGAATACGATGTGCAGAAGAGTATATTTGAATACATAACAGATTAAGGAATGAGGTGCATGATGTACAGCAGCAAAATACCACACCAGTTTCCACTTCTATCAGCAAAGAACAAGAATCTAAGGCAATCATGAGCAGACAAACTGGAACTAGACTAGTTGTAGCCTGATATACACTGTAAATACTGCTGTATGTGAAGTTGTCAGGACATTATAGCTGTTCCTGAAATACTCAAAGCAACCCATCTGGCCCCAACAGCGATGTTTTCCACAGACTGGCCATCGACCGCTTGTAACAAAGCATAAGAAAGTGCATAATAAATGCAACATACCATAACGCAGAATCAGCGTAAGCCTTGAGTTTGTTTCCCTGCGACAAGACATCTAGGAGTGATCGGGAGCAATGATACCCCAAGTGTATTCTTCATGTCCATATCTTTGTATAACAAATGGAAATGGAAGCTATTTTTTAGTGCTTATTTGGTAATTTCAGGATATCCCACTTTGATTTCAATCCAGAACTTCGGCTTCGAGTTGATGTCGTCTCAAAAAGAGTTTTAAGGCCGCATGTGAATCGAATCGAACATGAGCATGTAAATCACATGTTGCGATAAACCTGTAATTTAGGTAGGACTCTTGTCATTTTCTTTTAATTGCAGCTTTCTCATCACCAGGTATTTTCCCTTTTTTCAAAGAAGCTCTATATACTGTAGACATTTGTTCTTTACTCATTTTAGCTAGAGGAAAAGAGAAAAAAATATATTTTAGCTTGTTACCAAATCATCTGCAGCCCGGTGCTTGGGGACCACTGACTTGGATTGCAGGGTTTTTTTCCCTCCATTGTGATATTTGATGTGAATAATAACTGGAAACTTTGACCTGTATTTCCATAAGTTGATGCATTGTGCAGCTGGCACGCAAGGACCTGTTTGGGATTTTTGTCATCGAAAATGGGTTCCTATTAAAGTCGATGGTGAGTGTAGATTTGTTATAGGTGTGTATTTCTTGCTGAAAATTGTAGCTGTTCAAGAAAAGTCATCAGAAACAGAGCATTAGTCATCCGTAACGCAATGAGTCAGACACTGTGATGGTGGTTAGGAACATGTCTCATTCATTGTGAAACAGCATAGGTAAGCATACACAGAGAGTGAGAGCGCAAATGCACGAGAGCAAAAGAGAAATGTGTTCCCTCCCAACCCTGAAGGCATGAATCACTTTACCACACTGACAATGTGTAATATTTCCACCACATGGAGAAGAAACTCTCATTTGCCACTACAGTGAGAACTGCTTGACAATTCTCTGCACTAATATTAATGTTAAAGCTAACACGTTACCTCCCCTAGGCTCATAATGCCAGTCTGTATTTGTGTGATTTTGCATTTTCATATCACTGATCGTTTCGGTTTTTATTCCTAGAGCAATGATTGCACCAGAAGCGGCTGTGCTTATATACTCAAGTACAATTGCAAATGCTTCCGTACAGTGACTTAAATGGGACTTATGAGTCATTGTTCTGGTCTCATTTACATAAATAAAGACATGCAAGACAAAGAGAACAGTCTCACACACAATGGAGAATGCTGCTATCTTTACAGTGAGCCAACAGCAGGAAATATAATTCATGCAAATGAGCCAAACAGATAAAGGCTTTCTTTGTCTAGCTGCTCTGTATATCTGATGGCTAAATTTAACTGCTCGGTTAATGCATGGCTTTCAGATCAGATTTTTTTGTTGTTGTTAAACCTTATTTGTTCCAGCATATTTTTTGCCAGTAAATTATACCTATGAGCCCAGGCTTCTTGTAAAAATGACAGGTAGATTAACACTTGCTTCATCTTGCACCTAATGTACCAGTGTACTGTTCCCCCTTTTTTTTTTTTAAACCTAACTTTGTAGCAGCTATCCATTTTCCCGGGCTCGAAGGGAAATTTTCAATGTAATCATAAGGGCGCAAATGAATAATTTTCGGCTTTTGCTTTTATCCAGAATGGCCAAGCGAATGAGGCAGAAAGGCTCACAGTAGATTACAAAATTGGGTCAATTTACATAAAGATAACTTGTTCCTGAGACACCTTTTTCATTTTAATATTTAGAAATTTCATCAACATTTTAATTGGTTTTCAACATTAAAGCAGTTCTTGATAAGACTGCAATAATTAGAATAAACCATCTTGTTACATTATGTGCACTACCAGCAGCAGAGAATGTGCTCATTTTGACCTAACTGTAGAGAAAAAGACCACAGGCTTCTGATGAATTCTTATGTGCTGCACTGTTTCATTTTAATTGCTAATCATTTGTTTAATCTAAATGTTTTTTTAAAAAATGCTTTATTTTAAAGATCAGTTCATTAGAATTCCCTATTAACAATCAATTCTTTGCCTTTACAGCTCCAGGGGTCTCTTAGACGAAAGATTGAGGGGCAACCTTCTGGATACACAGCTAAGCAGAATGGCCACTTCTGTGTGGGCCCAGTCCCAGACTTCAAGCGTCTTCGTATGGAGACAGGCTCTCTTCATGCTGGTGCTTGCTCTGTGGATGCGGGGCAAACTCAAAATTTAGCTGGGTCTATAGCTCTGGGCCACATTCCCCGGCGGAAAGATCCCTTCATGATGGGCCAAGGTGTAGGCAGTGATATTTTCAACATGACTCTTAGAGATATGAAGAAAGAACCAACTGATGTTCACACCTGCAGTCATTCATCAGCAGACCCTGCGATGATTGTGTTTGATTTTAAAGAAGAGGGTGGAGGACAAATTGACCCTGAACTCCAGGATCTGTTTGATGAGCTCACTAAGTCAGTGCCACCTCTGAATGACCTGGAGCTAGAGAAAATGCTGAAACAAGATGATGACTTCGGTTTGGATCTCGGGCGACCCAGCTCAGCTGGTGCAGCCAATCCCTGCCCTCTTTTAGATAAACCAATCAAGACAGAGTACTCACCTGATTATGGCCAAGCACCAGGGAGCTCTCCACAGCTCAGGCCAGCATCTGCTGGACCTTCCTTTTCAATGGCCAACACTAATATGTCAACTTCCCCCATTGGGCCAGGGCAAATGACCCATAATCATGTACCACAGACTACAGGAACTTCTTCAAGAGGACTGCCTGCCTGGCCCGAGATGTCACATGCTGAGCAGCTAAAGCAAATGGCTGCAAACCAGCAGCCTAAACCACAGCCCAACTCCATTCTCCACCACCAACAGCAAAGCCAACAAGGTGGAGTGAGGAACTGGTCCTCCACCATGAGTGGTCACCCGAGTTCCTTTTGCCAGGAAACCATTTCCAGCACAGGTTTGCTAAGCCAACCACGAATTAGCTCTCAGGGCACTGGTCAGGGCAAAGGCGGCATGCCCAACTTCCTCTTTAAGCCCAGTAGTTACAACCCATCAAATCCCACCGACATAAAACCTCTCAGCAATAAGCCAATGCTGCATTTTACCCCTAAAGCGTCAACTTCAACCACAGGCCAACAAATCCCCCATATGGTCGGGTCACAGAGCAAACAGGCTACACAGCAGCAGTCTACAGGAGGTCAAAACACACAGTTCCAGTTGTCTATGCAATCATCGTGTCTACAACCGAAGTCCCTGAGGCCTCCTGTTAACCAGCCTGGTCCTGGAATCAATTATAAAATAAACCAACAAAGACAGGTAGGGCGCAAACTTCAAGCATGAATGTCAAACTTTTTTAGGAATTCTATGATATTCGACTCAAAATATAAATTTTGCTAATGGTTCAACAGTAGAAACAGAAAATCACATTTTTTTTTATTTGTGTCATGATTGTTACACTAAACTAGGAACTGACGAGCATACTATTTTAATGCAGCATCAGGGGAATCAACCTGTTCAGAGTCTTGTATGTAAGCTGTCTCAGGCTGGAATGATTAGTTTTGTATTGGCTCATGGAAGGGACATGAGTGAACCGGATAAAATGCTAATATTAACTGTGGATTGTATAAGAGTATTCATTTTATTTGAATTAAAGCTAGCATATTGTCATGGGAATAGTTTATTAATCCCAAAATCCATATTAGTTTTTCTCATGATTCTAGGCACTGCTGGTCCATCTGCTCTAGCCAGTTAATGTGTTGCATTTTATGAAAAGCAGTGGAATTTTTGTCTCTGGATTTATTTTCTGGATTTGCATTGACCATGAAGCTCACCCTGCTCTCTGCCAGCTTTTTGACTTTACTCTCTGTGTATCTCTTGTGGCTTTGCTGTGCTGTTAGTTTGCTGCTCTTGTCGCAATAAATCGCTGTTTCTTGTGCCTGAGCAGTTGCAGGGCATCTTTGAATATGTATATCCCCTCAAAGCGATTTGACGAGGGTCCTGGCTCACTAGACTGTGATGGATTAACATGCAAGACTTCTAATTTCTCCGCCTGTCACAGTTGCTCAGCGCCAAGGCATAGATGTGCACAGCGGGATTTGCTAATTGGAGTTTGTTAGCTGTGAGGGACAAGTTGTGGAAAATGACAGTAATCTGCTTAGCCTGGTGCCCGTGGTTGAACCACTGATTTGTTATGATTGGGGAGATTTAGAACATCCCCCTTTTTAGTTTTGTACAAACAGCATCTTCCACCTCGCTCTGTGCAAAACGATAACACGAACCACACAAGACGCGTCCTGAGAACCCGATCTCCAAAACTGTTCTCATTGTAGAGGATGCTAAAAGAGCAGAGATTAAACTGGCTTAAATCATAGTTTATCCTTTTTTATTTTATTCCAGGCGCAGCTAATTTTGCAACTTGTGTACAATAATCAGGAATTCATTTAAATTAAAATGTCCACAAAATCTGCATTAATTTTCTCCCATTGCTACATTACTTTATTACTCATATTTAAATGTCAAATTGAGATTTCAATCTTTTATTTAGGGTACTTTAGTCATGTGGTGGATGCATATTTATTTACTCAAAAAATAATAATGTAATGTAGATACTGAACAAATCTGTCATGCTGGACAAACAAAATTATCATATTTCATCATTTTTTTATCAATATTTTTTTTTATAAATTTTTATGGTCATTTTATAAATGTACCCATGCAGTTCAATTTACCTAAATAAAATTAAGTCTTAATAAAATCCAAAAATCCTTTAATCATTTATATTTATTCCTTCTTATGGGAAACTGGTGGCCAGTGTCCTTCACTTGATTGCATGGTGTTCTTCTAGCATCTTGAATTGGCCCACTTCAGCCCTGAGCAGGATACTAGGCTAAATGAATAAATGATTAGTGCAATTGACCCCAGGCTTGTGCATTAAGGCACCAGTGCATTAATAAGCTATTGTCCTATCGCACCTTCTAACCATTGGCAGGTGTCAGCAGTATTGCCAGTGATGTTAGGGGCGGAGACAGGGGTACAGTATGGCCAAAGCTACATAACAAGTGCCATGCACCCATTACTTCCTTAAAAAGGAAGAAAGAAAACTAGAAGCTTACTACAGGGCAGCTATGGTGCAGGTAGTCAGTAATATCTTGTAGTCATGAGTTATTAGTCCTTTTTTAAATTTTATTTATTAGTCACCACCCAATACAATATATCACAAAACCCAGGTGCCGATTCGATTAATATTGTAATTCTGCAAGTATCCCGATTCAATATCATTTTTTTTTTACAGTTTTCTTACAATTTTAAGCCCTTAAAAAAAGGTGTCATACAGTAACTCGTAAGTTTTGTGTTAGCATTATTCAACATCCTCACAACAGAATTGAACATAAGCAACTTAATGTACAGTAGCCTGTTCTTTATACTAGTTTTCTCAGTTAAAAACCAAGCGCAGCATTTAAGCAGTACAAACTAACTTCAAATACAAGAGTTTAACATTTAGCTTTAAATTAAACAAAAAGCTGAATTTCACTGAGCATCATGTCTCTCTGTCATCTCCCATAATTCTTATTTCCAAACAAACAAAAAGCAAACAATTCATTCCTACCACACAGGATTCCAGTGTGGGAATAGTGATGTTGAATTGTTGTGAGCATGTGGGCATGTGCGGATACTAACACACGTGTTTCGAGACTAATTGGCCCGCATGGTGTTTTGAGACTGATGCAAGAGTGTAATTAGTGGATTTCGATACTATCAATTGGAGGCTTTTTAGTGCACACAACTTTTGCTAATGTAATGCCATAAAAAAAAAGAGAAAAGTTTCATTTGCATCACTCAGAAGCTTGTGCATTTGGCACAGAATTGATAATACAGAACCGTGATCATTAATGGCTGATCAAGCTGAAAAAATAGCCAATTCCGGTCGCTGGCTAATTGACCAGTGCATCTTTAGTATAAATGTAGTAAATATTTTTTTAAATCAATTTTGGAGTCAAATGTGGCGATCTGATTGTCAGGCCTCCCAGATTCATTGCTGATTTTGACATTGAGGCACGACGTCATGTTTATGGTCCCACTCCCGTTTCTCATTATTGTTGGTACTTACTGTATGTCTTATGAATAGACTCCTATTTGCAATTGACTCTAATTTCAGTAACATTTTTTTCTAGGTGATTTTCACTATAAATCATCTGAATATGTTAAATAATAGTACTATAAAAAATATTTGATAGCAGCGACTATGAGCGTCTTTTAAGTAAAATCCCATGGAAATAAATCCATACAGGAGCCAACCAGCTTGGGTTTGGACGTCTTTCAGTGCTGCAGCTGAGGACTGAGCAACTGTATGTATGTTTGTTTAGCAATTTAAACGTCAATTCAGTGACAGGGAAATGATATTAAAATAAATACATAAAGTACAGCTACTATAAATGCACCAGTGATTTTACGACCAAGAAGTAAAACTAATGAACAAAAGAAATAGGGTTTCAAAACAAATTTTAAAGCTAAGTTCCATTACCAGATGTGGAAATTTTTCTTCATGAGAGACCGCAAAGTCGTGAGAAGTAACTCTGTAATAGCTCACATTTCATACCTCTAATAGTGAAGTAAAGGGAATAGGAAACACCCATTTCACTGGTGTCTACATTTATTTATTTTAAGTAAGATAAATAAGATTTTAAGATTTACATCCGTATAACATGATGATGAGTTATTTATAGAATGTACAGTATATTCCAGATAAACTTAAATATCTATTCAAGATTGATATATTAAACGTTTTATCCTGCAAGTTAAGAAAACTTCATTCCATTCATTGAGAGGAAACACTGCTGATGGCAGCACCGATGGGGTTAAACACACTGCTGAAATGGAAACAAAGGCACAGCTTCTGCTACAACAGGAGAGAAAAATGGGAGTGCTCAGAGTCTTCCCACAGTCAACTGAATTAGTAATGCCATGAAAATAAAGGTCCCGAAATGGTGCCACAGTCCCTGTGGAACCCTCATGAGCAGAGCTCAACTTCCTCCCACCAGGACCAGCTCGCGAAATTCCTGTGAAAAGATCAAGATATGGGGCTCTGTTTTTCATTTTCTTGTTCTCACAGTCTGCTGATCAGTCGTCAGCTTGAGTGCATCAAAACTGGGATCCGCATTTCCAAGGGTGTTCAAGCTTATGATGGAAATCTAATGGAAATCTCAGTGTCCAGATGGGAGGCAAAGTGCTTCAATGTCTGCCTGTGGAAATCTTTGCTTGGATAAGGAAATGTTGTGCTGCCTAACACAGATACTGTAGTCCTGCTTTCATTAAATGGTGTATACCTAAGTATCTCATAATTACTCATATTCATATACTGTCATATTCGCAATTCATGTGCTTACTAGTCATTCCTGCAAGAGCTTCTGATTATAGCTTGAAAGTATAACATTATTTGTCATAATATACACATTATTAGCCTTTGGACAGTAGATCAGAAATGTCAATACTACTGTAGATCAAAAAGGGTACGTTTATTTTTTTTCACAAAGCATTACAGTGAAACAGTGCTGATCAAGCATTCTCTCCATTTTTAATTCGCTCACTAAAACAAAGCCTCCCTCAGCAATTTTTGCCCTATTTTCTGCCCTGGATCTATAACATTTTTGAGGAATTTATGGGAGTTTAGTTTCCAGAATCGTAAAAAATAAATATATATAAAATGTTAACATTTGGTTTCAATAATAAATAAGCTTTCATGAAGCAAGTTTAAATATAAGATCAGCAATTTTATATCCTTCATTCACAGCAGACTCTCCACAGTTCTCTGCTTTGTCGTGATTTATTTTTTCCCCTTCAATTTTGCTGGATTCCCATCTCAGTGAAAAAAAAAAAAAAAAAAAGAGGAGGGGGTGCCAGGTTGTTGGAGCTGTGCTGCAAGGCGAGTGCTTGTTTCCTGGGAAAGTGATCTGGGGCCAAGTCCAGATGCCGAGCTGCTCCCTGGGGACGGCGTTCCTGCCTTCAGACTGCAGGAAGTGTTGTGAGAGAGCAGCGAGGCTCGGGCCTGGAGCCGTGTCAGCTGCTTGTAATGCGGAGTAGAACGAGAGCCTAAATCACAGCCCTCCTTTATGGAGTCCGCAACCACATGTGGTATTCATTTAACGATGTACTGAAGAGTGAAGAGTGCGGCAGAGATGGAAAACAGCTTTATGACACATCAGGATGACAAAGAGCGGATTAGAGAGCCGTCCACGCTAATGAAACTCTCAGTCCCTCCCACCCGGACAGCACAGACCACTAAAAGGCAATTTGAATGTAACGTCGAGGCAGTATGGCACGTGCTCGGATTGGTCATGATTTCTTACCATGTCTCTAATTGGAGGTTGTACGGAGTGGTCATGTCTTACTTTCTTGTAAGTGAAGAAATAACTAGTTCTGGGAAAGTGTGACTTTGAGGTTACATCGCTAATGGAAAGCAAGGGGTTGGCTTAAAATATGATGTGTATTAGATGTCAAAAACTTGATACTTCATGAAGCCCTGTTAAAAACAATGACCTGCAAAATAGAGTCATGTGCATATCTGAGTGATGGAAGAAGAAGAAAAAAGTCCATCACGTGGGAGAAGTACATCAGAACTCACAGCAGGGAAACAGTGCTCTTCACTTGACCTCTAATTAATTAGTGGACTTCCCAGCGCTGATCCGTCTCAGCATGGGACCGTAGCATGTTCCTTCTCAGCTCCTCTGAGGCACGGCCTGTGCCGCTACAGATAGTTGCCTCTGAATAGGACCTCGTGCGAAGTGTACTTTTCTTCAAATCCCCTTTTCCATGGGTTGTTGAAGCAGGGAATTCCTCCCATGACACACGAGGTTCTTTTCAGTGCTTTTGTTCGAGGACCTCCAGTGTGGGTTTTCGGAGAGATGGCTTCTCATTTAAATGTCAGTTCTCAAACCAAAGTTTGAGACTGACATTGTGTGTGTGTGTGTGTGTGTGTGTGTGTGTGTGTGTGTGTGTGTGTGTGTGTGTGTGTGTGTGTGTGTGT
>JAQQZT010000003.1:12368276-12388824 GCA_030068275.1 Clarias platycephalus
ACATTAATGAGCCAATGTATTATGATGTGGGCTGCTGTGGGCCAGAAAGTCCAGGGCCACTTTTTGGTCCCAGTCCGGCCCGTGACTTAGCGTATACAAGGTGTAAGATATTCAACCTTTAAAAGGTTTATTTCTATGTATTAATAAGTTAGGCAGAGAGTTCTGCCGTACAGGAAGACAGGCAGACATGTACTGTACATGAGCTTCAACCTGAAATAATAATATCACTGATCCATTAAAGCTGATCAGCTTATTTTTATCTTTACCATTTTAATGATTTCTACAAACTCTTTTCCTGCAACGATGGGTACTAATGCTAGTCTTTAATATTGTAACAATTAATCTTGTATTGTACAATGCAACACTTTATATAACACATATTAACAAATTATTATTATATACACTATGGCGTAGTGGTTAGCACTCTGGCCTGAAGTAATACAGATTAATACAGACAGTTCCCAAATTGTCCATAGTGTGTGTGTGTGTGTGTGTGTGTGTGTGTGTGTGTGTCCTGCAATGAATTGGCACCCTATCCAGGGTATACTGTACCTTGCCTCGTGCCCTAAGTCTCCTGGGATAGGCTCCAGGCTTGGATCACCCACAGCATAAGCAGTATAGGAGATTAGGATTACTACATTTCCATTTTCTTTTTTTGAAGTTGGAATATATACATTATCGTAAATTTAAGGTAAAAAAATTTCTGAGAACCAAGATAAGATATTTGTAATATTGTCCACCCTATTATAATCTGTGATTAAAGATTCAGTTAAAGCCTTTATTGGATGGGGCAGTTATATTATATGAAAACATTTTCAAAAAGTATGACAATACAAAATTATTTGCTCTGGAGCTGCAATAATGTTCCCAAAATCATTTGAAATAAAATTGAAAAAATAAAATCCAAAATATAAGACAGGTGTTTGTCTTTATGTTTGTAAATTTAAATTTTTAGCAATTTTTTGTGTCTCTCTAATGGCAAAAATTTGTTATGTCTCTTGCTGTGTCACAGTATAGCGTGTATACAGTAGAGACAGTAGAAAATAGCAAAGAAATTTTCAGTACATGAAATTGCACCAACCATTTTATGCTGGTATTTTGCATTTTTCCGCTGACATTTTAATAAAAGTAACTGAAAACAGGAAGTGTTCCTTCATGTGTTCATGTCAGACTACAAAAGCTACTGATTCATAACATTTACATGCAGCATAAACAGAAGGGATGGTTCTCAAAGGCAGTTGATACTGTATGTTCTGTCAAAGCCGTAAAGTGGTCAAAATAAAAGAACTGCATGTGTGCTGATAAATAAATTACCATAAATTGGTTATATCAGTGTCAGGAAAAATGTGAGACTTTTATTAATTAAAATAAGATCCTTAATCAGAGATGAACAAAACAGCTTTCTCACATAGAATTACCACATAAATATTAAAATGCATCAGTCCGTTCTTGTGGTCCCAAACACAATAATAATAGTATTTTATGTTTTCAAATTTTAGCATTATTATGAATGTAAAATAAAATGCTGACTTTTGTTTTAAAAGCCTTGTTACTAAAAGAGGTTTATAATAAAAAAAAATTTACTTTCGCTTTTTTTACTTTTTCCATATTATCTGTAAACATAAGCAAAATAAATACATATAAAATGGGAAAACCCATATAATACAGAAAATAAACCTGTGGATTAACTCAATATGTCTAGACATGGAGTGATGAGAAATATCCAGTGGGTGTTAACATTCAACCATTCAAGACATGAGTCAAGCCATGAATCATAGACAGGTCTCTGAATCGGTCACTGTCTGGTTTTGATTTGCCCACATCTCTCTTTTTGTGGTACTTTTTACTGGAAAATATTAGATGATTCACTTTTAACATGAAGTGAAGGAAAGATCAGAATAATAAGATAAATAAACAAAATATATAAATCCAGAGCAATTTTTAAACATAAAAGTGAAAACATAATAGGTGTTAGTGAAACCAGTGTAATACTCTAACCATGAATCATATCAGGACTTTCCCTGTGTGATCTACTCACTCATATTTTACAAAAGAAAAAAAACTTTCTTGGTAATTGGTTATATAAGCTAGCCCAAACAGCAAGGATTGACTGAGGATGACTTGGTGTTGATGAGCTGTATAACAGTGGTAAACCCCACCAACAGCTACAGTATGTTAACAGTTATGTAATGGATTTCAGTGTTTGATAAAGATTATTCCAAATATAATTGATCAGGAAAACACGGATTGTAGAAAGTGTTTTATATAAAAGTGCAACACTTTGATAATTAGGATGCATTTTGGTCAAATTCCTGGAGTTTGCCAACCTTTCAATAATTGTATAAAATAAATGATTCCCCCCCAGACTAAACTCATAAATGCCCTCAAATGTCTAAATATAATAAAATAAGGACTGTTATTTTATTCATCTGAAATCCTTTTTTCTTCTACATAATATGAGTAACTAATTCCATTTGTGCAAATTCAAATGCAAGTACTTTATATGTTCTTAATATGTTAAACAAAATGCCAATACATACAGTAGATGGGATGTAGAGAATGTGTTCATAGTGCAAAACTAATCAGTTTGAACTCATTAATTTTTTTGTCACAAATCCTGATTTTTTAAAATATATATATAAAATAAATCTATATATAAAAGGCAGCTTCACTTTCAATTTTACCTTGAACAGCTTCAGTATTATGACAAGGATTTACATTCATACCTGGTAAAAATTTGTTACTTATTTGAGAGAACACAATACATCCCTTGTTCAGTATCAAGCTGGATATTGAAATGGTTTATTTTATAAACCCTGACACTCTGTGGTTAATAAAAGAACCACATTTATAAAAGATTATAAATCTATTTCTCCTTCTTATGCAACTGGCTCAAGTTGTAGCTTTTGATCTGGTTCAGATTCATGGTTTTGGTCTTGGCTTCTCCTTTTAGTAAAAACCTGTGTTATCTGATGTCTGAATGAGGGACAGAAAAAAAAGTATAGCACTGGATCAAAGCACAGGTTTAGGATGGCCAGAAGCAGAGTGGACTCTTTGGCTAAGAATAAGTGCTTCCTAACACCACAGTCAGTGATCATTTCATTCTGTGTAAATGTATAAGGCATTCGAACAGCATGATATGGTACAAAGAAGATGACATAAGCCACTGTCACCATTGCGATATTACGAGTGGCATGGTGAGCAGTGGCCTGCTCCTCAGGGCTTCTTCCACGTTTGCCCCAAAGATGTCTTAACACCAAGCCATTGGACATAAGCACAGCCACAGAGGCGTTCATGAAAATTGCCATGCCCAGAAAAACTGAAAGCGTGTGCCAGTGCTTGCCAACATCCTGCTTAATGTCTTTACATGTTATTAAAGTGCTGTTAGAAATCTTGTCCTTGATTGGGATAGCCATGTTGGGGACATTGATGAAGAGCACCAGAAGCCAGACTACAGATGACATCACCAGCGCAAAGCTGACCTCCTGTAGGCGGAAGAGTTTGGAGCTCTGGGTGATCTGTAAGTAACGGTGTACACTAACAAAAGCCAGAAATATGATAGATGCATACATATTAATGTAGATGAGTGGTGAACTGACTTGACAGTGGAAAATTGTTAGTCTCTGAGATTCCACGCCAAAGTCTTTAGCAATCTTAACTGGCAGTGCCAATGTCAGTAAGAAATCTGAGGTCAGAAGATTGATCAGGTAGACATTCATGCACTTCTTAGAGTTTCTACTTTGTATAAATGCCCAGAGTGCTACCAGACTTCCAACCATCCCTATCAGGAAAACAATGATGTAGAATGTGGCAAATGGCATCATCTTGTCATTTACCACACAACTTTCATCCTCCATAATAGGACCTTTTGCAGACTTCATTTTTAGAAGGAGGTGTTCCAACTTAGATTGTCATTGCAAAAAACCTTGATAATGTGTTGAATGTAGTCTTTATGTGTTGGAAGCTTGTTGGATCCTAACAGGTCTCAGACAACTGAATTTGAGCAAAGGGGCGTTTTCCAAAGGTGATCCAGATTGAAGGAAGAATATTGGGTAAAGCTGTCTTGCAGACAAGACATGCTACCTGTCAGTTGATAAAATCAGGAAGGAAGCCTGCAGAGACAAAGGTTGCAAACATTTAATATCTTTGAAAAAAAATCTTTCAATACAATGTTGTGCTGAAAAGATCAGCACAACATTCTTTGGGTGATCTATAGATATCTTTGGGAAATCTGCTGTATAGATGGGTGCAAATGAAAGAGTAAAAACAATGGCTTTTTATTCTCTAGGTTTGGGTTTATTTACCACCTTAAAGGCAATGAAATGTATAAATGAATAAATTAGCAATGTAACATTTCTAAATCCTACTGTATGCTATGGCATCAGCAGTCACCAGAGCTCAACCCAATTTAACAGCTATAGTAAATATTGGAACAACATGAAAGACCGGACTCTTCTCCCTCCTTTGCCATCCTTCACCACTCCACCTGAGGGAATATCTTTTAGACTAATTATTTTCATATATTTAGTATAATTTCTGAAACTCGACAACTCTGTATGAATGTGCATTTAAGAGGCTGTGGCAACTCAACGTTTTACTAAGCCACTGTTATTTACAATGCATATAAAAAACATATTCACACCCACCTTTAGCTAGTTCTCTTAGTATTTTACGTATATGAAAATAGATCCTTGCCTTTCTGTTACTCCATGCTTATCAGTGCATTTTGTTGTAATCCATATTATTATTATTTATTTAATTATTTATTTTTCACACAATGCCTAAATGGTGTCTGTAAATTTCTCGACTGATTACTTTAACATTACATTAACATATATAACTGTATATGGCTTTTGTCATATTTCTTTTATTCAGAGTGACTTACAGTAAAGTTTTTAACTTTAATTGCTTAATTGTTAATCTTTAATTGTTTTAACAGCATACTCAGCAGCCCATTTTTACACACACACTGTTTTTGCTATGTATTGATGATTATTCATTTTAGTTCTTGTTGTAATTCTAAAAACAATATACAGGTCAAAACAATAACTTTGTCAATTAAACTTTATATTCCAGCCAAATGTCATATAAACTACTGAATCATAATGTAAACGCAGTATTATGTATTATGAGCAAAGCCATCCATTTATTATGAATTATATATGCTTACATTCAAGATCTGTCTAAAAAGACAATACAATTCCAGAGTGAACCAGGCAAATATACAACAGGCAATCACAAAGAAAAATACTTTCTGTGATAAGACTTTTTAAAGATCACAGTTTGGTTCCTAAGGTAGGTTACGAATAATAGTAGTAAAATACAGTACAAATAAAGTACTGTGTCATGTGGCTAGCACAATGTCATGTGGTATTTCCCATTCCACTTTTACTTCCACATTGAAATGTAAATTACATTTTTATCAAATTGACTGTACATTTACTATTACATTTTGTGACTAACAAAAAAACTTTAAACTTTTTCTCAGGATGCAGTTAAACATATATAGTAAATAAATGGCTACATCATACAATTCTAAAGTCTGTTCATTTCTTTTTCATACATACATATTTATCTTTTCAATTGCTCTATCTATCACAATTTGGATACAGTCATACTGTAGATACTCAAGATTTAGGTTTGGTTTATGAAGCGGTGAAGAAATACTTGCACCAAATGAGGCCTCAAGCAGGAAAAGACAGACGTGCAATTAGTCTATGTAGAAAACGACTCACCACAATGTTTAGTTGTTCATCTCCGGCAGCATGTTGTCTCTACTAAACACCACTTCCTTTATGGTTTTTAATGTAACTGCCTATGACGGTGTGGCCTCATTTCTTTGAATCTATCACCAATTACATGCTACAACGCAAAAAAAAAAAAGGCGTTATCCAAACCATGTGGTTCAGTGACGTCTTGGAACTCAAACTTTCCGATTCTCTATAAAGAAAACCACAAAGTACTTCAACTGTCATGTACTGTATATTTTAGGTAAAAGTTCAGCATAAAATCCTTAAGTGACAGGGCAACCTGGACAAACGGAGATCTTTTTTTCACTCTTTTTCTTGGAGTGCTTGGAGTTTTTGAACTTTTTGGCAAAAACCCACACTGCTCAGAAACTGTGATGAAACTGAAATTCAGGAAGTTGTGTCAGTGCCTCATGGGGAATGCACCACACTTATTGACCTATTTCCTTTATGACACTGAATGTTACATTACAAAATAATTATTCATTGATTTGCAGGAAAGTGACTCTCAGTAAGTAGCAATTTTTTACATTACATTTCATGAGGAACATTTTAAAAAACATCTAAACATTGAAGGCAGCAACAGTCATTTTGTGCGCAAAAGTATTATGAATACATATGAAAAATATGTTTAAAATTATAAGTGATTGTCTCTGACTTCACCGTACTTGTGTACACACTGAATATAGGAATGTTGAACATGTATCAGATCTAATGTTGTTGCATGATAATGAAATCAGAGATAATTTTATCTTTTATTGCAACAATTGTTTTGAGCCAATTCTGATATTGACTTGATGAGAGTAAAAAAAAAAAAAAAGTTAAGCAGTGTTTTGTCTGGTTCTACTTGATTCTATTAGTGGGTTCTATGTCATTTTGGGTTTAAAAAAAAAAAAAAAAAAAAAAAAGACAATGTTCATATTATGATTATATTAAAATGAACCAAACCTATGGCCACCATGTATGTTATACATTAACATTTTTAACATGACAATACATAAACATTAAGATTATGGTTTATATAATACCACTGTCCATAATGTAATTCACAGTAGGGCTTATTATATTTTTTTATTTAAAAAAAAAATAGCTTTCACTGCTGAATATCATTGTTGTTATAATTTTGGGAAATATTTTGCAGCTCTGTCTGACACAAATGGATATTATGTGGTTGAATGAGACTTTCACATCTCATTGTAGCATGTGAATCTGTTTCTGTGTTACTTTGTTTTCTTAAATCTTTCTTCAGCTTTAGACTAGTGGACAACGGGACTTTTCCGATGCTTATTTTCTCCCGAAATCCTTTGCAAAAGACAAAATATATCAATGGATCCATGCAGGCATTGAGCACTGAAAGCAGAACTGTGACCTCCTTCATAATGTAAAATGACTTGGCTGTGGTACCACATCCACTTAACAGGGGCTTTAGGTAGGCATAAGGCAGCCTCACTAGGTGGTAGGGCACAAAGCACACACAAAACACCAATACAAGTACTAGCATGTTGCGCTTAGACCTGCTCAGTTTATGTTGGCACCTTTGAGTCTGTACAGGAGGGTGGCCATGTTGAAGCCTCCGCACTGTGCCCCAGTAAAACAGAATCAGGGACACTAGCACAAAGATGAAGATGAATGCAGAAACACTGTGGATGATCTTGTACACCATGCTGACCTGAGAGTTGTGTAAGCCATCACACCCGATGGACTGTGGATTGGATTCCCAGGAGTTCTGGCTCAGAAACACAGCAATGTAAATTAAAGCGACTGCAGACAAGGAAGCCCATGTTATAATGGAGATGCAACGTGCAGAATGGGCTGTCTGCAGTGCATGAGTCTCCAATGGACGAGCAATCTTTAGATATCTAAAAGATCAAATAGACAGAAAGATAATGGTTACTTTGACTGTTTTGCTAGTACTATACTGTAGAAGCATTTCACCAAATAAAGTAAAATTTCAGTGAATAGGATGGTATTTTCATACATGTGAAATTGAACTATAATCTATATTCCATCTGAAATGACTCCAGACTTTTCCTGTTTAGGTACCTGTTTGCAGCGATGTATTCCATGAAGAGAATGCTGGCATACATGTTGAGGTAGAAGCCTGCAGCACCAAAATTGCAAAAAATGTGTCGCATCACTGTTGATTTACTAGCATAGTTTGCAATACGCAATGGCAGAACAAGGCAGAGGAAGAAGTCAGCTGCAGCGAGGTTCTTTAGGTAGACAGTGACACTGGACTGAAATCTTAGAGCGGTGCAGTAATATACTCGTATGGTGATGGTGTTCAATGCCAAACTAATGAGGAAGACTACAGAGTAAGAAAAAATAAAAAAAGGATGTGCTGGCACCTGTGACAGGTCACAATTGTCTGATGTTGCATTTGTCGTGAATGTTGTCATGCTGCGATTCAAGGCAGTGGTCAAACTCATGGCTGTCATTGTTGTCTCAAAACTGAATAAAGGACATGTAGAAATTACATTAAAACAAAGTTTTTGTTTTTTATATCACACATGCATGAAAATAATGCAAAGATAATGTTGTATTCCTTAAACCATATACTATGATATAAATTTCTGCTTACTTTCAACTGTCCACAAACAGATGAAAGTCTGAGTTAACATGACATATGAAACAGGTTAGACCTTGTAGACCATTTACTGTGATAATCCTACAAATGTAATACATATCACACAAGCAGTAGCTGTTACATTTGCATGGATTGGTTATGTTTGTGGAAGGGTGAAACTTTGAATGTTGGGAGGTGTTACAGATCCCATTAGCAGCTTTATTAACCCCTTAAAGCTCAGAGCAGTTTTAGGTTGTTTTTTTTGCATCACTGTGTTTTTAAACAAAGTAATGAAGCATTTCTGAGTGATATGGAAACAATAAAAACTAATAAAACAATACATATTGTTTTATTTTAATAATTTAAAAAAATATATTGTTTCCAGATGAACTATACTATGTAAGGTATTTTGGGTATATGTTCAATAAGCTTATTCAGAATAGTTACTGAATTAATAGTCGATCTAACAATGACATGTACAAATCTAAATACTGTAATGAAATAACTAACAGGCCACAACTGCCATAAACCTGCTTATCATGCAGTTGTCCATTTTTGTTTTAGCCTGTGTAAATAGAGTGACTTTGTAAAAAAAAAAAAGAAATAAAATTTAACTGCAATTCCTATGGTAAAGGCATTAAAGCTGAACGTCTCCACTTCAACCACATCTTGTTTTCTTCATATCAAATCCATTGTGGTGGGATGTCTAGAATGCAAAACTCTTAATTTTTGTTACTGGCTAAAATGTTTGTCAAATGACTTACAAAAAGATTATATTTAATTATTATGATCCTATATCGTATTGTAATCATATAATGGATATTATATATCATCCATTATTCTACTGGATACAATACGATAATTTTTGCACTGATATACACAGAATTCATTTTTATTCCATTAATGCTGCACATGAGGAAGCAGGACTTTATCTAATTAATTAGTGTATTTAATTTAATGGTCTTTATTGAACATTCGTTTTTCAAATAGTAACTTTGCATTTGCTGATGTAGCCTGAAAAATTGGGTGAACAGGTGTGCAAGTTTGAGAAAAAGAGAGAGATTGATTGAATGCTGGCTGAAGTATGCTAGACAAACATGCTGTTGGGGAAGTGAAAATGAGGTTAAGTGTTTCGTGTGAAATGTAACTTTCAATAGGATGATGGTTTATTTACAGAACGTTCTCATTTTCTTTTTCTCTCTCACCCACATCTTCTAAATTGTTCAGATGCTACTGTAACATTTACTTAAATTTAATTACAAAATATGTATTGCAATAAATTAGTCTTTTGTTGTTGTTTGCAATGGACGTGAACCATTGGCCTTTTGACAAGAAAAACAAGGATATTACTTAATGCCAAAAGCTTAACAAGCAGATAAATATTTAGAGCATCAAATAATTATTCTATTTGTTTTAAATGTGCAGATTTACTGATAATTGGATTCAAATTTATTTCAAAGAATTATTATTGATATTGAATTAAGTATTTTATATATGTAATTTTTTTTCTCATCAACATCTTTTTACTTTTCTCATTTGTTTAAAAATAATTTATTCTGGATTTAATATTTTATATCTAATTTTATACCTACAATTATAAAGCCACTGTATTAATTTTAATAAATATTATTTATTTGTTTATTTTTCAATTCTCCCCTCTTTGTTTAGATTGCTTGCTCTAATTTTTGTCTTTTATATTTTAAAAAATTTGACGAAATGAAATATTATTGACATCACATTTCTTGTATGATATGCATTTAATGTACAATATGAATCATATATGGCACTACCGCTCAAAAGTTTGGGGTCACTTGCAGGTTTCTTTGTTTTTGTTAAGTGATTTATTTTCTACAACAATACTGGTGATTTCCAAACTATGAAATAATACAAAGTTTTATGTAGAATTAGGTAATTATGTGACCACAACAACAACAACAACAACAATCAGTCAGTTGTTAAGACACAGAGGTCAGTCTTTCTTGAATAGTTCTTGTACAGTGTTGTCAAGTGCATTTGTAAAATCTATCAAGCATCATGATGACACAGGTTCTCATGAAGACCATCCCAGGGACACAAGACCAAAACTTACCTCTGCTGCAGAAGACTAACATTTAGTGTTACCAGCCTAAAAAATTAGGAATTAACAGCACCCCGGATTAGAGCCATTATGAAGGCTTTACAGATCATGGGTAGCAGATACATCTCAACATTAAATGTTCAAAGGATATTATTGCATATTATGGACGCCTTCCAAAATATGCAATGCAATGTAGAAACAAATAACTACATTTCTTTTCTTTATATTTCTTTTTACAATGTAGAAAGAAAAAAAATCATGAACGACCATGGACGTAGAAAGAGATCCCAAACTTTTGAGCCGTAGCGTAAATTAAGAGTAACTATTTACAAAGACCTTTCACATTATTGTATGGGATTTCATTTTATTTTAATTATTTATGTATTCATTTTCACACACACACACACACACACACACACACACACACAGAGAAAGTTACAATATTTAATTCTATCATCTATTTATATTTATGCTATATTTGCCAAAACCATTTATCTGAAACCTACTGCAAAACACAACACAAACGTGTATATATATATTATATATATATTTTTTTTTTATTTTTTTATTTTTTTATTTTATATATTTTATATATAGTTAAATATATGATGTTTTAATAACATAGCATAACAGCATAACAGGTCAGGTTAGACTCACCCTTGCCCTATCATTTTCAGTCATGAAGAGCACAGCATTGCTGCTGTCTCAGTTTTTATTTGCCCCCTACTTCCTTTTATAAAACTGAAACGAGGAAGGAAAATTGGTTTCAATGCGAAGTGCCTTCGTCTGTGAGACGGATGAAGTTATGATTATGTGCATGACAGGTGCACAGTTATCATTCATCGAAACTGATAAAGACAACAGATATCTGTAGATCTGCCCCGACCACCAATGCAATGCATGTTTTTCAAATTAGTAATAATAGATGGTTTAATAAGACACATCTATGTAGATATTCATGCTAATTACAAACTCATTATTCCAGCACTGACTAGCATTTTAAATGCATGGTATATATATATATATATATATATATATATATTTTTTTTTTTTTGTGTGTGTGTGTGTGTGTGTGTATTTCCTAGACCACCAGAGAGTTTGTAAGATATTATCTAATAACAACTAATCTAATCAGCTAATTAACAGCCTTGTTAATTCCAGCCATGTGTTTGAGCAGGGTAATCCTAACGGGCATGACAAGTACTGCAGGACCAAGGATGGTAGTTGCATTTGTTTATTGCGGCTACAGCTGGTTGTCAGTATATGCTTTGAAAGTTTTGATCAAACTGTTTATCAGGGAACAGCAGTAAAATATTACCTAATCTACCCAGATCAACAATAAGGACTGAGAGCGAAAGGGACTTAGGTGTGCGATGTGTGTATTATGTGTCTGTGCTGCCCCCTTGTGGAACTTCAACTACTACTCTGACTCCATTAACATTTTCCCATTTTATTCTGCATATCACAAGGAACATATATACTGATGAGCTTTTAGACATAACATCTAGTTTATACAAACTAATGAATGTATTAATGTAATTATTTAATTGTAAGATTTGTATCAGTTACCTGATACAGTATTTAACTTCATGGCACTCAGACATTACTGTAGTATTCATTGTCATTTCTCCTCACTATTTGTGTTAGCACCTGGTAACTATACACTTAATCGATGTCTTTAAATCAAAGGATATTTGTCAAAAGAATAATACTGAACAGTCCCCATGGGAAGACCATACAAGGATAAATAGACAATGTAGTTGGAAGGCACTTTTGTTATTCAGCAACACTTGCACATTAACAGAGGTGAGTAGAGTAGCCAAAAATTGTAGTAAAGTAAGAGTAGCTGTACTTTAAAATAATATTACTCGAGTAGAAGTAAAAAGTAGTCATCCAAAATATTACTCAAGTAAGAGTAAAAAAGTATTTGGTGAAAAGATACTCACGTACTGAGTAACTGTTTCATCGTAATGTCCGTTTTTTTTAGTTTTTTTTTTTAGAACCAAATGATAAAAGAATGTAAAGATTCTGACATTTTCAAATAATAAAACAAATGTTTGAACAGTATAATCTATTTCCAGTGTAAGATATACTGTATATTCAGTTGCCCTCCAAATGGCTCAGCAGATAGAAAATAACATTAGAACATGTGCACAAGAGGTCTCACTTTACCATAAACTGTGTCCAGTAGAACAAATGTAAGAAACTTGTATTTTTAAATCTCTAGCTTATTTGCTAATTATATATGTTTACATTGCAACATTAAATACTAAACTAACCGCAACATGTTTTCTAGTGATGGGTCATTCATGAACGATTCGTTCTTTTTGAACGAATTTTTAACGCGACTCAGAAGAACGAGTAGTCTCGGAGAGTGATTCGTTCATTTTCTACTGGGCGCGCATGCGCAAATCATTGTATACCTCCGTCGGTTATGTACAGGAAACAGAATTGAGCGATTCTTTCTCAATGTCTCTTCTAGTCCGAGTCGTTCCTTCTTTTGTCATGTGACTCCCATAGACGCTATGCAGTGCAATCGATTCAAAAGAATGAATGACTCAGACTAGAAGATATGAGAGGTGAGCTCTTCATTCTGTTTATCATAATATGTCCTTAGCTGCATTGTAATATTTTAATTACTGGAACTATAGGCAAAATTTGTATATAAACGTGTTGGGGGTCTGTTTATTGGAAATGTAACATTTTATTTTATTTCTGATGAAAAGAACGAAATGAACTAAATGACTCAAAAAAAGATTTGTTCATTTTGATGAATGAGATTCAAAGAACCGAGTCACTAAAATGATTCAAACTTCCCATCACTAATGTTTTCTACCACGGCTGAAGATTTGACTACATGTGGTTATTGTGGCTGATTGGTCAAACGGAGTCATGTGACTATTGTTGCTACGTCTGATTGGTGGAACACAGTCACATGGTAGATCCACCGGCTGCATTTCTCTGGCAAAAACAAAGTATATCTAATGTGTAGAATAAATGGTTCTAAAAGTAACGAGTCAAATGTATCCAAATGAAGCGGAGTAAGAGTAGCGTACCTTCTTCGCAAATCTACACAAGTAAAACTAAAAACTACTCATAGAAGTACATTAAAAAAAAAAAAAAGTTACTTAAGTAAATGTAACAGAGTAAATGTAACTCGTTACTACCCACCTCTGCACATGAATACAGTACATTACCCTAAAGGTTGCATGGGTAGTTATTAATAATTCAAACCTATCCAAGCTTACACACTCATATTTGTTTGTGGAATTGCTCAAAATAAATATGTTTTATAGCCCTAAATGTACAATGACAAGTCTTTCCGTAAACATTGTGACTTCTTAGTGATCAAGTGATTTGGTTTTAGGTTTCTTCTTTTGGTCACAGTGGCTTTACAAATTGAGACAGAAACTGGACCAGAGAGCACTGCTCATGTCCATGCTTTTGGTCTAGCACTGCGTGACTGACCCACTGCACCACTTTGGTTTCCATCAGCAACCATTAATTCCTCTGCATGTTTTTTTGTTTATCCTCTAAAATTACTTGTGCTTAGTCTGTTGGTAACAGAGGGCTTCACATTAACAGCCTCGGCCCTAGGAATCCTGTGCATCAGTAACTCTCGAAATATTCTACACATGAGGAAGTAGATCAGAGGGTTTAGACATACATTAAAAGAAGTCATGAACTGTGTGGCCTCTTTGGCCTGGAACAGATGGAGTTTGGTTTCTGTACCTGAAAGAAACCCACCAAGCACAGGGGGAACATGCAACTACCATGCGCACAGACCCCGAGGAAGGAATCAAACCTGGTTTTAACCACTATGCCACCGTGCCAACCAGATAAAATTACTGACCAAATTAATTCCACATGTTAATGAATTGTGTGTGTGTGTGTGTGTGTGTGTGTGTGTGTGTGTGTGTGTGTGTGTGTGTGTGAGTGTGTGTGTGGAATTATACAGTATATACATATATACACATATATACTGTATATATATACAATACTGAGAATCTGTCTGTGGAACTCACTTGTCCACAGGTAGTGTAGTGAAGAAATGGCTTTTACAGTATGTGGGCGCTTCCTTTACCTAATCGACCATAATTGCTGAAATCAGTCTGAATTCAAGGCAGGAAACAATTGAGGAACAAATGATTAAATGTCATGTTTTGAGAAAAAACAAGAAGTTTACATGTTTTGAAACTAACATCAGAATGGCTGCCAGGACTAACGCTAAAAACTGAAGGATAAACATGCCAAACTCTCCAACCTTTTTTTGTCAGTTCTTCTCTGAATACACTCAATGAAAGCTATAATAAATTAATTACAGTGAAGCACACCACAGCCAGCAAACATTGTTTGGTTAGTGTTTATTTAATAATACACTGTCCTGTAAAGGTCACCTTTAGATCGCAGAACGTATTTTGCAAAAATTATGTCTTTCTATTTTTTCTAGGTTTCTTTTTTTGGGTCCTCTAGTGCAACACTTACTTGGAATTCTGCCTCCTTCCAACTAAGTGTAATAATACACATGATAGTACATGTTAAAGAGCTTGTTTCATGAGTTTAAATCCGGGTTAATGGATGCCTGTACATTGGGGTCAAATTTTCTTCTTTTAAACACGAGGGGCCTGGAGTCTACCCAGGAGACACGAGGCGGGGTATACGGTCATATTATTCCACAAGTTTTGACGCGTATCTTCAGTTACTTACGACACAAGTCCAATGATCTTTGTCTCCCGTTTTTATTTACAGCATCAAAGATTCAACATTTGTACAGTCGTCTTGAGTAAATCCACTGTGGTTACAACAATCCAGTCGCTGTTCAGTAGGTCGCAGCTTTAGGTTACAGTTACAACAATATATTTGCTGTATCTAGTAGACTATGTTAGGTTACGTTAGCTTACGGTCAAAAGCTTGTGTCTCCACAGTTCCGTATCTCAAAACTGACCTTTTTTCCCTGCAATAGTCATGCAAATACGTGTAATAGTGGAATGACGTCACAGACCAACTTACTATTGTCATAAATGAATGCTTAACTAACAAACGTAATAGTGGATGCTTAACTAACAAATTCAGAGCTTATGGCTTATCTAATAAACTCAATGCTTAATGCTTAACTAATGAATAGAATAAGATAGAATAAAATAAATAAAAATAAAATAAATAAACACAACAACAAATTCATAACAAATACAATATGGCTCTTACACGGGGTATACGCTGGACAGGGTGCCAATCCATCGCAGGGCACTCACACATACACACACACACACACCAGCCAGTTAGCCTAATCTGCATGTCTTTGGACTGTGGAGGAAACCGGAGTACCCAGAGGAAACTCACCAAGCACAAGGAGACTATTAGTACACAACAGTCTCAACAAATTAAAATAGCACTTAAACTCAAAGTTCATTTATATACTGACCCCATTAAATTGACCATGATGTATAGAGCTCATGTAAATGATGTAATTAATGACATAGTTTTATTGATGCTGCCAAATTGCCGGTGCAAGTACAAGTGAAAGGTGGTCATCTGGGCTTAACTTTCACCATGTCAGCAAAATTCTGTGGGATGGCAAGTAAGATACACTTTTTATCAAGTTGGGTAAATTTTTGTGATTAAATCAGAGTAATAACTAATTTTCCAGCACTATCACTGTAATCTGTTTAAGACCTACTGAAGACAAATGGTTTCTCATGTGGAGCCATAGTTTATTAGCTGAAGTGATCAATATTACAGTACATATAGAAACCTTCATGCTAAACTAGAAAAAGAAAAAAAACTATCATACATGTATGAGCTTTTACCACCTTTTAAGACTTTAACAATTAGCAGGATGTGCTCAAAACTGCTATCTTATAGATTGCTGTCTTCATTTGGTCAATGGCATACGGACACGTTTATAGAGCAGGTTGGAATACCCAAAGGGTAGCCGTGCTCCGACACGTACAAGCTCAGAGAGTGTTACCTTTGTACACAATGGCAGAGGGAAAACCAACCGCGATTGTTTATGCAGATGTGTAAGACACTGTGGCCTACTGCTGGGTTATCTGCTTAATATAGGTATAAAAACAAGCAGTGATAGATGTAAAAATAACCTGCAATATTGTTTTAAATTGGTTCAGCTGTTTGTCACTGGTCTTGTAAGAGTGCAGACTAAAATTGCATTCATTTCAATTTTATGGTAGTCCTACAACAGTGGACGAGATAGTACAGTAGCTCTGGCACATTCACACATGCATTTAATTATAATCATAACATTGTCTAGCAGGCTGTTGACTATAGAGGGGCTCTAAATCATCACGTATTTCTATGCAGGCACGGCCTACTGAACAATAATGCAGCAGAATGGACAGAAAATCACTCATTCATTCATATCCTGTGTACAGGGTTGTATGGTTTCTAGGAGACTTTGGGCACAAGGCGGGGTACAGGCTGGACAGGGTACCAAACAATCATACACACACGAATTTGGGAGTGCCAATTAGCCTAATCTGCATGTCTTTGGACTGTGTGAGGAAACCAGAGTACCTGAAGAAAACCACCAAGCATTGAACCTTTGACCCTAGAGGTGAGAGGTCATTGAGCTGCCTATGGACAGAAATATTTTGTATGAAATATATTGTAGTCAACTCAATTCACACCTACAGTACCTAAGTGGTGACCTGAGACCTGAGAATACACTATGATTATCTGGTAAATCCTAATAGACTACAAAAACATTATAGAATATGTAACACATTGTTTCAGTTACCTATTATTTAACTTGTCACACGGTCCTCATGTGAAGAATGTACAGTACAATGATATATACAGTAGTCAGTGTAGTTGGAAGACACTGTCGTAGCATGCCATGGCATTCAGGTAGCAATAAGTTAATATATATGTATGTATACTACTGTATGTGGCATGTTTTTAGGAGGTGGAAGGAAACTGAAAGAAACAGCGGGAACTCCACATAGACAGTGATCAAAGGTCAGGAAGAAATCTTGCTGTGAAGCAGCAACGCTACCCGCTGCGCCATCTTGTTATTCAGCAACACTCTTCACATAAATATAGAACATTACCCTAAAGGTTGCATGGTTAGTCTGAGGCTTTATTAAAAATGCAAACTTCATTAAAAAAAAAAAAAAAAAAAAAATCCAAACTACATAACCTACACACTCATATTCGTTTATGAATTTGTTTAATATAAATATGCTTTACAACCCTACGTAAATGTACAATGTCAAGAATAACTTTCATTTATTAAATTCTATTAAATCTCATCACAGTTTTAAGGAGAATTTGATTCATATATTAATTACACAAAGACACTTTCCAGCTCTGCTTTGCATTTTTAAGTCTTTTTCAGGAACATTTTGACTTTTTCGGTTTTAGGCTTCTCCTTTTGGTCACAGCAGCTTTGACAGAAACTGGAACACAGAACACAAGTCATGTCCTTATTTTTGTTTTTGGTCTAGCACTGCGTGATTGACCCACTGCACCACCTTCGTGACCATCTGCAACCATCAATTCCTCTTCTTGTTTTCATTTCTTATCTATAAATTACTTGTGCTTAGTCTGTTGGTAACAGAGGGCATCACATTAACAGCCTCGGTCCTAGAAAACTTTCGCATCAGTAACTCTCGAAATGTTCTACACATGAGGAAGTAGATCAGGGGGTCTAGACATACATTAAATGAAGCCATGAACTGTGTGGCCTCTTTGGCCTGGAAGAGATGGAGTTTGGTTTTATCGCTAAACTGATTGGGAAACGTCTGACTCAATGTGTAGGGCACGCGTAAAACATGATATGGCACAAAGCAGACAAAGAACACAGCCAGTAAGCTGAAAATGCTTTGGTTAGACCTGCGGCTTGCATTACTGCTGCCCCGCCTTACTCTTTGGTAGGAGCTGTACACCTGCCAGGCTATAGAGATGTAGCAGTAAGACATTAACACAAGTGTCACCCAGAAGATGGCCACACCTGTGTGGGCAGAGATCTTATGCCATAGGACTCCAAGATCACTCTTAAGTTTCATGCAGGAGCAGCCTTCTGCAGCAGGCATGTTGGTCAGCAGTGAGTTGGGGAGCATACAGAGTAGCATTATAGCCCAGGACAAAAGCGCCAGGCACCTGGATACAGTCACTCGCTGCAGGAAATTTGAAGTTTTTAAAGAGCAAGGCTGAGGTGAACATGGGGACGCATGTACGATCTTGACATAACGTTCCAGGCTGATGAGGCCCATGAAGACAATCCCTATATACATGCCTAAGTAGTAGAGCACAGCTGTGTAGCGGCACACCACCACTTTCAGATACCATCCACCATGGCCTAGGTCACTAACCACACGCCAGGGGAAGGAGAACAGCATGAGAAGGTCAGCCACCACCATGTTTTTTAGGTACACCACCAGTCCTGAAGTGCTGGGTACTTTGAAGAAGATCCATGCTGCCAAGATATTTAAGATCAGACCAGCGACGAAGATCAGACAATACAGCACTGGGATCACCTCACGTGTAAAGACACTATTGTTATTGCTGTTCCCACTTGGATCGCCTCCGCAACCAGGGAGCTGAGTGGTATTGCTGTTGTTCATACCTGAAAAACACAGCAGCTTAACTCACCTTAAATTCTCTACATTGCTCTTTTAAAAAGTTTCCATTATAGCAACCACATATATGACTCATTTCCTGTTTATTTTATTAGAAGCACATCCTTAAATTAAATACACTGTAAAGCTTATTTCTGTAAGCTCTTTAACACTCTACACTTGTGACAGTGGGAGTTTTGCATTATATTTCTGCATATTCAGCATAGTTTTAGCTAGTCTTGTTAAAGTTATACTGTCAGGAGAAAGTATGCAATAATAGAGAGTTCTCCTTAATAACATTTTACAGTGAAGGAAAAAAATTCCAACGAAGTTCTTTAAGGGCATAGTTTAAAAGGTTTTCTGGGGATGGAAAAGATTTTATTTGTAATCATGGCATGATCTTAGCACTTTTGTTTGCTTAAATCTGTTTACATATTACTACATAATCCTTTTAATGCGGAAATTGATCATCAAGCTTTCAAACAACATAAACACAAGAGAGAGGGAATCAATCATTCGGGCTGGTTTTAGTCAGATTTATGTTGTTACAAGATCACTGGAATCTTGAGCACTTAGAATTTGTGAATTTTTTTAGCACTGTTGGTTATACCTTTAGTATAAATATGACTTCCGAATTTTGCATGGCCTCAAACAATAAACTTCACTGTATCTCTGAATGTTATCAGAGATGTCACATCAAAATTTAAATGCTGGATGCATTGCATGAAAACAAGCCAACTGCATTCAAATAGGTTTGAATAGAACAATGTACTATTTGTAGCTTTGTGAGTACCCAAATGTGAACCCAAGAGCACAGAACTACAGTACGTAATACAAATACATTTGAAGCACCAGTTAAATAAATAAGAGGTAATGTTCTTTAGCTCAATAAACATTTTAAAGAACTGAATAATAAGTACTGTAGTGTATTTGAATGGATATGAATTTAATGGTTTGGTAACGAAAGTTACTTAGTGCTTTGCAAAATATGCCAATATTGTATCATCACCTCAAACAATATTTAATACAATATTTTAGTGAGCCCATCAAATTATAATAAAATGCAAAATGTTAATGATGATACTCACCTTGAGAAACTGGCAAACTCTAAGGTTGTGTTCAATCCTTAGTAAGAATGTAAGTATGTGGCAGGATGTAATCAAAAGGCAGTATGTGTGTAGGTTCTCGGTGGGTGGACTTATAAACAAAGCCACGGCGCGTGATAATGCTTCCACAAATAATGTCACACGTACAGGAACAGTCTTCCGAGCTTGCTCTTTTACTTCTATTTCCTCTTCTGAAATCCCTAGTGTGAGCTTTTCAGTCGAAAAGAAAACAGAAACATGTCTTTTTCTGGTTGTCTTTCATTGCAGCTGTGTGCTGCCTTTTTGAAACTTTGCTCAGTTTTGAAACTTTTCCCACACACATTCCTGTTCTGGCTCTCTATCAGAGCTATCCCCTGCAGAGCTCGGTGGAAGTTTGTGGGGGGCGTTGATTAGAGGCAAAAATAAGAACGAAAGGTCATGTCATCTCCTTCCTGTAATAAAAGTAAAAATAGCAATCAGGAAAAACATTTAAAAAT
>JAQQZT010000003.1:12413123-12424253 GCA_030068275.1 Clarias platycephalus
ATAACACTGTCAACTTGCCATCTGCAATTATTGTTAAAAACAAAAATGTTGGTATGGTTTTATATATAATTATAAGCGAAACATCAAATTAAAGAAGCGTTTAGCTTTTATCCGATTAATCGAAAAAAATAATCGCCCAACTAATCGATTATCAAAATAATCGTTAGTTGCAGCCCTAATCCTAACATTGCTGCAGACATAGAAACAAATTCTAAAAACAGACAATAATAAGAAAATACAAGAAAATAAAATCAAAATCCATTTGAAACAAACAAGAAGGACTCATTGCATATCTCATTGCATGAAATAAGGAAATAAAATAGTAAAACAATAAATAATAAACTTCCGTAGCTCACGTGTATTGTACCAAAAATAGACAATGCAGTGCACCAGGTACCAATATTTACAATTATATACAATGTTTTCAGCGTGTAAGTGAATGTATAGCCTGGTATATTGTATGTTTGTGCATGTGGGAGAAATAAGTCGGCTTCACAGGTTTTAATTAATCAGTCCGGGAACACGATGATAGAAAATGGCTGTCCTGTAAAGCTGTCATGATGGTGAATAATCCTCATTTTCTGAAAATCCTCAAACAGAACAGAGCTCATAGTTCAATACAGTGGAAAACAGCTTTGAGACAAAATGGCGTCTTTAAAGGCGCGATTAAAAGGCGCAGAGTCAACACTGTTATATTTCACGTGTGAGATTCATTTCCTTAGACGCAGTTACGTTTTGACAGATTTAGTCAAGAGGATTGGTATGCTTTACAATGTATATTTGTGTCAAAGGCATATTATAAGACTCACTTTGTTGGACTTAAGAAACAAAACGGACGTACGAACGTGCTTTCTGAACAGAACTTGTTCGTAAGTCAGGGACTACCTGCAATCGGTATTGTACCCGAGATCAGTATTTTCAGTAATGGAAATTATTATTCCTTATACACAAGTCACCAATATCCATAAAGTAATCAAGATTTTCCTCACCTTGTTAATCTCCTCCTCATACTCGCGTCTGAGCTCACCTGGCTGACTGACTCTGGGTTTTTGCAAAAACACTGTGGAAAGAAAGAAAGAAAGAAAACACTTTTAGGTTATTGGAAATTCACATTTGTTGCATAATTTCCCAAATTACGTTCCGCATGAGTATTAGACAACTGTGTAGAAGCAGTGAGCTTACACGTTATGCAACATATATTGTAACAACTACATACTGTACAAGACAAAACACCACAGCTCTAGAAATAACTAACAAAAATTAAAGTACACCCAAGACTAGGTGGCGTTAATGATTCATCTTTAATTAATTAAGTGCTATTTCTGAGTATTTAACCAATGAATAACGTATTACAATAATGCTTGTTTTGCATAATATTTCTCTGCAGCTCATATAACAGCCGAAATAAAGATTTGAGTCGGTCTGGATAAGGGCGTCTGCAAAATGCCATAAATCTGATAATTAAGATTTATACACACCTCCTCACACTTTTCAAAGTTATTTCTATATTTTTATTATCTTGTAAAGCTGCTTTTCGACAATGACTATTGAATTCAATTGAATTAACTTGTACACTGCAAGAGGGCAGTTGCATTTTTATTTGCTTTGTTTTTAAATTAGGACAAATACTATTTTTAACAGCCTAATTAGTTTTGTTTGTTTGTGTTTGTTTTAATTCAGTTTGTTTAAACTATTTGGGCTTCGTTAATTTGTCTGTTAGGATTGATCTACATTCATTTAAATAAAACATGAACTGAAAGAAAATGTGTCTTATTATTATTTTTTATAATTCTTATCTTATAATTTGTAATTACTAGTCAGTTATCGACTGTAAGCATATTTAAACAATACCAGGGCCCGTATTTACTGAGCATCTCAGAGCAGGAAGTAACTCCTAAGTGGCCAAAAATTCTCAGAATGACACCATCTTGGTCTTATTTTCAGGAGTTGGAACAAGCTATTTAGGTAGTTGGAATAAACAATTCCTAAAATTGGAAAACACTCCCCTCACCACCAAAATGTAGGAGAGCTCCGGAGGTGTAATAATTGGTTAGGAGTAGTATCCTCTCCGGTTTACTTTCTTTTTAAATCATTTTGATCAGATTATGACAGTCCTACACAGCTCTACAATAGGGGCTTTAAACTGTTGTGATTGGAGCAGTCTGATTAGAATAACGTCATGCATCCGAATCATGTATAGAGTACACATACATCAACTGCTGCAGATTTCACTGTTTCAAAAACCTGTAAAACTATAACACCCACTATAATGTGCAGTCTACTTTACAGCTCTCAGTGTCGTAAAAAGTGATGTCACACACTTTTCCTCTGCGCAGTCCTACTCCTCAACGAAAGTAAGCGTAGGAGGCTTTATAAATAACTTTTATATCCTACACTGAGGTAGGACTAATTTCAGTCCTAAATGAAATTTGAGCGCAATTTCTATGAGTGATTTCTATGAGTGATGCTTAGTAAATACAGACCCATGGCTCTAATATGAAAACACCCTTAGTAACAACTTGTTTACACTTTTCCACACAGGTCAATAATGTCAATTAATTCCACTTGATCTCTCAGAGTGAAGATTTGTCAGTAATTAAAATCATGAAGTGATAAATCAGGGAATAAGTCTAAACACAGTTAGAGGACCATAAAATAAAGCACACTACTTCACGTCCTCTGGCAGCAGTGCATCTTATATAACCAGTGGCTTTGGTAGAGGGCTAATGACTGACACACAAACACTCTCTCTCTCTCACAAAACTAGTAAAAGATGTGTGCGATGTGTTTTTTCTGTTTTTCCTTCCCACAGATATTTTAGTACGAGCAGTGCAGATGTGGGGGAATTTTCACCCAATTTCTGACACCCTCTTTTACCAAACTGAGCATCACACCATGAGTAAATATTTGCTGGGGTCAGATTTTCCTAATGATGGGGGATTAAGTCAAACGATTAACTCAAATTTCAACTCACAGATACTTTGTGTGGCAGTTCATGTATCACCACACTGACTGCAAAAAAGCCAATCTTCCATAATCCTATAAGTAATGCTCTCTAAACCATTCAAACACTTGCAAGCAGCACAGTATATGTGGTAGGAGCAAAATATTTGCCAGGTTTGTTCAAAATAACAACCATTAAAAAAAAAAAACATTTAGAATCTGGATATTTGTTAAATTGTGATTTAAAATTGAGTCACAATACAAATGGAATCAGCATCTGGGTATCGTGAAAATACTGTATTGGGTGGCCTGAGCTGATTTTGCCAGCCGTAGATTTTCACAAATTTGATAAACCTGCACAGGTCAGTTTTTACACTGGGACATCATGTGATCTACACTTTGTCAGAAACGTGTCAAACCATGAATTAGTTTTAATGCTCTGTTACCATAGGAAACAACAAAAAAATGTGAGATTTGGATTTTAAAAAATAAGACTTTTCCTGAACAACTACACACACAGAAAGAAAAAACAGCATCAAACACGCTGCTACATTTGATGTTTTGCAAATGATCAAATCGCATATATAAAGCAAACTGTGTTCAGTATTATTACATCCCTGAAAAATCACTTCACGCACATACAATAGTGATCTACGGACATGCAAATAAATGCCATAGAGCAAAGACACCATTTAAAAAAAAAAAAACCCTGATTAAACAGTAATTGATGAAACAAAGTAAATATTTGTCTTGACCATGCTTTAAAGACCGTTTAAAGATTTTTCTTTAACTTTTAATTATGTGCTGGAATACTGATTGTGGAAATCAGAAACACAACAATAAATTCCTAAAATAAAAAATCTTTGTGCTTGAAAAACAACACGGTGCATATGACTTTTGCACAGTACACACTAACTTACTGTTTACATCCTCCTCCTCTTCTCCGACGCCATTTAATCGACGCTGACATTGTGTAGGGAAAGCGTCCTGTATGCGCCTCCACAGCTCTGTGTTGACCAAGGTCTTGTTCCTGCTGTTCAACCTAGCCCAAGTGGAGACACGTTTTCGGCAGAGAGGGCAGCAGATATTTGCCTTGTCCACTGTTTCCAGAAAGCAGGGTTTACAGAAAGTATGGGTGCATGGCAGTGTGACCGGCTCCAGAAAGATCTCCAGGCAGATGGGACACAAGCAATCTGCCTGGTTTAGTGTCCCGTCCTGCCCCAACCCTGGTTCTTCATCTGAAACAGGTGGCATCACTCCGCTGTCCTCTGTCTCTGAATGATCTCTCTTTCTGACTGGCAGGAGATAAGTAACAGTTAACAACACGAATTTCCTGGGTTGTTCAAAACAACCAGTAGTGCAGTGGTACAGAATTCAAATTTCAGAAGGTCCAGTCAATACAATTTTCACCAAAACATGGTCCAAATTTCATGTTTGTGTTGGAATTTAGATCTCTATATAGGAAGTATATTAAAAAAAAAAACAAGCTATTCTGAATGTTCATAGAATTTCAATAATATTTGTCAGTTTTCGGTAACTACGTTAAACATGTGGACAGTTTAATCCTTGACGTCCTTGTATATTACCCTGTATTTGTATTGAATACAATCAACAATTTTTAATGAATCTTCATTTGCATGCTCCTGGGCTGTAATAGAATGTAAAAGAACTTGTTTTTATCATACTCTCAGTTCTGGTACTTTACACACCCTCACCTCAGACTGCTGTGGACATGTTTGCTCTAATGTGTTGTGTGGTGCTTCACATTACAGCTTTTATCACCAAGGTTTTAGAACATGAGAGACAAACTGGCTTTAAACTTCCCGCAGGAAGAATAAACATATATTGATTCATATTTGAAGGTTTAGTTTTCATAGCCTATTTTCTTTTTTTGGAGTAAACAATGTCACATTTTTGTCTTTACTCCGTATGGTAAACTATCTCAAGATTCAAGATTCAAAGAACTTTATTAATCCCAGAGGGAAATTGCTAGTTGATTGGCTCTGTTGAGTAACACATATAGTCACGCCTACCTCAAGGAAAAACTGCTAGATTACTGGTATATTAATTGTTCTTATTTATCAGAAAAGCATCAGTGTCCAGATAGAACGGTCACTCAATTTGGGTCCGGAGCGCCACTTAGTGATGCTTGTTTCAGATTGTAAGCATCACCTTCCTCCAGCTTGGCTGATATGCAACACTTAATTTTTACATTTCATAGAGCTTCAGGCACATCTCTGAATAAGAATCACTGACAATTAGATGATATAAGGATAAATCAAACCTGGTCTACAGTAACAGTACAGTAAAGTTAACACACATTGTTAACTTTATCTACCAAGTGCATTAACTCATTGCACTGCCACAGCCTTTTTATACTCACACTGTTTATAATAGTTTAGTGATTGGTAATTGTTATTTATTTAATTTTTGTTTTAATCAGGATGACAGTAAGCATACTGCTCGTGGTGTGTGTGTGTGTTCTATTCTCTACACTGCTTTCTTCTAGTAAATCAATCTACTTGAGCTTTATACACACATATTAAAAAACTTTCCAGATGAGACATATTTTATTATAACTCTACTCACCAGGCTAACTCGCTATGCTAGCTGTACAAAAAGTACTAGCATAGACCAGCCGTAAAATACAGACAGCTAGCCGAACTAACCACTTGGCGAATTAGCTTTAAACACTAATTTGTCGTTAAATTATATGACGTAAAACAAGTTAAATAACACAATACAAACTTTAAAACGTAATAAATTAGCGTTCGCGTCGCTAGCTACAATGCTAACTGTTTACCTCAGCAAGGCCCAGGTCCCAAAAATCCCGGGAAATGTCTGTGTTGCTGTGAAACCACGCGCAAAATAATTTCAAAATAAAAGCACATATGCACGCAAAGGATATGTGTAGACAAATTCATTAGAATGATAACTTTAATATTCTTATCTGATGTATATTATTGATGTTAATGTGAAATAAAAAGCATACTAAAATACCTTTTTTCATTGACCAAAAAGAGCCTTGCAACAGGAATATTAACTTAGATAATGCTTGTTAAGCAATTATGAATAAAAATCCGAAAACAAGCCACGTAGACATGGCTGGTTTTAGTTTTTAAGAAATAATTAGTTTGTTTGTTTGTTTGGTTTAATTCTTACCTCATAGAACGGCTCACAACAGCTTATGGAGAAAGGTTGCCAGTTGTCGTTTAAATCCGCATTCATACCACTCACATTACTGCGCAAAACATGAAACTATCTCAAAAATTGCTCAGGGAAAACAAAAGGTTCATTAATGACCAAGTTCATTGACATTATAAGAACGGAAAATGAGAGACTATTTTAACTCAACCCGAACGCTGGTTTCCTGAGCTCCAAAATAAAACTAAATTTCTGCAATATTTCTGTACAAACCTAACACATACTGAGTGTACTGTACTTACACAGCATGTAGCAGCCACAGACCACATCTACAGATTCAGGCAAAAAAAATTATACACACTTCATAAAACATGTATGAATATTTTAATAATAAATTTATTCCCATACACTTATATGATATTATGATAATAATATTAATAGTATATTCATATAATATAGATAATATATTATTTTTCATTTCCTGAAGTTTGTAAACATTTTGGCTGACTCTTTATGTGTATATATTTCTTATATATACTGCATCGGGCAGTGGTTGGTGTTTGCAATTCTAAGCTTTTATGTCATACTTCCTCTTGAAGGTAATAGTGTCATCATCACATTCAATGTCATACTGTGTGCGCATTGGAGCCGCCTGAGGAGCAGCAGCAAACTGACCACACCATCCATTTGCATGTAATAGTAGCATGCAGCTGTGAGGATCTGGCACCACGGATACACTTCATGTACACGGGCAGAGCATTAGGTACTCTCTCGTGCCGTGACAGTGCTTTAATCTTGCAGAAAAGTGGCTCATGACGTCATGAGTGACATCATATTCAGTGACATCAGCATTCAGGGCTTTTTAGAAATCTCAGCCTGCTCTAAAGGCACACAGATTAGATGGTGCACTTGGGTGCCGTTGTCTTTTTGTAGGTCTTAACATACTCAAAAAAGCACACATCGTAGCTTGCAACTATATTTATATTTATATTTTTATATACATATATAAAACAGAACTTCACAGTGGGCTTTGATTGTGTGTTTGCAATTGTTTGCACAGTTAGTTCCGTCACAGGCATGTCACAGGCATGTCACAGGCACGTTTCTCACTGAATATAATGGTAGGCAACTTCATCATCAGCCATCAGTCATATTGTGAAAGATAAGAAAACGTTTACATCAGGCCAAGTTCACAGATGCGGATCAGACTGCGACGCGTCTACAGCAACAGCGCATATGACAGGCAGAAGTAAGGTCTGAACATTGGAGCAGCTTGAGAACCATTCGCAGGTAATGGTAGCATGCAAGTGCCAGGATCTGCACGCGGGTACTCTATATTACACAATATGACTAAAAGTTTGTGGACAGCTTACCACGCAATGTGGCACTGGGTATTTGTGATTATTTAGTCACTAGAGCATTAGTAGGGTCAAACTCAGCCAAATGATGTTGGGTGAAAAGATCTGGGGTACAGGTCAAACAGAATTGAACCAGCATTTTCTGGTTCATACTGAAGGGCTTGGTGGTGTTGAGGTCAATCACAATTCATTCTGCTCATAATTCAGTTTTTAAGTGTTTAGTTTTTCCAGGGGAGAAAGTAAGAGTAATACACAAAAAAATACAACAGAGCCATTTAGAGTTTAAATCTGAATATGAAAAAAGAAAAACAGTATATTAATTACTGAACAGATTCATACAGATTCATATATTTCTACTGTATATCAATTGGAAAATAGATATACAATATATACTCTCATAACACATAGAATGTTTTTTTTTTTAAAACATGTTTCTTTCAAGAATTTATTAAAGTTATTGCATGGGTAATAATACATTACAAGTTCTCTGAATATTGTGAGTCATGTAAAACTACAATATATTGTAACCACTAGATTGTCATGACTGGGATTGCACATTACTATATTCTCCAAAACAGATTACTGTACTTTATTCTCCAAAACATATTGTCATGACAATCTAAGATAACAAGATATTTTATAGTTGTGCAACTGACCTCACAATATTCTGGGAAAAATAAAAAGCAAGCAAAAAATTTGCCAAGATGGACAGAAATGATCAGTGATCAGTTGATTGTTAGAATTTTTGTGGTATTGAGTTTTATTCTCATTCTTATTTGTAGTTGATTTTAATGAACCAGAGCTAGATCTACCATGTTTTTCTCATAGTCTTTTGAGTACATCATGTCCATTCCTTCAACTCCTGGATAAATATCAAACATCTTTAGAAATTTCCTCAGAAGTCATACTTGACACAGGGCAGAAAGGGTCATGAGGTGAGGCCATGGGACTCTCTGATTTTATTCTTTGTCGTAATCCAGAGGTTTCCACTGCTGCATCTAAGGCCTACATATCGACATACAAAAGCAAAGATTACACTTTTATTTACACTTTTAAATATTTAACTGATACATCATCGCCTGAGACAAATTTACCTGATTCTCAGCCAGAGCTTCTTTAGCCATAAAGCGCTCCCTTTTGATCTTTATCTCCACCTCCTCTGGAACATCAGGAACCATCCAATCAATCATGCGACCAATTAGAAATACCACATGCTGGAACAAAATTTAAAAGAGAACATGAAACCTATATTCAAAATTTAAGAGAGAGCATGAAGACCTTGTCCAACATTTAAAAATATACATGGTTAAGCTGATTTGGGGTTAAGAGTGTAGTATGGGTTTTGTTCGTCCAAAGGTAAACAGTTGCTTCATACACCTTCATACGTCAAAGTCTCATTGAGTTAAGAGGCTCTAAGAAGTTCTATTGAAACAAATTAAAGACTTAAAAATAAGCAGAAATGTGTAAAATTTAAAATACAAATTGCATGCGGTTAGATAGATAGTTCATAAATACATGTTGACCGCACCTCAAAGATAATGACAAAACCTAGTTGAATAGCCAGTAGATTATAGTACTCAGAAGTGTGTTGTCCCCTTTCATCCCTGAATCCCCGATACCTAGGGATAAACACTGCAATTTAAGAAACTTAATTGCACAAGACATTTTACTCATGTGAATTTCTTTGTACCTGGTAGAAGATAATAAGTTTTAGTAGTTTATGCAACTCCCCCCAAATGTTATAAAATCAACATTTTACAAATGCCTACTTTACTGGAAGAGTCTTTACCTGCACTGCATAGCACCCTGGGTGAAGTTGTTGGGTGCAACAGAGAGGGTGAAATCGATGTAGCCTTTCAGAGTGCCCTCTGTGGTGTAGCGATAGTACAGACGTGGCAGGAAATCAGACGTGAAAGCAATCAGGAAAGCCTAGCAAAGGAACAGGAAATTAATTACTGCCAAAAAAAACGAAGAAAAACACATTATCTCCCATTAGCTGCGTCACTGATTATGTTTACACTAAAGTCTTTTCCTTAGAAAAACACTTTCATCAAATCTTCAAAAGCTGTTTTAATGTCGAGCCTAACAAAAATATCAAAATGGAGCAAAGCTGGATTATCAAGATATATTATGAAGAAGGAATGCTCACATTGCTAATCACAGCCAGATAGGTGATGATCTCTAGGATTGCAAACCATATCCCGATGTCCTGTGCCCGCTGAGCCACAGGCCTACGATACTCACACACAAATTTCTGTGCATCAAGACGTACCTCCACCCAATTATTCACCAGGGCAAAGAATGGGGCCAAGGGACATGCTGCCACAAAGATGGTAATGAAACCAAACTGCAGGACTGTAAAGAGAAGTTATTATGGGTATTATTCATTACAGTGTATACTTGTGGATTTTTAAAAATCTCAGACGCAAATGTCTTCACTGGATAGCAAAGACAAAAAAAAATGCCATGTCTTGCCAGAGTGCCACAGGACAAGGGTCAATTCAATTCAATTAATTTTTATTTAGTGCTTTTAAAAATTGTCATTGTCGCAAAGCAACTTTACACAATCAAAAGAATGATTTAAGTTCAAGTTTCTCAATAAATTTAAATGTAATGTAACAGAATGATACATTAATAACTTATTTAAATAAATTATTGGTTAACTGTGTGAATAACCACATTTGATAACTTTCTAGGCAAAATATAAAATCTTTATATATTATAACTTTACTTGTTATATATATATATTTGATATACCTTATATATATATATTTGATATACACTTTGATATACGAGTGCTTTGACATCCTGTAAAAGCACACTTTCTCATTTTCTCAAAATTTAACACATGGTTCTGTACATTTTTAATATCTGCTTATTATGCAATTCAAATCTACTTAATAAACATGATGTACACCTTCATTCAGCGCACTTCACGGTAACACGTAAAAATTTTAGTTGATTCCAGAATTCAACATGGTGCTCTTCTAATAAAATTTTATGCCGTGGGCACATCTAGTATATACTGCACAAACAATATGTATACATATATAAAATTATATATATAATTCTAGTATGGAAGGCGGGATAATGTTTGATGTTTTGCAGGTAGGCCGTAGGCATCATCATCAACATTTCTGTCATACTATGAGGTAATAATATATCTGCCAAAACATTGGAGAGACATAAGAAGTGGCAAAACATTTACCGCACACTCCATTCGCGCGTAATTATACCACGCGGGCGTCGGGATCTGCATGTGTGTGAAGCCGCAGGTACTGTATTCTTTAGCTTTCCAATAACAGGACACTCTTCTTCTTAGTCAATGTATAAGTGATTAAAAAAATTTAAGAATTGATTGAAGAGTTAATTATATTTTATTATTATTATTATTATTATTATTATTATAATATAGGATATATATATCCTATATTATAATAATATATTATAATAATTATCCTATATATATATATATCCATTATAATATAGGATATATATACAGTATATATACACAGTGGAACCTCGGATTACGAGTAACACGGTTTATGAGTGTTCAGCAAGACGAGCAAAGATTTTTAATAAATTTTGACTTGAAAAACGAGCATTATCTTGGTTTACGAGTACCGTGTATCATGTATCACGCATGCGCTTCTTGTTTTGACGCCGAGCGTCACGTGATCACAAC
>JAQQZT010000003.1:12430173-12444141 GCA_030068275.1 Clarias platycephalus
AACCTGTATTAAAACATTGCATGTTTACCCTGTTATATCCCTGTTAAAAATCAATAAAAATATTGTTGAATTTAAAAGACTGTCATTGCTGCCAAAGGTGCTTTAAACAAATACTACAGTACGTGATGGGTCTGATGAGGGAAAATTAATGTGAAACAACTAAGTGTGACAAACTTGAAAGGGTCACTGAATGTAACATAAACTCACTGGAGATGAAAAAAAGAAAAGAAAATGAATATATTTAATATTAGGGCTCTAAATAAAAATTCTGTCATAGTGTAAGACTCAGTATAAGGTTTTAATTGTGCTGCATGCTTCTCATGGTCTTATGAGTGTAAACGAGACTCACCTCGTGTAATGGATATGCAGCAGTGAAAACCTTCTCACTGACCAGCCTGGCTATCCCAACCTCTCCCCTCTTTATTGCTCCAAACTGGGTCCTAGCTAATATCTCATACATCTGTGGGACATAAGAAGAGGATCTTATTAGGTCAAATTTAGATGTATTGATTTACTCAGAATTAAGGACATTACCTCATGGAAATGCCATAATTGGGAATAAAACAATATACGTTGTGCTTGTAGGGATATTAATCAACAATGGGATGATGTGATGCTTACCATCCCAAACATGATTGTGTTCCTGTAAACCCTGAAACATTTTATTACCCTGATTTAACAGCAATTTTAACAATTTGATATTTAAAAAAAAAAAAATGTTCTAAAACCACCTTTATTGTTGAGAAACACAAAACACACACAAAAAAAAATTCTCTGTCCTGAAGACTGTTCTTTGAATTACAGTGTTGCTGTATAGAAAAGCACTGTCAAAGCACTGTGGTAGAATAAATATATATTAAATGTGCTTTATACAAATATAGGGTATAGAGTATTTGATATATACTTATATACATATTGTATTTTCCGTATGTACTCTGTGTATATGTATATACTGTACAGTGTACTTAATATACAGTGTAAAAATTTAGACAATAAACGGTAATGTTAAACTGCTATGTAACTTCAAAAATATATTTATAAACATGGTTTAATTTTTTCATATTTTTAATTGCCCAAAAAAAATCAGGACTAATAAAAATGAAGGGTTAAACAATGATTCATTTTCATACATTATTTTAACTGTTTAAAATTATAGTCACTTTACATTAAATTTACAAGAACTGTGCAAGAACAGTTGTTATGATGTGACATTTACAATAAATGAATAAATCTGTGATATTTGGAGCACGGTAAAATAATTAAGCTCAGAATTTACAGACCTATAACACACCATGCTTTAACACCTGAATATTGTCAGAAGTTATGAAATCAGGGTAATGGCTAAATCAGCAACCGTATCTGGCTATTGTTTCAATTCGTTCCAGCTTACAATTTGATGTCTCTGTGTCCTCTTAAAGAAAGTGTCCTTGTTTTCATGGCCAAGAAACCTGCAAGCAAAGTGTGGACATGATAAATGTACAGTATTGTGTGTATGTGTGCGTGCGTGTGTGCGTGCGTGCGTGTGTGTGTGTGTGTTTGACTTTAAGGAGGTGGTACAGGAAGCAAACTCTGTGTAAACACTACTACTTATGAACACAGACTAGCACAATATTATATTTATTCTTTCCTGCTTCCTACAACACGCATACCAAACATATCCGTAAATAATCAGCTGATTTTGCATTACAGTTAAAAAGAAAAGCCTTAAGCATTTGACCAACATTGAAGATAAGTCACAGGACAGGGGTGGTACTGTACCTCTCCAGCTTGTTCGAGCGGAACTGGCAGGTGTAGTAGTCTGTTGGAGGGTTTGGTACTTCCTGAGCTAAAATATTCTGGGAGTGTAACTTTTTGAGGACTCTTTCTGACCAGTTGGAATCTTGGGATGTCTCAACCTGTAAGAGCAGATCTATCAGACAAAAATAACACTTTGTAGACACATTTCATGAATATAAACTATACTATATAGCCAAAATTATGTGGAACGTGGAATGTCACACCCATATGTGGTTCTTCCCCGAATTATAGTCACAATGTTTGGAGCACATTACAATTTCCCTGTTGAGTCTAAACCTGTTCACAAAGTGAGGGCTATAAAGACATGGTTTGGTTATATTGGTGCAGAAGAACCTGCACAGAGCCCAGACAACTGAACAGCTTCATCAGACAAGTGTCTGACCTCTTTAATGTCTGAATGAGTACAATTCCCTAGGTATAAAAAAAAGAAAAAAGTCCTGAAGAATTGATGCCTATACTGTAAGTTTGGGTTAGGATGTTCTGCAAGCACATAGTATGGGTGTGATGGTCATCTGTAAACATGGCCATACAGTTTGGCCATACAGTATATTTTGCATGTCTCATGACCCGATACACAGTAACGTTTCTGTAAATTGTGTTCCCCTTGTGTTCCCCCGCTTGATTCACCTGTAATGGAACCCGGAGGCTGATCTCTTCTGCGTAATAACATAACACATTCCAAGGGGCACTCAAGAGCACGTATGTTGTCTTTGTCTTGCCCTGCACAATCTCTTTCTAACAACAGATAACAAAACATAAAAATATGGATGGGTAAGTCAAACTGGGACGTCTGATTGTGCAAAATAACACAACACAGTTATAAAAGGAAAAAGACAACCATTACTTTTCTATATGATCCCCCGCTAGACTAATGCACTTATCTCAGACTTTAACTAGTACTCTACAATCTCATTGAGGTAGAAAGTTTTCTCTGTACAATGGAGCCACGCTGAGACTGCCTGCTTCAAGTCTGAAATGCTGGCCTCCCTGGAACTCCTCTAATGGCCCAAACATGTGGAAATGGCTTGAAGCGAGGTCAGGACTATACAGGGATGTTCAAATAACTCTCAGTCGAGTTCCTGTAAGGTGCAAGTAGTACCCATGAATGATTGTGTGTGCAGTTCCCACAGACAGATGCATCTCTTCCACAAGCTGGAGACAAGTCATCCATCGATTTGCAAGGCTCAGGCGTTCCACTTGCTGAATGGTCATAGATTTTGAAGTCTTCTATATATCTGTTTTATACTTTCATATTTGGTTCCTTAAAAATATTCAGTACATATACTATACTGCATTAAAAAGTGCTGATCATCACTTGTGTGACAAGTGGCAAGATTGGTATTTATGAGTCAATACTGACCATCTCCTGACGCAACCCAGCGGCTTGTAGCCTGGACAGGAACTCCATCCTCCATTTGCTGTGGATATCATTAGTGTTTTCGGATGATTTGTATTCTGGATCAGTAGCCTTTGCTTGATTCACTGGCTCCTCCCACACCAGCACAAAATCTGTTTCAGACAAAATATTAAGAATTTTTTCATTTTCCAAGCCTATCCCAGAAAGCTTAGGACACAAGGTGGCATTTAATCTGGTCGGGGTTTGCACCCATTTCAGGTCACAGGGGCACACATACTGTACTTACCCAATCACACACTACAGACAATTTGGAGACACCAATCAGTCTACAATACATGTCATATAAATGTGGGGGGAAATTGGTGTACATACAGTAAAGTAAACCCACCAGTGGAATAAATTGTGCCCCCACTCCAGGAGGTGTGAGGCAATAATGCTAACCACTGTGCCTCTATAGATTCAATATTATAAATGAATGTTATGAAACAGTTTATGTTTATACTATGTAAGAAAAACTGAATTATGGTAGATTAAATTGTACAATTAAATGATGCAAATACAAAAAACATAAATAGATATTCATCAAATTAGATTTATATTTAGTGACTGGGGTATTTTCTCTGGGAGGCGGCGCGATAGCTTGGTGGATAACACTGTCACCTTGCACATCCAGGGTCTGGGTTAGATTCCCGTCTCGGCTCTGTGTGCATGGAGATTGCATGGGGAAATGTTATTTCCTCCGTGTACTCCGGTTTCCTCCCACAGTTCGAAGACATGCAGATTAGGTGAATTGGAGCTTCCAAATTGTCCCATAATGTGTGAATGAGTGTGTGAGTGTCTGTACTGTATGTGTGTGTGCCCTTCAATGGATTGGCAACCCATCCAGGGTGTACCCCGCCTCATTCACTAAGTAGGTTCCTGTTCACCTCGCAACCCTGTATACAGGATTAAGCGGTATAGATGATGAGATAAATTTGTGTTTTCTCTGGTAATCCCTGATCATTACTAAAAATCAAAAAGCTACTAAAAAGTTTAGTCAGGAGATACAGTACATAAGTAATGAACTGGAAGTGAATGCAATATAAAAATTATACAATGCACTGAATCTTCTCATATGTTAACTCCATCCTCCAGTAACATTGGGGTTTTATTTTGGCATTTACATACACACATGCACCCTTATATAATAATAATAATAATAATGATAATAATAATAATAATAGAAATAAAAAAAATAAAAAATAAAATGCAGACTTACCTATGCATGTGACTCCATCACTGAACACATTCCTGTCCTTTTGAGGTGACTGTGGGGAATCCATGTGTCATATGTGACATATTAGATATACAGTAGTTCAATCTAAAATAAAGTTGTACTACCACATTTAACCAAGCTATAATGAATACAAAGCAAGAAGATCTTTCACTCATATGTTACGTGTATGCAAAGCAACAGGTGGGATTAACAATTTGTAAGCTGACTTTGTATAAAGCCACATGCAAACTAATCACTTACTATATATACTATATGCTCATACTCTCACAAAATAGGAGAAATAAAGCAACAATCAATTTTTTTATTATTATTTTCAATGTTTTTCAAACACTCATAAAACTTACTCCGCCCATTCCCATGCTTCCGTAGTTATGGTCAGGGAGCACAGACAGGCTGATCAGTGTGGTGCTGTCTTCCACTTCACCCTTCTTCTTCATCGCAATCCCCAAGCATTAGCCAGCCTCCTCACTTTTTTTTTTTTTTTTTACTAATCTCTCTCTGGAAAAGCATGTCAAAATGGCCTAGCATGTTAGAAAGAAAGGTTTCTTCATATATTTATAAATGTCTGTTTATCCGTCACATAATAACCTCAGACAGCTTGCAGGATTTAAAAACATTAACAAGTGTTTGATTTATTAGCAGTTGGTATTGAGTCAACAGCACTGACAAAGTGAACCTAATTAGCAATGATATCCGGCAAAACAAATGCACATAGATCCCTAAAGGAAACAATGAGCTCACAATTCCCCATACAGAGGAGGAAACACCATGACAAAACACAGGCCACGTGGCCAGGTCCAAAGATGTGAGACACTTGCTGTCTTTCTGTCTCCTGGGTCTGTGTACACACACTGAACCATCTCTGACTCACCATCAGTGCCAGTGTGGTGACACTGATGAAAATATTTATCGTAACACCAAATGCAAATGTAGCAAAGATATTCATAAAATACATGAGCTCTGAGCACGGGAGAGAAAGTGCGTAATGTAATACTGAGAAGCCAAACATGTCCAAAAATGTTGATGTTGTTGATTTTCTAATAGGCTTACAGTATAACAGACTAAACTTATCCTAACATTTATAATCTGGTCTCACTTTAACTGTGAAAAGATTTTTCAGACTATGTCAAATGCCAAAGTAAATCTTACAGTATATCCTGACAAAAAGTTTTGCTTTTTGGTTTACTCGTCATATATAATAACAGTAAATGTCGATGCAATAACAGTGCACAGTTTTGTATACCGTATAAACAACAATGATCAGTGCAAATATATCTAAAAGCTGCTCAGCAGTTTCAGTTACTAGTAGGATACGACCAGAAGGGTTTCCTCTGTGTCGTATCTAAATTAACAACTAACAATGGTGCTTTCCCTGTATTGCATAATAAGCTGTTGTGTTATGTGCCACTGTGGTGTGACTACATTATCGTCATTTGGCTGTGGGATTCCAGTCATGTAGAGACCTGGATCACTTCGGAGTTCTCTTCACAGATGTAAGCAAATCACATCAGACTCATTGTCATCAAACACACACTGCTAATGTAAATCAGTTTGGAATCTGATAGCTTCCATTGCAGTAGTCCCTATTTACATGACACCAAATATTTTTCCTCCACATTTACATTCTCACTGAGGTTTCTCTTGCTGCTTACTTACCTGTTGCTGCCTGAACTTCCCTGTGTTCTGTTCCTCACCTTAGGATCTTTCCTGCACAACTCTATGGTCAATATGGAATGGTCTACAGTTCCAGAGAATGGTTGCGCAGGATGTGGCACTCACTATAACCCTTCCCCTCAAGAAAGATAAGGTAGAAGGCAGGGCAAAAGAATGATGAGAGATGTAGGGGGAGTGTTTCATCCTGTTTGCTGTTAAGGAGGAGTCTTTAGCACTTATACACTCACATGAACACACACACACACACACACACACACACACACACACCTATACATATTCAGATCACTACAAGTTGATATCCCACTTTAGCTCATGCATAGTCTGGTCTTTGCTGACGTATTTTTCAAAGGAATAATCAGGCATGTTTATGTTGGCTCAGAATCAGTTAATTATAACATAATTATAATCATTGAAAGAAACTTACTGTACCTCCAGCTAACAACACATCTCCAGTCAGAAGCAATAAATATTTGGTTGAGTTATAATATACTGTATGGGAACACTGAAAACTGTAAACTATTAATCTGGAGAACAGGCATTCATTTAAGATCACCTTTCCAGCTAGCATACCTTACCAGGCCTGTTATAAAAGTGGCTTTCTTGGTTTGTGGTTTGGTCCTCTGAATGCGTTTGCAAATGGGCTAATATTGAGGGTTTATTTGAACTGCCCTGGTAAACCTATATGGGATAATGTTTCAGCATTTCACTACAACTTTTGTTGCTTCCTCACAGAAATTGCACATATATTTATGTTATATTTGCATTTTCTAATTTGATTTTGTATGTGGAGCTGGCATGCTCTCCATGTACTTGGTGAGTTTCCTTTATGTACAGGTTACAGTTTAGGCTGGTGTTCCCAAATCACTCAAAGTGTGTGTGTGTGTGTGTGTGTGTCTGTGTGCAATGAATTGGCACTTTGTCCAGGGTGTACTCCACTAAAACACTTGCGCACGAAATCTTCTGGGATAGGCTCCAGGCCCCTGCTACCCTGTGCAGCAGACTTCACTAAATGGCAGACCACTTTGCTTTTCTGATAAATGAGAATATATAATATTCCAATAATCCATCACTTTCTTCCTCAAGGTGGACATACCTATACACATCATTTAATAGAGTGTATCAACAGAATAGTTTAACGAGACAGAGTCTGTATTGACAGAGTGTGTAGAAGCAACAGAAAGGAAAGCACGACAGAGCATGGCTTACTCAAAAAAAGGAAAGTATACTATGTAAACTGATCCTTTAAAAATGAATAGACAATATATGTTAAATTCTTCCTACAGGAAGGTTAAAACCAGTTTGTCTCATATATGCTGAAACCGTGATGATAATAAAAAGCAGTAACGTCAAGCACCACTATAAATAAGAAGGATCAGCTGTTTAAAATGAGGAGCCAAATACCTGAAAAGAGCCCGGTGTGACAGAGCAGTCCTTTCACATTCATTAACAGCCCAGCAGAGTGCAAAAGAATCATTGTTTGTATTCAATACAAACACAAGGAAATATATGCAGATATCAAAGTCCAAATTATCAACATGTTTAACGTAGTTACTGAAAACTGACATACTGTATATTATTTAAATGCTACGTAAATTTAAAATTGCTCTTTTTTTTTTTTTTTTTTTTTTTTAAATAAACTTAAAATAACTGCATATATGAGATCTAAATCCTCACACAAACATGAAATTTGGACCTTGGCTTAAAGAAAATTTAATTGGCCGGACCTTCTTAAATTATTAATTCAGTATATATGATTTACAGGATATGCAGTAGAGTAAAATAATAGGCTAATATGATAAACAGTGTCTCTTAGGCAGTCCTGTGGTCTTTTTTAATGTCTGTTATATAATTTCTATCTGAATAACTTCTTTTAATCTAGTCTGAAAAACTAGATGAACCTGTATAATGAACCACATCATATGGACTGCACTTTGCGCTTTGCAGATTTCTATATCTAACAGGTTAGAATACCAGGGACATGTTCTTAACCACACAGATAACAACATCATTCGAAATAAAAAAAAAATAATTGTAGCTAATTATAAGAAGACATCATTTTAGTGCTGACGTTATGAGGTGGGTTTTAGGACTTTAATTATGGAAAAGAAGAAATACTTCCTATTTCACTGGGGGGGGGGCGACACTAATAATGAGCGGGAAGACCAGCATGCAGTGACTTTCAGTCTGTGAGGTGTGTGTGTGTGTGTGTGTGTGTGTGTGATGTAACGGATAGCATACAAGTAGGTGTACAGTTAACTGTTATTGTAATAATTTGTGCAGCATTATTTGTATTTCCGTGTGCCTCTGCAGTCCAACCTAACGGTGTATTTTTGCGTTTTGAATGTTATTTCGCGTTATTAAATTTTTTTTTATTTTTTTTTATTTTTTTTGCAATACTGTAGCTGTTTACATTGTTAAAAAGTCAACATGTTGTTTTTGTTCCTCAGAGATGCCGTCAAATGTCGAGATAAAAGCGTGGCTGCGTGACCTCGGTCACGTGACCAAGCGCGCGCGGGAGCTGAGCGGCTCAGACGGGACCATCATCCGCCAACAGGACACGTTTTTCCACACGCCGAAGCAGGGCCGCCTTAAACTAAGGGATTTTTTAGTACGTTTGTTCACCTGAAGAATATATAAATAACTGAGAAAGAATAAAATATATATTAAGCCTTCATATACCTGTTAATTGCCTTACAGAATGGAAGTGGACAGCTGATATTCTATGAGAGACCAGACATGAGTGGTCCCAAACTGTCCAACTACTCCATCAGTCCCACAAATTATCCACAAGGCCTGACTGTAAGCACTGCAGCATCATCAATGCCATTATTGTACTCCAGAACAGAACGATAATTTCAGTGGACAGAAGCCTTAATGATCTGTCAATCAGTTATGCGTGAAGATCTGGTTAAATAATCATACACATTTCCCTGTGATTGGTGGGTTTCCTTCAGGTACCACAGTTTTCTCACACAGTTCAAAGACATGCACATTAGGCTAATTGCCATCCCAAATTGCCTGTGTGTGTTCTGCAATTTATTGGCACCCTGTATAAGGTGTAGCCCGCTTTGTGCACAAAGTCACCTGACCTTGTACAAGAAGAATCTGGAAATACATATAAGGCTAAAATAATTTTTAACCATCTAAAAATAAATGTTGACCATGTTTAATTAAATTGTTCAAATACAGTTAGACAACGTACTAGAATCTAATCCTCACCAAATATGATTAGGATTAGAAGGTCAATAATATGTTAATTTTGTATGTGTAAAATGTTACCTTCCTTTGTTAGGATAGTAATGCAATGAAAAAAAAAAATAATTAGGTACAGCTCATTTAAACTTGCACATGGTTGAAAGCTTATCAGCTGCACATTTGATGGATGGAATTAATGATTGAATTAATAAATTAATTCACTCCAGTGAAACTAAATTGATGGGTGGCCAGTGTTTAACATAAGGACAAGATAATTCAATCCACAATGTGTTGTGAGTGGGGGGGTGGGGGGCATGCCCAAAGCAGGTGAGAAGATCATTTAGCTGTCCATTAGTAGAGTACCCCTGGTAGTGGTTACAGCTGTAATCCTGGGAGTACAGTCTAAATTAGTTTCTTCACAGGACACCACACACACATTTATGAGAACATTCACAATTTAGTGCAATTTACAGTTGTCAGTCCACTTATTTACATGTTTTGGGAGGTCAGAGGTTACCAGAAAACCTGGTTGAAATTGGAACTACTGTACTTGGTTTTGAATTGTGCTGAATCTTAAGTTGGTTAACCAGAAATATCTGACATCTTGTGTTGTATTTTTCCTTTTTCTGTAGAAAGTTCTATCAGATGCTTTAGGACAGGTGGGCCAGGTAAAAAAGGAGAGACACCTGTATATGGTGGGACAGACCCGAGTGCATGTGGACACTGTTGAGGGCCTGGGAGACTTCATGGAGCTTGAGGTATAGTGGATGCAAGATGCATGAAGTGGGAGTGTAAAATTGTAGACTGCTAACTGCAGTGTGTGGTGTGTGTGTTGATACAGGTAGTTATGAGAGAAAATCAGAGTACAGAAGAAGGAGTTGCCATTGCCCACCAGCTGATGCAGGATTTGGGTGTGAAGAAAGAGGACCTTATTGACGGTGCATACATGGACCTTCTACTTGAAAAAGGCCATCAGAATGGAAAGTGATACCTGTTTTGAATGTCTGTTCAGTTTTGTCAATAAAAGTCAATATTTTTGTATTGCTGTTTATTTTTATTATTTTTTAAAGGCTGATGTTACAAATATTACAGACCACTAAAATAAGAAATTATTATGAAGTTTATTTAAATGTTTTATTACATTTCCCACATTACTAAATGATTACAAGGCATTAAAATCATCATCTTATAAAGGAATTGATGAGTTACTACGTCATGTTATATTGAAGTCTTACATTTATCATACTCGCACATCTGTATTGGTTTACTGAGTCTTGGTCACCTGTAGGTTACACTGAGTGCTCTCTACATATACAGAATCAACATAATACTCTAAAAGTGTGATCATTATTGGTTACAAAACGTGTATACTACTACACTTGTCTGTTAGATGTCAGAGAGAGGATAGACCAAATATCCACTGAAGGAGTTGTAGCCCTGCGTATCTCCACACACAAATCTTCCAAGCACCAGCTCAATGTAAACTTGGTTCCCCTTTTTCAGACGAAGCAGCACTACTTGTGTGGCGCTGTCCTCTGCATCCTCACGGTTGTCTTCCCAGGAGGAGACTATCACCTGGCCGTCTTTCATCAGCTGTACCTTGTGGTAAAGGCGCTCTCCGTCTGCTCCCAAATTTGAGTAAACCGTGTAGGAGAAGGAGTAAAGGCCAGCATGTGGGGCCGTGAATGTTCCTGTGCACATGTAAATATCACATCGTAAATAGCTCTAGCTTTGGTGTTCATGAATTTGTTATGGTTGAAACGTGTTAAATGAAAGTAATACACTACCTGACCGAGAACAATGTCACACACATTTCATTCAATCACCATTAAGTTTAATTACAGCATTATGGTGGACAGTTTATATGTTAAAATGATTCCTTATGCTCCCAAAACCACTCTTTCACAATTTAACTCATTTTGGCACACAACTGCTTTCTCCTCAGTACTGTGTTCCATACCAGCCAACAGTACTTTCACCCATGCTGTGACTGACAGCATAAATAACGATTGCAGAATGATCCATATAGTTAAACGTCCCAGTAGTGTTACTGTGCAGTATCACACCCACTCCTGAAATGCCTCTCATCCAATCAGATTGCTTGGTCAGAACAAACTGTTGATAATTGTGTAGTGTGTGCTTTGCATACATATAAAGGATGCTCACCCATTGAAGGATTATATCCATAGCCTACATTAAGTGAAACATTGTTGTAAGAGATGGACACATTCCTGTTGAAAGGTCCAAAACATCCAGTTATAGGGGTTATTGTAGCTGCAAACGATATATTACGTCCACCTGGTGTAAAAAGAGATGATGAGAAATACAAGCACGTATTTTTAGCAAAAAACTTTTACAATTTACTTCAAGTCAAATGATGCCTGACAAGTACTATAGGTGAACTGTTGAGGAAAACAGGGATTGTTACCGGTAACCTCCTCGATCTGGTTACTGAGATCCTGCAGGTCCTTCCACAGGCCCACTATTTGCGTGAAGGTTGACTCCTCCAGCTGGAACAGAGGTACAGTCACACAGCAGCAGCCTCCTGGCTTCTTGAATGTACACGCACAGTCCCATCCTCCACAGGGCAGAGTCCCAGTCCAGTTAGCTGTGTGCAAGAGAGCAATACCTTTAATTTTCTTTATGCATTAGGGGGGAAAGTATTAGACAGTCTATTGAAAGAAACCTACCTGCTGCTTGCCGTATAATATCCAAAGGATTGGTTGCCATTAAGCATGGACACAGTGCCCCCAGCAGGCCCAGAACTGCCACTGCAACTATCCTTATCATCTTTGCTACTGTAATTCAAAGCGTAAAAAAAATCATATTCAATAAATGTACTGTAATTTTTTTTTATGGGAAATGCATAATAATGCATGGATAAGCAGCAAGTTATCAAAAGTGTTATTTACAATAATGTTTGAAACTCATGCAACCATTGCCATTTGAACTTGCGTTTTATAACTGAAGTTTTAGACAACTGGCAAACTTAAAGAAACAGTTTTTTTTGTTGTTGTTTAACATCAAACCAAAAAAATCTAATTTCAATTATAATAGATGTCTAAGTGCAATTGTTGAGGCAATTGATACATTTCCGAAATCTATGTTGTCCGTTTTGGCTTGATGATGTATGGATACGTGGTCAGTAATAATACACAATATACTCTTGTAAGTAATCAGAATTACTATTATACTGTATAATTGAAACAATTGTTCCACAACCTTATTCATTAAAAGTGATTTAGAAGTCTAGTGTTGTTGTTGTTTTGGTCTACTGGACAGTCCATTAAAGTGTTTCTCCATAATCAATCATCTTCTATAGAAGCAATAATTGAGGGATATCTTAATAAATTTTAAGTACTACTACTTTTTTAGTTTAGTTTATTACTATTATTACATATGAACTTACTTTCTTACCAATTTAAAGCATACATAAATTATGTCTTGCTAGATTTATAAACCTTATTAGCTGAAAAATCAGTATACTATATACTGTATATAATGGATATGCAAATATTTAACTGGTTGCTAGTTCATTATCAGATATTTGTTTATTTCACATGTTACTGAAGTAATTAATAATCTTTTAACTTAGTGTAAAAGAGAAGACACTGACAGAAAAACTGACTCAAAATAATTGTATGCATTATAATTATGTAAGACAAGCATCGGATTCTTACATACAGCTTAAAGGTAAAGTTTAGAGATAAGTGATGTTTTATTTTGAGAGAGTTATTCATTCACTTACTGTGATCCTGAGAGATGCTGATGAGCAAAGTCAACTACGCGAAGCCAATCTTTGAGTCTGTGTGTGTGTGTGTGTGTGTGTGTGTGTGTGTGTGTGTGTGTGTGTGTGCCAAATCGTATTCATTTGTTAGAATTAGTGACACATGATCCAGCCATTGTATAACTAATGGGAATATGGGGTTGTGTTAAATACTTCCTTTCTGTTACTGTATCCTGTATCAATCCAATGCAGCCCACATGGGAGCTTATAATGTGTGTGTCTGTTTCATATGGTTTATAAGGACACCAGGATCATGTTTTAGCACTTTGTGTGTTCTTACACCAGGCATTAAGGTTAATGGCAATTTAAGCCATGTTATTTGCTGCATTTATTCACTCTATCTCATGATCAGTAATCCCAGTGCTGCGGCAGGTACATCATTTTTAGCCTGATTCTCATAGTAGGGTGTGGACTGTGCCTAGTGATCTTATCACCTGTGAAAGCAAAAACACACTCAACTTTAAAAAGTGCTCCAGTTTCATATGCAGTAGGAAGGAAGGACATTTAAACATGTTTGTGGAATGTAATTTTATTGTTAATATCAGGAACAGGTTAAAATGTATCATTAAAAAAAAACATTTTGTTATTATTTTCAGGTTTTGAAGAATACTATATTGTTTGCATGTTTTAGTTTTTTCTTTCTTATTTAGAGCATTAATCACAGTAAGAAATCTGTTCAGAAGTCTTGAGTAGTGCTGCACAGTTGATCGCATAAAAATTTAAATTGCAATATGGACCTGTGAAATTATTTAATCACAAATGGATACAATTACAGGTAACATACACATAGATGGGAATTTGTTTACAGCAAAAAAAGAAACACCCCTTTTTCAGGACTGTGTATTTCAACAATAATGTTGTAAAAATCCAAATAACTTTACA
>JAQQZT010000003.1:12463633-12475832 GCA_030068275.1 Clarias platycephalus
TTCCAATAAAATTGATTCATATTTGTGGCTGTAATGTGACAAAATGTGGAAAAGTTCAAGGGGGCCGAATACTTTTGTATAAAATAAAGATAATAAAAATTAACTCAGCTACACTGAGACAATTTCAACACCGAAACCTGGCAGCTAGACATAAATGGCATGGATCTTCAGTGTGACAAAATGGTGACAAAACGGGTCACATGGCTGCGAATACTCAGTTGATGGACAGCAACTCTCCTTAGACTTTTGTTGCAAGTGAGGTTGCAATCAGTAGGTTTTCCGTTCTTGCATCAGCACAGGAAAATAGATTGAATGTCTCGTGTGTGATAATTGCACAAGCACTGCAGACGTGATGCATAGAGATTAGGTTATAAAAAATCAAAGCAAGCACAGAATTCTTGATTTGTATTACTATGGTGTATGTGGCTCTTACTAGACTCTTTCTTTTCATCAGGATGTTTAGGAATGCTCACTTTGTGATGTCAGGATGCCTACAAGGGACCCATAGATCACTGTTTGAGACCCTCAACAACTCCAAGAAGAAAAATCTTGGAGAGACAGTGTGCAATAGTCTCCTCTCCAAGCGAGGTCCACAGAGGAAACATAATTATATGTCTGAGTCAAACTGTAAATATGTTTCACAAAAATCTCTTAAAAGAACATTTTCTTGCTATATCAATCCTGCAGACACTGCTGACCTCGGATCAGGGTGTAAAATAAAAATCTCTATACCTTACTCTTCGAATAGCACTTTTTCAGAAAGGTCCATCCTCAGGGACTGTGTTCCTAACAAGTATCTACTACCTGAAACCCATACAGGCAAACACAGAAGTTCTGCTAGTAAGTGGACAGGAGATCTATACAGCATCAGTAACAGGCTAAAGAGCACCCATAGAACAGGGAGCACATCATTAACTAAGACATCTAAGTTAAATAAAGGACTTTGGACTTCCTTTCAAGAGCAATGGAGTCATTGTGGACCTCTTAAATTGCAAATGTGTGCATTGCACAGGAGAGTCCCACACCAGGATGTTTCTGAAGACTGTTTGTCAGCCAAGAATGAGGAACGCTGCAGAGTAAACTTGGAGTCCAACACTGCACTGTACGAGAAGGCGAGAGGGAAGAGCCGGGCAGCTGTGCTTGTGTCTCTGTGTACAGTAGGGGGCGAGCCTGCTTTGCTTTTTACCCTTCGATCCAGCAAACTGAGGGGAAAACACAAAGGTGATGTCAGGTATGAGTCTTTACCAAACTGCACCCTGCATTGCCTCTACCCCACATGAAATACTTAGTGGATTGAATTACAAATACTGGCATATATCATCCAATACTGACCTGTACAAATTTATGCACAATTTTGTTTTTGAAATCAATTTTTTATCTTGTGCCATGTGGAAAAATGATTTAGTTTATCTTGAACTAGACTGAGTGGGGATTGAACATAATGTGGATCTTTACTATCATAATCATCAATTAATTGTTGTTGTATTTTTATCTAACTTTTTTTTAACTAAAGGTATAATTCATATTTAAAACAAAACTTACTCGTAGCTTGAAATGTTCTCTGTGTTTTTGTGCAGCTTTGCAGGGGGAAAGCAAGACCCTTCAGACAGAAACATTATGGAAACAGCACTGCGAGAAGCCAGGGAAGAGCTGGGGATTACCGTGACTGAAAATGAAGTGTGGGGGATTCTGAAGCCACTAACTGATTCTGTGAGTTTTAACTATTTTGGGAATCAAGCCATAATCATCTGTAACAGGGCCAGCTGAAGAGTTTTATCGACAGGACTCTTACGGTTATGTTATCTAATCCAGCACAGTAACATAATTGAATCAAATACAAAAGGAAAATGAAAAATGCAGTCAAATAGTCTTGTGATCCCAGTGCTAGATTATGCTTTCAGTGTAACCAAAACAGTGTGGAGTAATACTGTAATGGGACGTTTTATATAAAATAATTTGTATTCTAATTTGGTAGGTCTGTTAACCTTTCTCAGATTGCTGCAGACATAACATTGATCACTTTTCTTTTTCCCCAAAATGGCTTTTATGGTAAATATTGTCACTTTTCCAAAGCGTTGGGATCATTCAACATTTTCCGTTACTAAAAATGATCTGTTTCCATTTAAAAAGATTAAAATTGTTGCATAAATTTAAGTAAAAAAGTGTACCTATCAATCAGCACTTACAGTCATTCTTTTCCATTATCTTTTCAGTCAGGTATGTTGATTGCTCCTGTGTTGGCTAACCTCGGACCACTAGAGACTCTAACACTGCGTCCCAACCCTAGTGAGGTAAATAATGTAGTTCAAATATTTGTCCTCAAATGATGATTTCTTGGCTCGGTTCGCTTATCATTTTCTGTGCCCCAAAGGTGGAGGAGATCTTCACCCTGACAGTTGCCCATCTCTGCAACCCTCAGAACCGAGGCTATACACATTTTCGCACTGGAAATCACTATGGATACACTCTTCCTGTGTTTCACAGTGATAAGTACAGAATTTGGGGCCTAACTGCAATAGCTTTGGACCAGACACTCAAACTCATCATGCCGGAGTAACAGTCGTAGTGGAAACACGGTTCCTGAGGTTCCTGGAATGTTGTCAAGTGTTGACGTTGCTGTTTTCATCTAATACGAGTCATGAGTGTTAGGAATTCAAAAGAAATGCTGCAGTTTTGGTGCTGAAGGAACATAATTTTTAAATTGTGTTGTTTACTAGGGTAATACTGCATGGTCAGGTACTTTAGGGAAAACTGCTCATTAGACTTTTCAAGAAGGATTAATGTTCAAAGATCTGCAAGCATTTGCAGGTAATTGAATTTGCTGCTTTACAAACTATCAGTGTGGAGAAATAATTGTGTGACTACTACCATGACAATTTCACATCAGATGTAGCAGATTCTATATGTCTGCCTTTTATATGTCCAATAAATAATCATTCTTATGTAGTGCAGTTTGTGTACTGTTTAAGCTTTTAAACATTTAACTACCCCTGTTCTTCTCAGTTTAATAAGGCCAGGAATATTTATGATTTAGTAATTTATTCAACAAGGGCAAACAGAAGACTAAGGTAACTTAAGACTGCTTAACTGTGACAATTTCTTGTCAAATGAATTTCTGTACAATTCATCATATTGGACTGTATTAGAAACAGAAAAGTTCTGCACTTCTGTTTCACCTGGTGCTACAGATTTAAGTAAAATTATTTAACAAAGTAAAACTTCAAAATGGTCCATGAGCACCAGGTGAAACAGAAGTGCAGTAGCTTCTTTTGAAGTAAAAAAAAAAAAAAAACTTATATACACATTGCTCACCCCAAAAAAGTCACATTTGAATTTAAATTAAATTAGCAAATACTTAAGAGCTTTTAGTTGGATAATTACTGTGATTAATAGCTAGCTGTGATTATAATGTTTCAGCTGGCAACAATAATTTTAACCCTGATGCAGAAAGTAACAATTTCTTTAATAACCATCTTGGGAGGTGTGTCCCATAATGTTGGAAAATATGTTACTATCTTTAAAAGTGGTAAAATTATTGTTCTGCATCAAACAAAGAAAACAACTTAGGAGATTGATGAATTACTGAAATGAAATTTTAAAACCTTAGTGGATGATGGTGATCCATCAACCCTGCGATGTGTTGGGAAAACATCATGAATCAGCGTGATCAGGGATCAATTAAATGCTTAATAAAGCTGCCTTAAAAAAAAATCAACAGTAGAAATCCAAGCTATGTTTAATTATGAAAGTAAGAGAATTTCCACACACAATGCAAAAAGAACTCTCAGGACTGGGACTAAACAGCAGTGAGGACATAAGAAAACCACTTATTAATGAGACCAGAAAAAAGCTATAATTTGGTAGGGAGCATAAGGATTGGATTTTGGAGCAATAGAAAATGTTCATGTGGTCTGATGACTTTAGACTGACCCTATTCCAGAGTGATGGGCGTGTTAGGGTAAGAAGATGCATAGAGCAGACTGTACAAGCCTCTGGAAGCAGTCTTACGGTCTTAGGTTGCTTTGATCAGGTCTAGACTTAGCAATTTTATGTGGCAATATAATAAAGTCAGCTGATGATCTGAATGTACTAAACCAAATCATTACATCAAATGTTTTTTTTTTTCTTCCCAGATGGCACAGGCATATTACCAGACAATAAATGTCAAAATGAATCAGGCCCACGTTGTGAAAGAGCCTTACTGGGGGCATGAGGTTTGTTTTTCCACACATGAATTGGCCATCATAGAAAGTCTTTGGAGTGTGCTGGAGAAAACCTTGTGGTTCGACTATCTCTTCATCAATACAAAATCTCAGCCTAAAATTAGTCCAAATCTGGTCTGAAATAAGCTTTTTTGTTTGTTTGTTTCTTAAAATACCTTTACACGTAAAATATTATATGCTGTAATGTTGTTTGGTTTAAATGTATTAATCAACAAGTTATAAAAAAGAAAAACAGCATGAGTAGATCATGCACTACAGTTACTTTAGGAGAGCAAACAGTAACAAATGCAAAGAATTTTATTGACATTACAAAATAGTATATGAGTAAAGTATAAAGTATTTTTGGAGCACTCTGACAAACGTAAGCTTGAGTTACCTTAAATTAATCTTTTAAATGTTTTGAAATATTTTAAAATCTTTTACATGTGTCTCAAATGGAAATGAGTGAGTGTGAGCAGTTCTGTATCCTATGGCATGGAGCACTGCATGGGGTCCTGTGAGTCAGGAAGCAGGTGACAGTTAAAGGGCCAACTGAGGCTAAAGAGCTCCAGATCACGTGCACACTGCTGCTGAGCGACTGAACACACGGAGCTACACGGCTGCAGCACACCACCTTTCACGCTGCACTGCGGCACGAACAGCGCACACACAAGCTGCTTCAGAGGCTTAAAACAATCCAACTCCATCAGCACCTGGCCAAAGAGGAGAATATCGATATGTAAATAGTTGTAATATATTAAAACATTACAAGCAGGATTCTGGGTGATGTTATGTACCCTGTACTGGCGGAGCATGTAAGCAGCCTCTCTCTGATCAGCAATAGAGAGCCATATGTTGGGGAAGGACGTGAGATTATAGCTTAGACCTTGGCACATCTCCACCTGAATGGGCTCACAAGATGGAGCTGTAGAAGACAATGATTAAACAATGATTAAAATTGCAAATTAAATTAGTTTGAATTAGAGGTAAACACACACACACACACACACACACAAAAGTGGCTCTGTATTACTCAGCTTGGCTTTTTATCTCTCATGCCAACGCAAGTGTTACCTATTGGCCTTACCGGCCTCACTGTGTCTGCAGGCCATCTCTGCTTTATATAAATATTGCAATATGAAGTAATTTTGTCTAGCTTGCTAATACAAATTCACATAGCCACAGATTCCATAATATGAGTAAAAGAGCTCACCATAATATATCTTGACTGCAAAGCCGAAGTGAGCTAGTTTAACCATGGGTTCTCCCAAAAATTTCATAGGATTCCACTTTTACACACCTGTTCATTGCCTGCTCTCAGTACCTGCCTCATTCATCCAGTTCATCCTCAGTGGGGTTGAGGTTTGATGGTCAGGTGCCCACATACTTTTGGCTATATAGTGTGTGACCACTGAGAATCTGATGTCAAAACAGACCCGACTGTTTTCAGGGTAAACAGTGTCTCCAACATCAGTCACTCATCATCTGTACCGCTTTGTCCTATATAGAGGGTCATGGGCTACCTGGAGCCTATACCAGGAGACGTAGGGCATGAGGCGGGGTACACCCTGGACAGGGTGCCAATCCATCGCAGGGCACACATAAAGTACATACAGACCCTCATTTACACACTACAGGCAATTTGGGAATGCCAAATATCATAACCCACATGTCTTTGGACTGTGGGAGGATCCAGAATATTTTTAATATGTTTATGTCCAGAAGTGCTATTTGTTATTATGTATAATTTGTTTTGAAGCTTTAAACAAAAAATTTAACCTCTGCCAGCATTAAATCAAAGGTTTTCAGGTTATCCTGTACACAGCAATGTTCTGTACTGGCAAGAGATCATTAGATTACTAATAATTATGTTTATCACTTATGGTTATATGGTATAATGTATGTGCAAATGTGGCCATACTAAAAGGTGGGTACGTGGAGCTGCTGCAGTTTTGCTCATCTGCACCATCCATGCAGTCATTCCAGCCATCACAGAGCCAGTCATGGTGCAGGCATTCCCCTGTGCTGCAGGCAAACTGCTCAGCACGGCAGCCTCCTTAGCAGAGAATGAATATATAATACACATTGTAACTGACACCTTATGAATGGAACAGTAATAATTGTTGTTTATATTGTTTGATTATAATGTGGTGCTTCTGTGTATATGTTAAATAGCATCCTATTTACAATGATAATTGTTAATGTTGTATCTGAACCCCAATGTCACAGCCCGTATAATACTCACTCTCTAAGAGAGAGATGACCTGATATGAGGCATAAAAGCCACTATCGGCTACACCGTCATCAGCCACAAACTCAACACTCATCACGGGGCCAGTGGAGGTCAGGTCTGGGGGGAGGTCTGAGCCACAAAATCTATAGAACCATAAGAGAGAGATGCACTGATTTCACCTAGCAGAACAACCATAAGTGACAGGCATAAATGGTCTAGCTACCTAACACAACACTAAAAGCATGGTTTTAAGAAAAATATAGAGAATGGAATGAAGCAGCGAGAATGAAATTTTTTTTTAGCCCAGACTGTGCACAAACGTAAAGTGTATGCTAGATTTCATATCCATTTCTTCTGATGTTTTTCATCTTGCTTTGTTGACACAAGCCATATGCGAAATACAAGGGGTGTTCAAGTCAAACCAGGACTTGTGAATGAAGGGTGATGAGACTCTTAGCCGAACTAAAATATTTGAATGGTGCATACATTTTAAAGAAGTCCATACATCCATGAATGCCAATCACAGCCAAAAGGCTTGGTGCCCACTGCAGTCGTTTCTGTGGACATTAAGCGAGTGTAACTGCTGATCCTTGAAAATCACAAACATTCACAACACAATAATTCACAAACATCACTTGCACGTTACAGGAACTCAGCTGACACATCCCCTGTATAGTCCTGACCTTGCTTCAAGCGATTTCCACATGTTTGCACCTTTAAAGGAGTTTCTGGGAGGTCACCATCTCAGACATAAAGCAGTCCGATTATGGCTCTGATGAAAACTTTCTACCTTGATGGTATCCAAGCACTAGTGAAACACTGAGATAAGTGTTATAACAAAATTATACCAAAGTTAGTCTTGACTGAGTAATCTAGTTGGACGAGAGGGATTGCAACAGCGCTGGGATGTTTAACTATATTTATCACTCCATGTCCCAGGTATTTTAACAGTCATTTATTACACTAACTGTTGGTTTTCAGAATGGATGAAAGGCTGTACAGTGCGCAGTACTGATGGGAGCGCAGAAACACATCTAATAACATTGTCATCTTAAACAACACTTTGTCTACTAAATTATTGCTTGTAAGTGATTCTGTGTTGTATTATTTACTCCTAAGTTGAGCTGCAAAGCTAACTAGCTTCTAACACTGGGCTGAATCCCAAATCCCTCTCTAATCTAGTGAACGATTCGTTCTTTTTGTCTTTAACGTGACTCAGAAGAACGAGTAGTCTCAGAGAGTGATTTGTTCATTTTCTATTCGGCACGAATGCGCAAAGCATCGCAATACCTCCATAGATTATGTATAAGAAACAGAAACGAGTCGTTACCTTTGAGTCCTCTGGTTCGAATCATTTGTTATTTTGTCACGTGACTCCCACAGACGCTATGGTGTGCAATAGATTCAAAAGAACAAACGACTCGGACTAGAGGACCCATTGAGAAGAATCGCTCAATTCTGTTTCCTGTGTACTGCACTGCATAGTGTCTATGAGAGTCACGTGACAAAAGATCAAACGATTCTGATCAGAAGATAAGCGAGGTGAGCTGCTCATTCTGTTTATCATAGTATGTCCTTAGCTGCATTGTAATATTTACATTACTGTAACTATAGCCAAAATTTCGTGTTTGGGTCTGTTTATTTTATATAACATTTTATTTTATTTACCATCAAAAGAACGAAATGAACTAAATGTTTCAAAAAAAGATTCTTTCATTTTGATAAACGAGATTCAAAGAACCGAGTCACTAAAATGATTCAAACTTCCCATCACTACTTTAATCCCGGATCAAGGGCACTATTTTGTGTGTGGAAAAAGTGATGGTCCACCCTAGTGCCCTACAGTAGCTTTCTACTTCATGCTTTTTGGGATTCATCCTTGAAACCCAGAAGTTAGTATAACTGTTTTTAAAGTAAAATAAGTGGACATATAAAGAGAATCCTAAGCAATTTACTGTTCTGTACAAAATCTGCAAGGTTTATTCATCTTACCTTTTGGCCACATACCTGTAGTACCAGTAAGAGTTTAAAACTACTTGAACCCTGTTAATTACACTAACCTTCGGTCACCAGCTCAGCCAGTCACAGTCAACTCTAGGTGGTGATGCAAAATAACTGGTCAAATAAACAAACAAATTATTATCTGTTGATAAAAATTGTGTTTGTTGTTTAACATCAATATCACACTCAAGGTTGTGCTGTTGTGCCGGATATCAGCACGGCCGTGAAGCAGTCATATACACCATATAAATATAAAACATATAAAAACATCCTTTATCACCAGAGGGAGTGATATGCGTATATCACTCCCTCTGGTGATAAAGGATGTTTTTATACTCATTACTGCATTCTCTTATTCTGCACAATCAAAAGTCACAGTTTGGCTTAAACACCCCTTGTACAATCAACGTAGATAGTATTTTTATTTTTTTTTAGGCACCTGTGCTGTACTGGTGAAGGAAGAGAACAACAAAATGAACAACATTTTAGTGAAGGCATTCTCACCTGCCTAAGATGCTGCTGTCTCCAGTGTTGATGCTGTCATGAACCTCAACATAGTCAAACTCACAGACATCTTGAGTCTCCAGGCTGAAGTTGTGGAAACTCAGTTGTATAACTTGTCCTTTCTCTACAGATATATGCCATGTACATCGCTGAGAAAATGCAGAGATATATGGATAAGATTAAGACCCCATTCATACCTGGGCTTTTTATGTGACTTATATTTGGATGGATTTCTGATTTTAACTACATGTATTTACAGTCAAAATTGCTTTGGCCAATTTTATCTAAATGTAAGAGAGAGGTCTCGGGTTTGATTCTACACATTCATTAAAAAGTGTTTCTAGCTTTCAACAAATTAAAGTACTGTACTGTTGTACTCTAATAAATGATTAAGGCACAGCAGTGGTTGATTATTTGTTTTCGTTACTAGTTTGCTGAAAGTCGCACTGACCTGCTGGTGAGGATAAGGCTTTGGATGATTTGGACTGGACAATGAGCCATTTGGACCTGTCTTTTCACCTCCACAATCTGTGCAGCAATGCAGAAATTAGGAGAGACAGAATTATTCATATGAAAGGCCAACAGTCCACTGTTTATACTACATAGTGCAGCATAGTGCAATCAACCATGTACTTATTAGTGTGTGAATTCTGAGCTCGTACCCCTGTGTTTGTGGCTGCAGTTGGCCTCATCCGTCTGGTCTTGACAATTTAGCTGCCTGTCACATACAGACACTGGCAACAGGCAACGGCCGCTATCGCACATAAACTCCTCCACAGAGCAGTTTTCTAACAGCAAACACCACACATTGCAAGAGTAGTAATAAAAAAGATAATATTTGTAGTATTTTGATGTCTCAATCCCTGTGAGTAATACTTACACCAACTATTGTTATTGAATTATGATCTTATGTAGTTAAAAAAATCTGAAGATTTAATATGTAACTTAGGGCCAGAACTTCTCCATTTTGGAATGATTGAGTATAGGCTTAAAAGACTACCTTAAACATGTAACACATTACATAATCAACATAAAGTACACTTACTTTGCCATGGAAGGATGGCCTGATACTGTGCGATAAAGCCGTTGCCCCCAATACTGCTATCAGACAGGAATGAAACCCATAGAGTGCTGGTGTTAGTGTTCACAGTGGGTGGAGCCACATTACCACAGAACCTAGGGTAGAGGGACCTTAATGTGACTAATTTGTAGCCTTAATCATATAACCTTGATTGGATTTGTATCGGGGGGCACAGGGTTGTAGTGTACTGTCGCTTTGCACCACCAGGGCCCGGGGTCGATTCCCGGCCAGGCTCAATTCCCATCTCTGTTTGCATGGAGTTGGCATGTTCTCACCATGCTTGGCGGGTTTCCTCTGGGTATATTGGTTTCCTCCCACAGTAAAAAGCCCTAAAGATTAGGTTAATTTGTGTTACCAAATTGCCCGTAGTGTGTGTGCCCTGCAATGGATTGGCACCCTGTCCAGGGTGTACCCTGCCTCGCGCCCTAAGCCTTCTGGGATAGACTTCAGGCCCCCCACGACCCCGAATAAAGGATCAAGCGGTATAGACAGTAAGTGAGTGAATGAGTGTGTTTGTATATCCAGTTTTGGAGATAGTCGGAGATCTCTTTGTGTTGCAAGCATGTTGAGTAAGAGTATATAGTGAATACTTGTCTTGATATGAGCACATTGTTTATGGTTAACATTGTTTTACAGCTGTTCTTTTTGAATGAACAGGTTTTGGGAATCTTATCCAGAAGACAAGCAGTGCTGACCTGGTGACAGTGTTGGTATGCTCTCCTTCTTCTCTAAGCTCCAGCCAATCAAAAAGACATGGCACTGGTCCCTCAATGGCTAAGGAGGAGATGTGGAGCTGGACCAGAGATGGAGGAGACATTCTGATCACCCAAACACACATGGAGTCAGCGGGGTATGAGCCTGGATGATTGGGGGAGCTGAAAGTTCCCTCTGATTCAGTCAGGATCCCTCCACATTCTGGGAGAAGAATGGTTCAGCAACTAAAATTTAGATGATCCTTAAAGTGACAACCATTACATATTTGTAAAAAATAAAACAATTGAAAAGGTCAAAATGTACTTGTATACGGGATGGGTTTGTGCTCAAGGTTTGGCATGGGTGAGCTGTATTCATGGAGAGGAATAGTGGGTTTTGGGACAAGACTTTCCTGAACACTGTTTTCACTCAAGGAGTTTAGAGACAGCATTCTTCCTTCAGCAAGGTCTTTTATATCTGTAAAAACAAATAAAAGCAACTTTTTGATTATAAGAAAGCGCTGTATTAACACCTCCCTGCACAGACTAGTAGACTGGCAAGTCCATCAATATAAATCAATTACTACAGATGATTTGATATTCAAATCATTAGAATAAACATTTTATGCCACACAGTAACATGAAATCACTTGTAAACATTCAGAGTAATCTGTAGCATTAATGCAAAAACTGTACAAGAGCTGCTCACTCACGTGTAAGAGCAAGTGCTAGCGTGAGTCCCAGGACTGCCAAGAGTAACAGTAGAGATGCTAAAAACACCAATGCTCCCCAGTTACACCACTGTCTCCTCACACACCCTACACACAGACCAAACATGATGCTGCCTCCTGCAACACCACAGCAGACAAGAGACATGGGTTAAAAACATCCAGATTTTCTGACTTTAAAATGATTTTATTTTAATCTGTTTACACGGACACAAATTGCCATGTGATCTACATGGAGGAAAAGGTCTAATACTTCTTCAAAGCTGAGACAATTTTTGCTTTTAAATGTTAAATGTTATGTTATTAATATTGGGCAAGCACATTTAAAAAATAAATGACTTTTTATTTCATAAAAAAATATTGTTTAAAACAAAACTAATTGTGACAAAACTAATAAAATAACATTAAACCCTTTATTGTTTTAAGTATTTTAATGTATCTGGAACTATACAAATATATATTTATAAATGGTCCAATTACCCACATATAATAATAATAATAATAATAATAATAATAATAATAATAATAATCAGAGTTGGAAAGTAATGAATTACATTTACTCGCATTACTGTTATCGAGTAGATTTTTTGTGTACTTCTACTTTTTAAAGTAGTTTTTTAAATCTGTAAATTTACTTTTGTTCAAGTATGTTTTGTTTAAAGTATTGTACTTCACTACATATTAAATCATATTCGCTACTGAGTAAAAAATAAATGAATGAAAATGAAAAATAATACAAATAATACAACGGGGAAGGA
>JAQQZT010000003.1:12526714-12549950 GCA_030068275.1 Clarias platycephalus
ATCTACCAATGTAAATGGTCATGAAAATAAAGAAAACACATTGACAGATAGATGAGAAGGTGTGTCCAAACTTTTGGACTGTACTGTATATATACATACATACATACATATTAGGACTTTTTTTGAGTCAGTACAAAACCATTTCTGATTTTCCATCAGTATTCCACTACAAAATTTAAAGTTAAAGAAATATATGTGTACGCCAGAAAGGGAATCAGCATATTATATAAGTGACCAAAAATGAATTAAATGGAAGCTGCTGGATTTTGCATGCAAAAAGTATCAGGTGCAACAAAGTCCACAAAAGAACTGTGGGTGGTTCTGCAGGATGCTCACTAAACTTTGTAATTTCCTTTTAAAACTGCACCTAAGACTAAAGCGTCCTCTAAGCATTGATCACACCAAATACTGACTTTAATGAAAGGTGCTGCACGTGCCAATTGTCAGTTCAACGGCGATTAAAAAAATATATTTGCTTATACGGAAACTTGCCGGAGAGATGTACTGTAAGGTAGAGATGTGTTTGTTTTTTTTGTTGTTTTTTTTTTTGGGGGGGGGGCATCATTTAAACTTGTATATGGAAATTAAATACAATACAGTTCATCATATTGCTTATGTTGTCATGAAAAAGAAGGATATGTCACTCTATACTATACAATCATGAGTGCTATATATGCTTCTTTTTTTTAAAAGTGGTTTAAATGCTCTTGTTTTTAAGAGCTACTTACTGTTTTCTTTGGCTTTATATATATATATATATATATATATTTTTTTTACAGTATTTATTTGCGTGTGCTTTTGTGCAGCACTGTAGTTTACAAATTTGGTGAACTGTGCCAAAACATTTGCATGCAAATTGATATTCATCATGAGTGGTTCATTTTAAGATAAAACATCGCGTGACCAGATACAGTTTTTGCTCCGAAACAAATGTGCCGTTTATACTTAAAATGACAAACTACAACAAACTTAATCTTTTCTGTTTGTTTTGACTAACATTAAACTGCAGCAGAGGCAAGAGCTGGCGAAAAGAGCTGACTCTCCTCCCCTTTGCTACCACTGAGTGCATGCCCAAGGTTGCCGTAGCAACAAGGGCAGCCCCTCCCCTTATCACCCCCAACCCTCCAACACCACTGTTACATGAGCCAGGCCATCGCAAATTAAAGCAATCTGTTCGGAGTCTTCTCTCATGCAGCCAGATGCTGGATGAATAGCTGTGGATGGGTCTGCTGGTTCCGTTGGTTTGCTAGTGCGGAAACAGATGAGTGCGTGCACCCTGTTATGGGAAGAACAAACCGTTAAACTGCGTCAGAGGACTGTAAATACTAAACAGATGACAAAAACTGTGGGAGTGCAGCAGTGCAGTGTCAGAAAAAAGAGAGAGGGGCAGAGACAGAAAGAAAGGGGGGGGGGGTGTTAGTGAGAGCGAGCGCTTTCCATCACATGTGGGTCAGTAACGAGGTCCAATTCTAATTCATAAAGGTCCATTTAAGGCTTTGACGTCAGCGGGTGAACATCAGTGAGCTGGAGGCGAAGGATGAGGGCCCTTCAAGATCGGCTGATGCACAGTTAAGGGCATGAAAGGGTCATTTAGCTCCAATGGCTGCTGTATATCAGATGGAGGTCTTACTGTAAATGTCCTCCTCTTCCAAACACATTCACAATGACTTCAAAAGAAAGAGAATGTACGTACTCTAGCTGAAGTGTAGCTGATAGAAACCGTCTGGGTGAGAAAGCAAGCATGAGAGGGTTTGTGCAAGAGGATTCTGTGGTGGTACAGAGTGCACAGAACTATAATAGTGAGTTAGAACTCTTGCCAGACCCCTAAAGAGGAGCTGTGGAAAAGCTGGACAGAGGCGACAAGGAGGTGGTGGGTAAAGAAACCCGATCAGGAGGAGTGAAAGGGAGAGAGAGAGGAATTTCTCTTGCATTTACATAAAGGTCGTAAGTCTACATTCTATTCGGGAGGGAAAAAAGAAAGAAAAAAAACGCCATTCAACTCAGAATTCCCTCACATAAACCCAGATGATCAGAGTTCCTCAGAGGTTAGGATGTGATGCCAAATCTACATTATCAGGAAATACTGTACAGTACAACTTAAAGAGTCATGCTGTATACAAGCATTTGTTTAGATCAATCAACATGGAGACAAATAAGGTTATCAAACCTGTAACAAACTACAGTATTTTTTGATAACCTAATTCCTGAACAGTTTTGAATAGTAATATTAACATCACTCATCGCAGAATGCTGGCCCGTTGCATGTCAAAATAAAACAATGATGCAATTCAAAGCTTTGACTTCCCACCCAGATTGACTAACCGTAGTTAACTTTGAAGATGATGTTTCAGATTGCTTCAGGTATGCTCTTCATTGCATCATCAATTTAAAAAAAGACCAGTCTTAACCTCTGTTCAATTTTAGCCATATTTAACCTTTCCTTGTTTAACCATTTAACTTTAGCTACTGTAATTCTTACATTCATGTTAATAGCCCTACGATTTAATTTACCGCAGCAATTGACTACTGTAGTGTGAATTAAATTAACTTGTGTAAATTGTAAAGTGCTTCAGGACTATACGATGCTGGCTATCAGCACTCAACCTTTCTGTCCTTGTTAGACCATGATCCAAAGCCGGTCCTACTGTAGGAACACAGTGTATAAGGTATAGAGTAAATGCATCCTAGATGAGATGCCAGTCAATCGCCGGGCACCAGCCACACACACTCAAGCATTTCATTTTCAGACAATTTTTAGACATTGAGAACTTACATAAGAGGAAAAAAAAAAAATAATAATTTTTTATATTGTTGTATTGGTCAGGGTTCAACCAAGCCAATTAGATTTTTCCCCTATTGTGACCTCATATAAGAAAAGCCTCTTCCGCATCTTGTTGCTGTTGTCTGGAGGGCGTGGCTTAACAGTAGTTTATTTACATAGACACTGAAATGGCACATTTGGAAATAAAGGGATTTGAGTTATAAAAACATGCCTTGTCTGAGCTAGAGCAACCCAAGACACACGTTGGGGGACCGCCTGTGACCTCGTAAAATATCGGACCTTTAAATACAACTTTAACAACCCGAAATATTATTATGCACAACATGAAAGCCTCAGTACTTTTTGCTTATTAGCATAAACTAAAAATGCATGAGTTGATGGTGGTTTACAAGAACACAGGGGATGGACTGAAGAACCAAACCCCACATAGGAGACAGAGAGAGAGAAGGGGAGTCTTGTCTTGCAAAGGGAAGGGAGAGGTTTTCCCAAGTTCCAGGAGTGGTGCAGGACTTTCTCTGTGCGGAATGTGATTGTTTGAAGTGGCTTCCTGAGAAGTGTTTTTAAAAGGAAGCAGTTTGGTGGGGGCAGGCTGGCATAGTCCAACCTCTGCCCGAGATGTTACGAATACCCTGAACTCCAGCGCCCCAAGAACCTCCTACCTTGCCCTGCAACCGGCTCACACACATGCTGCGCACTGCAGAGAGACAATACACCCGCATAAACAAGGGAGTCAGACTGATACTTGGTCGTATGGAGCTGCTTTAGGAAAACTACTGTACAGAGACAGAGATGAGCTGGAGGCTGCGAGGATGAAGGAGAGTCGAGAGCCAATCATAGATGGTGAAAAGCATGATAGGCACCAGCTCCAGAATTTTATAACAGACTACGATAACAGGTTCTCCATGTCAAACTATATGATGACAATCCACTAAAGACACACCTGTGATTAAAGAAAATGACTACGGTCACATAGATGGAAACAAGCCCTCGCTGTAATAGTTATGCTTAGAAAAAACACATTTTGCAGATGGGTATGGAGGCATTCATAGCTGAGTAAAAGGGGACTAGAAAGTAATAGTCATGTAGGGTGTAACGTCACAGTAAATAGTCAGTTTAGACTACATACTTAACCAAATATTTGTAGTTGTGCAGCAAGTTTTGTGTAATCTTATGCTGTTCTCCTATTGGTGGCTTTTAGATAAGCATTTAGATAAGCATAAGACATTGCCAGAAGTTTGTCCTCAACTTTCTCTGGTTGCAAATGCACAATCTTGCTGGCAGTGAGCACATCTAGAGGAATTCTTTTACAGTGTGCAGAAAGAAATCATGCCGTGTAACCCTGACACTACAGCCACATCTCTCACTGATCTAATGATATGAGGCCTGCTTTACATGCAAGAGTTTATTAATCACAGTAATCTGGAAGGTGAGAGAAGTAAACCTATACAGATCACCATCGGTTACATTAAAACAATTCTAAAACACATGTATGTTCACTGCACATGCAGCTTCTTCTGTAATAAAGACTTACTGAAAAATGTGCCATGAAGTCCACGAAGTCCTTTCAGCTTGATAAAGAGCCTTCCAAATTCACAAAGATGCGCACTTTAAAATGGGAACGAGAAGCCCTTCGAATGCAGCTACTCCTCTCTGGCTGCTGGGATGAAAACAGAAGGTTTAGCTCTCCAGGAGTCCAGCTTATAACACCACTCGGTTAGACACACACACAGACACACACATGAGCGCATACAGAGCAACAGCTTGCGTTAAATGACCTTCCCTCATCTTCAGATAATGGGAGTGGAAGTTCCTTTATTTGTATGGACAAGGCTACAAGCGCAACTCCTTCTCTCATCCCACCCCCCCTACACCACACACACACACACACACACACACACGCACACACACACGCACACACACACACACACACACACACACGCACACACACAGAGTGTGGAAAGACATCAGTCTGCTGTGCTGAGCCAAAAGTAGGCTAAGAAACATCTCGGAAATTACCTCAAAGAAACTCAGACTCTGAGCAACAATCACAATTCACACACGCACACTTAATGCATGCTGGGTAAATAAATCATTAATCAACTGGCAGTTAATTTATCAAACAATAAGTAATGAACGGCAGCAACTTGTTCAAGGATTGTGATATTATGAAAGGTCAAGCAGAGGTGTAATACTACTGAAAAGAATAAAAAATGAATAGAAAAAGTCAGAAAAAGGAAACTAATAAAGAATACAAAGAAAAGAAAATAATAGAAGCAGGGGGAAAAAAAAGGAGAGAGCCAAAAGAAAATAAAAAAAGAAGAGAACCGTACTGGCCTGAACACTGTGCGCTGACACAAAAAGGAAGTCGGGGTTCAGCAATCTCCCTTTCCTCTCTTCTTCAATTCGTGACCTCTGTCCTCACCCTGACAATGAGACCCTCTATCTCCCTCTCTCTCCCTCTCTCTCTCTCTTTCCCTCTCAGAAAGACACACACAAAGACACAAATTCCACAGGCAAAGCACCATATTACCTTCACACGCTCTTTACAGCATCTCTACATTTTATTTGCTTACATGAGCAAAACATGAGAAACCGATCCTGCTACTCAATAGTGTAATCTCTCCTCCTATAGCTGCTCAGCACCGTGTACCAAAGCACATGTAGAACCTCCCTCAGGGGAACCGGAGGAGTGGAGAGAAAAGGGTTCACCCTCAGGTACTTACCTCATAATGTATCAGCAGTTTACAAGACAAGAGCTGCCCTGCACTGCTGATCGTCTTTTTCTCTTGGTTGTCAGAGCGAGGGTAAACATCGAGCACTCAGAGAAAGACAGGGGGAGTGAACCAGCGAGTGAGAGACAGAGGGAGGGACAGGAGGAGGGAAGGCAGGAAAAGAGGTATAGAACAAACAACTAGCTAGAAAAACGACAATCGGGAGACCATTCTGTGCGGGAAGGAGAATAAAGTGGGCCTTGAGGAAAAGATAGGCGAGGGAAAAAAAAATAGAGAGAGAGAGAGGCTCTGATAGGGGCAAAAAAAATAAAGTGTTAACAAAATTAGGGGACTACATAGGAACAAGAAGAGGATGTGATATTTTTTCAGTCCTGTGTACATTACCATATTACTGTATAAAGCTCAAAGTTTCATCTCGTGTCTTAAATGGGAAGACGCGGAGGGAGAGAACATGTGAGGAGAAGCGTGAGCGCGTGAGTGCATGTGCGAGTACGCTCTCAGCTGAAGTTTCCCCCAAACACTTAAACTGTTCTGACAAAAAAATTCATGTGAGGACACTGTCCTGACCTTGCACTGCTAATAACTGGTACCAGATAAATACATGTTTCCCACGCGGTAGGTGCCTTTCATGAGTCCTCAGGGCCTCTGCCATTCATAAAGCCTTCATTCAGGCAGCGGGTTAGCGCTAGAAGTGTTAGCATACAGCTGCCAGCAGAGGGGGCTTCCATCACTGCGTGCCAAACAGAACGCTTCATTGTTGAGGTACAAAGGTCCATTCTGGGCAGAGCTGCCAGGCCAATGTGTCCTAATGCAGTTAGCCACTCGACACACTTCACACAACCACTCGACATCGCAAACCATCAGACACAATGAACAAAACCCGGCAAAGTGCAACTCCGAGTTTTCTACACATTATATTAGACATAGTAGTCCCTTACATAGGGACGGTGGACTTCACGTCACCACAAGTCATTTAATGACAGTCTATACAAAACACTACTTAACACGTCAGATGTGACGATCACAATAAACCACTTATTCATTTGGTAGATGTTTATCCAAAGTGAAGTGGCAGTGGAAACAATCCCAGATTGTTTCCCAATCCTGAGATTGACTAGCACAGAGACTTTGGGCACTAGATGAGGTACAACATGGACAGGATGCCGATCCATCACAGGGCACACACCCATACACACTTAGGCTAAACCCATACACAATTAGCCTAATCTGCAGGTTATTGGACAGTGGGAGGAAACCAGAAGGAAAACCACTAAGCATGGGGAGAACATGCAAACTCCACACACACAGAGGGAATCAAACCTATCAATGAGATATTAGGTGACACCTAAATTCAGTTTTACATTTTTTTTTTTCCTTTGTAAGAATCAGCTCTTGTGTCCCCTGAGTGGCGCAGTGGTAAAGTTCTCGCTTTAGATCGCTAGTTTGATTCCCGGGTGATGCTGTAGCCTCCCACAGCCGGGGGCCTAGAGAGAGCTGATTGGCCGAGCTCTCTCAGTGGAGTGAGATGGGATTCACTTAGCGCTCTCACATCAATCATGGGCGTCTGTGAGCTCACACAAGCAGAATGAGCAGATAGTGCTGTCCCCCGAGTGTGTTATGCCGCACCCCAACGATGCGGTTCCTTTCTTTCGGGCAGAGGCAATCAGATGTCGTCAAATGGTTTGGAGGAAACACGTGATGGTCTGACTGGTAGTAGTAGTGGTAGTGGGAGCCCCCTATATAAGGGTGGGAATTGAATATGATTAAATTAGGAAAAAAATCAGGTGGAGGAAAAAAAAAAAAAAAAGAATCAGCTCTTGCTTTATCTTTAAATACAGTGAGCTCGTTGTCTCCTAGCTCGTTGACTATCTAAGCCAAGTGTCTCAAATAATGGCACTTGTATACCTGGCCTTGCATTTCTGGAACATACAGTAAATCTATATTAGATTGATTTCTCATTATTATCAAATTGTGAACCTCAGTTAAAAAAAATTGTAACTGATGAAAGAAGCTCATTCTCTTCTGTTTTAAAACTGTTATCCTTTACCTGTCAGTGCAACAGAAAACCACTAAATTCTCACAGGATTATTGTGAATACACCAACATCAGCTAGGAAATTAGCACCAGAGTCGCTAAGAATGTCACAAATATTTCAGTATAAACACTTTTAATGTGTTTCATCAGATTTTCCTTTGAGATCCAAACTTCACTGCACTTGTACAAAGAACATCTGAAAAAATCTGTAGCAAACAATATGGCTAATATAGCTAATACTAGCATTCAGAATAGAATAGCTAATGCTAACAGGGTATTCTTTAGAAACCACAAAAAAAATGAATATTTTCACTACTGTTGATACTCAGCTATATTTTTCCGCATGTGTGCTAACAAGAACTGATTAAATACAGAGTGAATGCTGCCATGCATGAAATGTTTAAACAAAGTATCACAGCAGAAATAATCTAACCCACAAACAGCTCAAAAAAACAAACAAAAATGAGCAATTTACATCTCCATACAAACTACTCCTCACAAACAACTGCTCACAAACTACTCCTCAACTACTCCTTTAATATACGACGACTTACGGTCTTCATCAGAAATCCTCAAATACCGCCTACAACATGCATTTAAAATAGAATTTCAAAGTACCCTTTTGACATCACTCATAAGGATTAGGGGGAACAAAAATCACATTTTGTTGAAGTAGCTTAAAATCAAAATTTTTAAAAAGTAGATAAAAATCAACTTTTAATGGAAATAAATAAATTCAGAGAAAAATAAATCCTTATCAAGAAAACATTTTCAACAAAAACAAAAAACATGTGCTACAAATAATGACACACCTTCATTTAATAGCTTGTAAAACATCCACTTGCCAATAAAAAAGCAAAGTCTTCTCCGATAAGGTTCGGGAATACAGAGCAGGGCATCTGAGACCATTCCTTTTTACAGAATCTCTCCAGACTGTTCAAGATCATATGTCCTATCTTGGGCACTCTTCTCTTCAGCTCACACAAGTTTTCAGTTGGGTTCAGGCAGTGATGTGCTGGCCTTTAGGCACACTGGGACAAATTCCAGTGGCCGATGCATCAGTGAGCTTGTCAACCGGAAAAAATGTAATAAAGCAAAAGAAATGTCCCCATCTGTGCATTGCTGTCATTCAGGGTGCATATGAGAGGGTGTTGAGTGCGTGTTTCAGGACTGGGCTCACTGGCCAATCACAGGTCAATGTGTGCTAGTTAACGTGCATTAACATTCTAGAATAGGCATCGCTAAATGGCAGACCGTGGTCTGGACCCGGGCGATGTAAATGTTCTATCCGGACCCTAAAGCTTTTCTGATAAATGACTAGTTAATATATCAGTAATCTATCACTTTTTCTCTCAAGGTAGGCATGGCTACATGTGTCACTCAACAGAGCCAATTAACATGATAGTCTACCATCTATAGACAGAGTGTGCAGAAGAAACAGAAACGAAAGCAAGAGAGAGCATGGCTTACTCCAAGAAAAGTTAAATAGACTATGAAAACTGAACCTTCAAAGATGAATGAACAGATTGATATATGTTTATTCTTCCTGCGGGAAGTTTAACACCAGTTTGTCTCATATGTTTCAGTACCACAGTGATAATAAAAAACAGTCATGTGAAGCGCCACTATGAGACAAAACACGTCGTTGGAGGAAACATATCCGCAGCAGTCCAAGGTGAAGGAGTATAAAATACACAAAGTGAGAACCCAATGTGACAGAGCACCCTGAGTCCTTACAAATTCATTTACAGCCCAGGAGCATGCAAATGAAGATTTACTAAAGATTGATTAAAGATTGTTGTTCACATTCCATACAAATAGGATCAAGAAGGAAATTTACTGTACAAGACAAAGTCCAAATTGTCCATGTAGTTGGTGGTTAATGTAGTTACTGAAAATTGACAAATATCATTGAAATATCTATGGAAATTTTTAATTGCTTATTTTTATGGACTTCATATACATACCGTATACAGTAACATGGAACATTTTATTGACTGGACCTTAATTAGATCAATTTCAATCCAGTACCCCTGTTGTAGAGTAATCAAGGCTAAATGTAGAGTTCTGCAAAGAGATGGTGAATGGAGTAGAAAATGTTAAAAAAGGGGAATTGCCAAAAGGAATCTTGCCTTGTGTCACCTTACTGTATGTGTACTGTACCCCAGTCGATCAGGGAACAACATGTTGAAGGTTACACATTCTACACACTTTACATTTTATAACATATTAAAACATGCTTCATTTACATTCTGTTTACTGTAATTTCAATGTCAATAAATGTCAATAACTGTGTAAACTTGTTTTTCTCTAAATAACTTTATTTCAATAAAGGTTGGATTTTTCTCATGAGGCTACTTCAGCAAAAGTTGTATTATTCCTAAAACATTTTACTAACCTTTCCAAGGGCCACCAATAATTGCGGAGGGCATTGTACCTCAGAAGGATGAAATAATTCAACAATGCCTATCCTCCCACGACTCTGTGAGTAAACTTACAATATTTACACCACTGAGATCCATTCTTTATACTGCTTTATTTCCTGCATCTCCACTCTTCAACAAAACAGCAATAAAGGGAGCAATTGTATGCGTGTGAGAAAATGAGACAACCATGCACGGGACAAAGAGAAAGCGAGAAGCAGAGGAGCTCCCTCTCCCCTGAGAGGTGGAATGATGTCAGTCTTTACGCAGCAAGGTTACTACACTCAATGCACATGTTAAGGAAAAGGAAGGAGGGAGGATCTGATGGAAGAGAGAGGGAAGGAAGGAAGGAAGGAAGGAAGGAAGGAAAGAAGGAAGAAAGTGGGAAAAATATATAGCAGTAAGAGAACAAAAGCTGGAGCATCTGAGAACAGGATGGATGGGTCCTAGAGAGTTCTAAGCAGCAAAACAGATTGTTAATTTGTGGGATTGTTTTTCAGGGAAGCAATTAAAAATAATAATAATAATAAAACTTGTTATCTCTGGAAGCATTCTAAGGATGGCTAATTTCTTGTACGTTTTCTATTTTACATTTCATCATGCTTGCAAGGGTTACATTGAAGGGGAGAACACAGGCACTGCAACTTAAAAAAATGATCATAATAAAGACAGTGAGTGGAGCTGAGCTCTAATATTTTGTTCTAATAAAAAATGCAAATGCTATCATCATTTAAAGGTATAAAAAGATGACGATAAAAATGATAATGATCATAAAAAACAGATATGAAAACTTTTAAATAACACAGTCCAAAAAAAAAAAAAAAAATGAAAAAAAAAAAAAAAACCAGGCCTGTTTCTGCATTGCGAGAGTTTAAAAAGACATCTGGCTTTTTAATCCCCATTTAGTTGGAATCCCAATTAATAGTTTTTTTGTTTTTTAGACTCAACTCTTGGATTTTTACTAACTTTTGCTAATTTTTTCTTTCTTGACAGACCTAGACTCTATTTACTGATTTTTTTTTTCCCAGCCAAGCTATGTCAGTTGTACGAAGTGGCCTGGGAAAACTTTTTGATGTTTCTGTGGCTGAAATATTATTTGCTTAATAAATAAATTCTCATTTTGTTCATTTTGATCTTGCCTCAAAAAATCAGTCTGCCTAAAATTTCTGAACGTACTGAGGCAGTTTCCTCATACAGTGAGGGTCAGGTTTTAATCAGGATGTTGGACAAAGCATAAAAAGTAACAAAATTTTAATAAATAGTATTTGTAATCAAATTTTGGGGTAATAGAAAATAAAAATGTTTTAAAGTAAAAAGTGATTTAAAGTAAGGGTTTTTAGAGTAGGGTTTTTTAATTATTATTATTTAAGGAAAGCCTATATTTTACAGAACTACATAAAATTCAAGACATTCAATTTAAACATTTTAAACAATTGCCATTGTCAAAAAGCAGCTTTACAGAAATCCAGATGTAAATGTTTATCCAGCTGTGGTCAGAACGTCTGGTATTATTCTAATAGTCGGTCTTAAATGTCCAATATTTTGCAAATTATTTAAGTGAGATTAGACATCTCATATGTCTAATTTAAGAGGTTTCAATCATATGTAAATTAATTTAGCTACCAATTTTATTATTTAAATTAAGAGAAACTCAGTATCAGTGGTGAGGAGTGGCAGGGAAAGTCCAGCTAAATTCAGCCTCATAATCTAACATGTGAATTCTGCCAACGTGTGAGAGGTTTGTGGTCTATCAGGGTTTGAAATCTATTAGTCACATCGACTTATTCAATGTTGTTGAGTAGCGTAGAAATGTGCACAAAAGCCTTGACCTGAAAAATACACCCAAGCACTGAATAGCTGCAAACTCTAGTATAAACTATTTTTTTTTTTATTCTGCTCACGTTCCTTTCATCCACCCCCCCATACTATGAGAAAAGCCCCAGCAATAACAAATAGGACTACCCTGCACCACAGGATCCAAGTCCATATTGAGGAGCTGTGTATTCTCTCAGTATCTAGCTCTGGCCTCTTAGCTGGTGCAGTACCGAGTTAACAGAATACTAAACATCCAGAGAACAATACAGAGTAATGCTGGGGCGTGACAATATAGACGGAGGTTTAGACTGAACATGAAATTGAGGAAAGAAGGAAGAGGGGAATTTACTTAAACTTAAGTAAATTACACCATATACATTGCAGGTGATGTTTTGTTTTAAATTTTTCATTCTGTGTAAAGGGATAAATGTGATCATGTGCATCCTGCTAAAATACCATTTGAAGTAAAAAAAAAACAAAAAAAACAAAAAAAACTCATCATTAAACCGGCTAAGTATGGCAATAATGTCACAGGTTTTGAGTGTGCAAATTGTAATAGGACAAAAGAGCTACTTTTAAAACCATAGTTTCTTTTAACATGATTTCAGTCTGATAAGCAAGTAACAAAGTGTGGTCATATCAGTCCCATGCTGTTCCTTTCCTTCTGTGTCCACAGTGAAGTGCATTACGCAAACACACTTAAACGAACACAAAGGAAAACCAAGGACCTTATCAAATTATGGACAATAATTCATTCAAAGCCAAGAATTATGGTTATTAGTGTATACTACTTAAATACACATACTTCTGTCCTTCAGCATCACCATCTTCAACCATAGCATCCTTGAACATGAACAGACTCCACACTCACTTCATCATAAATATATGGGCTGTAAACTCGTTGACTGAAGCCAGACGCTGAGATCATTTATTAACGGACACACACGTATGTACGCACACACACACTCACACACACACAGGAAAGTGTGGCCCTCTCCCTGCACTCACACACCCTTAGGCAGGATGCACCAGCTCTCCCAAGCCCTGAGCAGCCCTCCAGGTCAGGCAGAGGTCGAGGAGTGAAAAAGCACTCCACCTCCAGAGAGCTCCAAAAACACTCTTTCCCACAACACCACACCCAAGCCAAGCCAAGACCGTTCGTTCAGTTCCTCTCCCAGAGGCCGTGGAAACCACAGTGCGCCTGTAGATGCAGGAGTCACATCAGTGCAAAAAGACATGCTTCTACAGACTTGACCAACTGACATTAAAACACTATAAAGACACGTTCTCAAGTCAGAGGGGTGGTGTGTTTAAATCGTAAGAGGTATTAGAATCCACGTAAGAATCCACAGGAAGATGCAGATTACACAACACTATTTAACATGACAGCCACTTGACAGTATCCTTTCCCAGACCCATGTCTTCCACAATCCCATCACTCTCGTCTACAGATAATTCTCTCGACCTCATAGTTTTGTTTTCACTCTGACATACACCATCTACTGTGACACCTTATACAGACAGGTGTGTGCCTTTCTTAAGTATGTCCAATTAATTTAATTAGACACAAGTGGACTCCAATCAAGCTGAAGAGAAATCTGTTTTCAATATTTGGTGTGTCTCCCATTTGGCTTCAAACCAGCATCAATTCTTATACAAGCACGCTTACACAAAGTCACAGAGTACAGCAACAAGGAACAAGATACAAGGTAGTTCTACCACATCAGCAAAGTCTCTCCCAGGCAACAATTACAAAGCGGACTGGGGTTACAAGATGGGCTGTTCAAAACTACAAAGAAACGGGCAATGATGAGGACTGTACTTGCAGTTGTCGGCCAAGGAAACTTAACGCAGCAGATGAAAGACACATGCTTACTTCCCTCTGACATCAAAAGATGTCCAGCAGTGCCATCAGCAAGGAACTGGCGGACATCTATCCATCGACTGTCCGGATAAGTCTGGCCTGAAGTGGTCTTCATGGAAAGCAATACCTCTGACGTGGTAACAAGGCTAAGTGACTCAACTCTGCACGAAAACAGGAACTGGGGTGCAGAAAAATGGCAGCAGGTGCTCTGGACTGATGAGTCAAAAGTTAAAATATTTGGCTGTAGCAGGAGGCAGGTGGTTTGCCAAAGGGCTGAAGAGAGGTAGAGTAAAAAGTCTCTGCGGGTAATACTGAACCATGGTGGAGTTTCCTTGGAAGTTTGGGCTGCATTTCTGTAAATGGAGTTGTAGCTTTGATAGTTATGCAGTACTATCAGGGAATGTCTAATTGGCCCCAAATTTATTCTGCAGCAGGACAAGAACCCCAAGCATATAGTCATCAGCCTTTCTGAATTGTCTTCAGCGTAGAGAAGAACGTGGAGGCTTGGTCTTGAGACAGAAGAATTTGAGGCAGCCGACATCCACAAAAGATCTGTGAGTAGTTCTCCAAGTTTGTATGTTTGGAACAACCTAAATGCAGAGTTCCTTCACTGTGGGCAAGAGTACCTAGAAGAATTGATGCTGTTTTGTGTGGTGGTTACACCAAATACTCATTTGGTTTAGATTTCTCTTATGTTCATTTACTTTACATTTTGTTAATTGATAAAAATAAAAATAATTTTTTTTTTTTTTAATTCTTACTTTCTAGTATTTTTTACACACACCTGCCTAAATATTCTGCACAGTACTCTCTCTCTCTTTATATATAAATGAGAAACGAGTAGGTGAAATTGGAAAGTAGAATGGAGAAATTCCAATTGAAAAGCAGACAAGGCCAGGTGAGGGTTAGCCAAGAAAGAACAGCTGAAACTCTAAAAGGAAGTTTGTCAGTAGCTTAAAAAATAATATTAGCTTACTATCTTTACAGAAACCACTTCCTTTTTTAAATTTGCATACATGGGTGTCAGTTTGAGGGCAACCTGTCATACCAGCTATCCCGAGCACATGACAAAGCAGCTGACAAATTTTCATTCTCTGGACATTAGTGCAATTGTGTATTCCTTGTACTGTATGTTTTGCAGTTTGCTGTAGAAGCTATACCACAAGCACACAAGTGATGAACTACAAGCCACCCTAGAAGTTTAACACTGAATATATCCTCATATAAAATGAGAAATATAAGCATACAGACAAAAATGACTTTCATTTTTGCATTTGTTTCTCAAATTATTTCCTCATTGTTTGCAGGCATTGTCATACATTCTTACTGACGTTCTATTGTGTGTAAAACGCTAGAAAGGACTCAAACCGGTTATGTTTGCTCTTAGTGACTCTTTGTTTAGGCCTGCTTGAACAAAGCAAAAATGTCTATAGCCCTCATGTTGGAAATTTATATCAAGTTTTTCCTTATCAGAATATGCAATTTTTCTTCCTTTCCTTGGGTTTTCTTTGACTAAATTTGAAAATGAAACAAACAAACAAAAAGCCAGTTCCTCTGTTCCCTCAATGATCCTGCTCATGCAGATAATAAAGCAAAGCATGAAATGTCCCTGTGGCTATTTGGACACTAAGCTAATTGGGTTAGTGCATGGACTCATCTGCTTCTTAGCTACAAATGACAAACATGGCATGTTAATGTGGTCAGCATCCGCAAAAATACCAAAAACATAAATAATTACGGGGTTTTAAAGAGATTAGATTGCAGTAAGACGGAACTCAGCAAGACAACAACAAATTATATTATTATTGAGACCTACAGCTGGTAGTAATGTACCCAACCTACTAGATTCCAACCGCCATTAAACAACAAAGAAGAAGAAGAAGAAGTGCTCGGCCTGTCGTACTCATTATCTGCCTATTGTTACAGTTGGCAAGGAACGCCTTTGACATGCTCACAATACAGTATGACATAAAAGTTGATGATGACGCTGCCTGAGGCCTACCAGCACAAACAGCGCCTGTCCATACAAACAAACAGAATATTGTTTTTATATATTCCGATCAGCCATAACATTACCAACAGACCACCCACTTAATATTAAGTAGGTGCACCTTGTGCCGCCAAAACAGCAATGACCTGTGTGTTCTGAAACCCTTCCCTGGCCACCTCTTCACCTGACAAGCCTTCACCTTTCACCTGACCAGTCTTCCCTGGCCACCCATGACCCTTTTGCCGGTTCACTGGTTTTAATTCCTTGCACAACTTTTGGTACCACTGCAGACCAGGAACACATCCTACAAGAGCTGCAGTTTTGGAGTTGCTCTAACCCAGTCACCTAGCCGTTAAGTCAGATCCCTTGTCAAATCCTTACGTTTGACCATACTTTCTGTTCGATCATCAGCACATCAACTTCAGGGACCAAACATTCACCTGCTGGCTAATATACCCACCCATTTCCATGTGCCATTGGCATGAGATATTTCATCTGTAGCTACTGTAACAAGGGACAAATTGTGATGGTTAGACAACTGGGTCAGAGCAACTCCGAAAACTTTGGCTCTTGTACGATGTTCCTGGTCTGCAGTCATCACAATCTACCAAAAGTGTTCCAAAGAAGGAAACCCTGTGAACCGGTGACCGGGTCATGGATGGCCAAGGCTCACTGATGCGCATGGAAGGCAAATCCTGGCCCGTGTAGTCCTATCCACTAGAAGAGCTACTGTAGCTCAAATTGAGAAAAAAAAAAGGTTTTCTTAAACCTGGTTTCCTAAAAAGGTATCAGGACACCCATCATTACTGTTTTAGTGGCCAAGGAGGGACCTACTCAATAAGCAGATGGTCATAATGGTATGGGTGATCAATGTATAGAGATTACAATACTGATCATTACATCTGCACGTTGACTAAAAGAGGACAGGTCAAAGGTCACAGGCAGGGATGGATAATGACTAATTAAGTAATAATTTAAGGCCACCTTTTAGTAAACATTTCAATAGGGTTTCAAAACAATATTAGTATTCAGCGTCTATCCTAACGGAGCCTCACCCTGTACTTGTCACCATGGATACCAAATGTCAATTATTTCCACTTCAGCTGACGTAGCCTCTAGTCAGCAGCCAGTGAGAAGCGCGCGCTGTAGGACTCGAGGCGCGAGCACCAACACAGCGCACGAGCAACACGCTGCGGCTCGTTTAACAGGCAACAAGTCGTAGGGGGGTCATAGGATATACTATATAAGATACACTGTCGTGTTCGGAATGCGATAGTGTCGTTACATAAACGTCATCTTCATGTTGGACAGCGACTACGGTTCAGCAAATCACTGCGGCACAGATTTGATGCATGACATCAGAGAAAGTAGTGCATGTTCATGTCCAGATCTACAGCCTAATCACGTAAGCATGGAGCACAAGACAGGAAAAACAAGAGCGCTACGCTACGCAGTGGCTAGCCTGTCTTCGTCTCTGCAGCGCTGCTGTTCTGTTTACAAGCACCGACGGTGCCTAGAGAAGGTCACCCCGATTTCTAAGGCAAGATGAGGCGATACGGAGGGCAACAGCTGGACAGCGACGATCAGCACTTACGTTGTTCCGCAGGTCCTGCAGAGCCACGCTCATGGTGCAGACAGAGATCCGGGGAAAGGCGAGCAGCCGCGCGCTTCACTCACTCCACCTCTGCATGCATGCATGTGGGACTGCTAAGCCATCTCCTCTCCCGACCGAGCTGAAACACATATGTACATACCCCGTTAATTAAACCCTGACTGACGGCTGATTACAAACAAATTTGGATGTCAGACACACACGCACGCACGCGCGCGCGCACACACACAGGAAGCGTTCACCTCTTGAGCCAGCGCGTCTTCGTCTCGTCCCGCTTCCGCCTCTGAACGCTGTTCAGCAACACACAACATACGCCGATCAGTAAATCAGCCTGCAGACTCTTCCCTCTGTCCTCCTCGATCACCCCTCCTCTCTCACGCTCTCGCTCTCTCACTCTCTCTTCATGTGCGTCAGGTGGAGCATCCACTATACAAAGTGCCATAAATTTAAACATCATATGTTTAGGCATGGGAGTGTAAAAGGAAACAGATTACACCAGGCAAACATTCACACAAAGACAAGCTCGAATGGAAGGAACATCTTACCTGCTCCATATTAAACATAAACATCATGGCATTGCTGTATAGGCTCAAGTGGATTGATTTAGTGGATTTTGTAGTTGTTGTTGTTGTTGTTTTTCCCCCACCATCACACAAATATGCATGGAAAACATGAGATTTTATTCCCCCATTCTTCTTCTGTTTACAAATAAAGATGGAAAAAATCACAGCCATGTGTGTACACTTCTTTTTTCCCCCATCCACAATGGTATTTGTTTAAATGCAAGATTGTTCCAGACATTTGTTCCTCTCGGCCATGCACGTGTGAGAGAGAATCTTGTTTCAGAAAGGTCAAATTAATGTTCTGCATCAAGATAAGAAAACAACTAAGGAGATTGCCGAAAGCTACTAAAATTGAGTTAAGAAGAGTAAAATGTACCATTAAAACCTGGAAGGATTGTGGTGAACCATCATCTTTAAGAAGAAATGTGGTCAGAAAAACATCTGATTGACATCTGACAACTGAATGAGTGCGATGGGAGAAACTCTTGGTGAAATCAAATCCTAAAAAACCCCTACAAAATTAGAATACGGCCATGTTTAAAAGTCAAATTAAGAACATTTCTACATGCACTAAGCAAGGGAAGCTCATAGGATTGGTACTAAACAGCTGTGTAGCCTTAAGAAAACTACTTATTAGTGAGGATAATCAGAAAAAGGGCTTGAACTTGCTAGCCAGCATAAAAAATGAACTGTGGAGCATTGGAAAAAGGTCATATGGTCTAATGAGTCCAGATTTACACTGTTCTAGAGTGGTGGGTAAATCACTTCATCTGCCTCTTTTTAAATCTGATACGCCCATCACTCTGGAACTGGGTAAATCTGGACTCATACAACATGACCTTTTTCCAATGCTCCATGGTTCATCATGCCTAATGCCTACCAAACAAGCCTGTGGGGGCAGTGTTATGATCTTAGGTTGCTTCTGTTGGTCAGGTGTAGGTTCAGCAACATTATGTGCCACAAGAAAGAAGTCAGCCAACTACCTGAATGTAATAAATGACCTGTTTTTTTCCATCAATAGATGAAAAATAGAATAGAATATATACATTTTATAATAGATTTTGCTGAGATTCATTCAGCGCAAATTGTGAAAATGTGGTTTAGGGAGCATGAGACATCATTGTTACTCATGGATTGGCCACCATAGATTCCAGACCTTAACCCCATTGGGAATGATTGGGATGTGATGGTGGAGACTTATACTGTACAATGGTCCGACATATCCACCACCAATACGAGAACTTCATGCGGCTTAGTGGAAATAAATGTTAAGACATTGCGTAAGCTTACTGGAACGATGCCACAGCTGTGGCAAAAGCAAAACCTGGTCCAGTGAAATACTGTATATATACATATATACATACATACATGCATAAAACATACATACATACATACAAAGTCAGTGTGTAAAGGTTAATATCCCTCGTTTTTTTGTGTAAAATCACAATAAAAATTATCTGATCATGGCTGGTCTTAGTGTTAGGCAAATACAACTTCAGATGAATAACAATATACTGTATAACTTCTTTTTCCACTGTGCTGTTATTGAATTTAAAAAAATTAAGCTAAAAGGGGAAAAAACAAAAACATGCAGACAATACTAAGCACCAGAGCATGAGAAAATAAACTAAGCACCACCCCAATGTTTAAATATACTGTCTATATATATGTGTGTGCGTGTGTGCGTGTGTGTGCGCGTGTATACACAAATATATTTAAACATTGGGGTAGTGCTCTGTTTATTTAATTGTACTCCATTAATGGAAGTTGTTGAAACTGATGTCTAGTGTAAAATTCTACAGAAAAGCACCAAATTTTGTGTTTGCAGATTTGTGCAACTGACAAAGGGTAAGAGTAATTGTTACTCTTATTTCATCCTTGTAAAGCAAATAAAGATTTATTTGCTGATTATATACTGGTTATTTATTTATAATTACATTAACTAGCCACTTGCACATTTGTCCAAGTTTCACAGAAACAATTCCATTTCTTTGATATAAAATATGTGAATGGAATAATATTGTATATCTGAAATTTCTAAGGTCAGTTAGGCAAAGGGAGACGTCACAAATAAAAACCAGAGTGAAATGAAACACATTTGCTGATATCTTTTGTTTAAATTTTCCATATTCAAAAAAAGAAAGCAGACTGAAGTCTTTCAGGATCTGAGTTTATCAGCGTTTATGTAAATAATGTTCTGCAGTGTAAACCCCACCCTCTCCGCACAGCAGAGTGGGAAGCTGGATCTGCACCAAGACATAGATTAATTTGCGTCAATTGGCTCTTATCCTGAACCCGGACACACTGATTGGACTGGAAATAACTGAAGCAGAATCTAAACACATTAAGGCCATTATGTAAACAAAAATGAAAGAAAAGAAAAAAATCCTTTAAAGAATTACATGTCCTACTGACTAACCTGGTCTGATCTCAACGGTCTTTGTGATGACCTTACTGTATATCATCTCCACTCTTGCTGGTCACTGCCAAATAGATTCACTAGGGAAAGCTATAAATTACACTGACATGCATTCAGTTCAATAATTAATGGAGTAATGAAGCATACTGTTGGTGCTTGTATATCATCTCGCAGGTCTATAAAACTAACAGACTGTTCATTCTAAATGTTCACGCTAAGAATCAGGGGCACAGTCTCCAAACTGTGAGCGAGCTTTTAGCAGTTTGACCCTTTTCTTTAGCTTAACCCTGTCGTCATGTAGAGACAGCGGAAGTTGTCTCCAGTCCAGACTGGAAGGAACAACAGGGAATCCAGTGACGTGGACTAGGCTTATTTGATCAACATATGTTGGGGTTGGACCAGGATTTTATGTACTGTTAGCCTGTCTGCTGGTAGCAGATCAACCCATCTAAATCCCAAAATTTTAACACCGTACCTTCCTACCATGTGTTATTCATCAAAGACAAAACAACATCATTCATTCATTCATTCATTCATTCATTTACATAATAGACATGCTTTTGGGAAATGAGTCTGTGCTGTTTTTGTGCCTAAACTAGTTTTTATGTCCAAGTGTAAAGCCTAGGTTTAATTTTAAGACATTTTTAAGACAACTTAATTAAATATAAAAAAATAAGTATATAAAAATACAATTAAAACTGACTGCAACTCAACTTTACACTATTTAAACAAAGTCAAAAGGATTATATACTAAAACAGATTATTATCATTCATATAATTGTATAGAAAATTAATTGTAGAATATTGTCAATGTATTAAAAAAAATGAACCATAGCAATAAATAGATTATAATTATGACAAATTGCTGCACTTCAGGGTGTAACGTGAACAGTGACTGACGACACATCTTTCCATTAATTATTATCTTATAACAACAAAACCTGTCATGTTATTGTTACGTAACATTAACATTAACATTCTGTTATCGATCATTTTAGTGCTTAAACAACTACTTGGCTGGAGTTTATTTAGGAAGCATACACCCTCTTGAAAAAAATTTAAAGGATCTTTTTTTATTTCTGCATGTATCTTGTTCTGGCCAGATGGGAACACAAGGTCAGGAGACTGATAACCGTGTTGATCAGCCTGTCTACAGCCATCAGCAAAGCTCTTCTTAAATACTGTAAGCCAAAGGCCTACAAGTCACCAATAAATCATCCACCCCTCATGTGCCCACCCCACACATGTGACATAAGTCAAGCACACTCTTATTCATGTGTCCTCTATTATCGAAATTAATGTTGTAATACTGTAGATCTCTATTTTTAAACTAAATTTCTTTTTTGTGTAATAACACTTAGAAGGCCAACAATTGAGAAACTCTGATTGAATCAAGCAGAGATCAACTCAATTTGTGACTGGGCTTTCTCAACCTTAACAGAACATATTACGTAAACATCCAATTCTGTTCCCCTGAACTTCATGGAGCTTTTCTTATGGTGTTATTAAATTTTTATTCATTTGTTTAAAATTTTATATAGTAATATCATAATGTATCTGTATATATTATACAATATGTACTACATCAGTAATATCTGTATATATTACTCTACAGAGTCAGCCAAAAAATATAGTATGATGTATATTATATTAATTCTGTACTTAACTTCTGTAGCATATATAGTGTGCATTTTTTATGGTCACTTTGTCCAGTATACAGTATATATAGTAGTATAGTATATAGTATAGTATATATGGTAGTGACTCACATACATATATGGTGCCACAGCACAGACAGCACAGATTAATATCCAGCAGTTGTATAAATAGATTCATCCTGTCTTACATATTTCTTAATCAAATATATTATTTTCATGGATTCCCCCTCTTTATTGTCCGTGTCTTTGTGCTTTGGAACTTTGATGCTCTGCACTGGTCATACAATCACCAAGGAGACGGGCTGAGGCGTTGTCATAGTATTGCCATAGCAACACCTCTAGCTTGTTGGAGGCCAGTGATCCATTATTCCCACAGAGCGAGCGAGTGAGTGGGTGGAGAAAGGGGAGGGCAGAGGAGGCAGAGCTCTGGGGCCTCAGGGAAAGGTCTCACTTGTTCTGTTAATATATTGATTGGCGTTTTATTCAAAACATCTCACTGAAGTGCCGTGTATTTGCTCTTTTGGTTCATCCAGATAAATCATCTATTACTTTTCTCCACTTGGAGTTAATGCATAAAAAATAGCCTGTTAGACAGAGAGAGAGAGAGAGAGAGAGAGAGAGAGAGAGTGTGTGTTGTCTAGGGAAGTATAATGAGAAGAGAACTCATCCTGTGCAGTGAGCATGGTTAATAAATTGCTAATCAGCCAGAAGTGAACACACACACACATACTGTATATTTTCATCTTATAAGTGATTCAGCTGCCTTGGATTTGAGAGATTTATTACTGAAGAGCAACAAACATGAACATGACAGAGGCTCTATAGATATATACAGCAAATCTAAATTAGCAGTTGCTTCTCACCTGAAATGTTTTGTTGGACATTTATATGCTGTATTCACTCTTGAGATTCGAATTCGATTAATTCTAAACAGACTTCATAGCTCACACAGAATGCTGGTTGGTTATGCTGTACAATGATAAGTGGTTGTGTAACAGCAAGGCGTTTTCTTGTGTGCCATGGAGATACACCAACACTGCCATCTAGTGGTCAGTCACAGCCAGTGCGGGTTAAGAATACAGTATTGCAGTTACCATGTAGGAAAAACTGAAAAGTTACTAACCCTTAAAAATACTTTCTACTTAAAAATCAGTTAGAGGAAATTAAACGAACCATTTTGTTAATAGCAATAAAAATGCAAATAATGTAAAGGGGACACTTCTCAGCTGTCAGAAGCATTTTATTTGGAAAAAAACAATTAGAATATATAATTTCCCCAACAATAAATGTGTAATCACTGTATTTAAAACTGTGTTACTAAGATACTACAAAATATTAAACTAT
>JAQQZT010000003.1:12559519-12575593 GCA_030068275.1 Clarias platycephalus
AGAAATGGTTGTGCGTGAAAATCCCAGTAACTGAGCAGATTGTGAAATACTCAGACCGGCCCGTCTGGCACCAACAATTGATTGGTTGATTAGATAATTGCATTAATGAGAATTTGAACAGGTGTTCCTAATAATCCTTTAGGTGAGTGTGTATATATATATATTTTTTTTTTCTTTTTTTTTTTTGAACATGTGATCTTTCCAGGTGTCACATGTGCCATGTGAGAACTGATAAATACTCCAGATACTATGCTTGGGCATTTGAATACAAACCCTACAATAAGATTTCACTTTCCTCTAAAGCATAAATGTAATGCTGTCCAAATGTTTCATCATATCACTGCATAATATGGAACTAACAGGGGAAAAAAAAAAAAAAAAAAAAAGAGAGAGAGAAAGTAGGAATGCGCAGTTTTGACTCAAGGCCTACATAGCTTTAAACAGATATGCTATACCTTATTTAGGTTTATAATTGGTTTATTGGTTCTTGATTTTTTTTTTTCCTGCTCAGAAACCATGGCCTACTCTGTTTTTTGTGATAAGTATTGACCTGATGCAATTTTCACCCAATTAAATTCATATTGTTTTGGTTTTACCTTCCTATCTGAAACAGCACTTGCTAACAAACTCGGCTACTCAGTTTAATAGAACAGTATACTGTATGAAATGCTAGCACACAACACTAGACTAACAAACACTGATTTGTTTTTTCATACCACAACACACACTATATAATTGACCAAATATTTAAAATCATACCATAGATGGTGCCTTAAAGAGAGCTGGCTTGCTAGCAAACCTGACTCACATGTTTTAACATTAGCTACTTAATAAGAGGGCTACCACTTGCTAACAAAAACATATCACTGGTTTAAATAACCTAATTTTCTGGCATTTTTTATATTTACTGTAATAACTTAACATTAACAGGTTTGTTAAATGTAAAAAAAAATATATATATATTTAAGGGTGCCTATAGTCTGAGCATTCCTGATGCAGAGGATGCAAAATTCTTCTTTATTGCACCATTGAACAGCAGACGTACGGATATTACTCATACTGCCATTACCAGTTACTAGGTCTGATGCTGGCATCAATCGGTTTAGTTCCGTTATGACACTCACGTGTGCTTTCTTGCCATAGTAGGGGAAGTACATCTTGTCGAAGTGGCCCTCAGTTGGGAAATACTGCATCTGCAGAGGAGTTTCTCTCTGAAACAGAAAGTGGACAAAGGGTGAGATTGCACGCGGGTTCTTTACTCAGAATGGCACTCGATGTGTCCCGTTCTGTTGCCTATAGCAACAGGCTCTTCACACTCGACTAGCTGAACTGGATGATGGCCAGGTGACACTTTTAACAATATGTTACTATTCTTGACATATCATCATGAACACAAAATACTTATTCTCCCCCCACACGCGTACACACAGTCTCGCATTCATGTTCAGTACAGCAAGGCAAATACACAACGCAGCTTCAGTACATACATCTCTCATCTAACAATGCACACGCATTCCTTGGACATACAGTATGCACAACCAAGAGATAAGACATTCCAGTAGTTTTGTTGTGCATGGCCAAATAATACCAGATGTGTTTTCGTCTGAAAACACTCCATATCCAACTGCTTATCATTGAACAAAATGATGGAATCACAACTTCATCAGCAATAAAAATAACAGTTCCTAAATGTTGGTGTGAAAGCTGAATGAATGCATCCTTTAGCTTTCATACCAACACTTAAAAACTTATTTTTCTGAGCTGGGATATTAAAATGTACTCAATTCAATTCACTTTAATTGAATGCATTTGTCTTTTTTTTTATTTTTATTGTCTGACTTTTCAATTTCAATATGCCTGTTTCTATACGCGTTTCCATCTTTTTTGCAATGACAAGCAGTGATTTGGGTAAGCAGCAGTAAAGGTGCAGCTCTTCAAATGCCGCAATGTGGCTGTAAGAATGGGAGTCGCATACAAAGGGTTAGGCTTAACCTTGTAATTAGGTTATGACATGACAACATATAATAGGTGGATCATGTGAGGGTCACATCTTAAAAGCATATATTCTGAGAATAAGATATATCAGATACACAGAGAAAGGCTGAAAACTGAAAGATAGAATTACACACTGTAATTGTCTGTAGGATATGAAGCTAGATTATTTAAATTTGCTTGTATGAAAGTTTGCTTGCTAAAACCAGGACCAGTAGGAATAAAGTCTCTGATCTTACCTGCCAAAAACTGAGAAATTTTCATATATTTGGATATTTTGGGTCATGTATTTGAGTGTTTAGAAGTGCTTCAGATGTTCATTTGCATAAATGTGTCGTCACTGTTTAAAACATCAATAGTGTATTCATGATAGTACATTTTGGGGCGGCCAATCCCTTGTGCGATTGTAATTCATATGCACGTGAAGCACAATCACACAAGGGATTTGCGCGATATAGTCTAATTCTGATTAGAGGCTCCAGTTTATCCGTTTACATGGAGGATGATCCCATGTGTGTTTACATGCACAACATGGTTCTGCCCACTGTGAAGTGTTTACTCAGTCAAATCATAACAGAAGTTTTCTATTTTGAGAAATCTTTTAATTCGTGCAATAGAGGATGTTGACAAATATGGACGCATGTCATGTCATGGGAACTATATATGTAGTTCTGATTTTCCTTCTAACTAAGAAGTCAACTTTTAAACAGGATAAGAGTGCAACAGAAACTTTGAACGCTGAAACTCATTATGTTATTTAATGTTACCCCCATGTAGGGCAAACATGCAGAAAAAAATACATTTATTCTATCAAGAGAGAAATGATCAAATCAAGTGTTTACATGGCTAATCCTTTTCCTATTGAACAGATCATGGTTTTACAGCGCTCATCTTCAGAGCTGGCGAATTCGAATAGAAACTGCATTAAAAAATCGAAAACGCAATATGTACTCATACAATTATCCAATCGTAAAAGGCTGTGATTTATTATAGGTAATATACGCATAGTTAGGGATTCACAGAGTTTGTCAATAATTTAAGTATTTCTTATTCTTTAAATAACATTCGAGGTGATAAAAATTATAATGATATAATTTGTGTCAGCCAGCCTACAGTAGATAAATACGATTGAATACTAAATGGTAATTTCCATATCTACATAATCACTATTTGCGTTTCAATCTCAATATGTCTCAATGATTATAATGTGATTTTTTTAATTATTATTAAAAGGTGGATCCCTGCTCCTCCTCTTATTCCACCTGAAAATATATCCCAGTCAAGATTGTCATCTGATTTTCATTTCATTTCTTTTATATAAAGAATTTGGCAGACCAAAGAAGGGATCTCATTATACATCTGAGCAAGGTGAGGGTTAAGGGCCTTGTTCAAGGGCCCAAACAGTGACAACTAGGTGGTGCTGGGGTTTGAACCTGGAACCTTCCGGGCAGTTGTCAGAAGTCCAAGGCCTTAACCACTGAGCTACCCTGTATGGTGATCATTCTGATTACTAGTGTAATAGTAGGGTCCATGTAAATGAAAAAAAAAAAACATCTTACTTCATGTAACACCACTCGAAGCTTCCCCAAGAAAGTTTTTATCAGACGTAGTCAAGTAATCAGGAGTAATCATTAGAAGGTTTATACATTCTGTTCCAGCTCTCATTTTCTAACAGCTGATCCACATTTGTAGTAGTTACTTAGTTAGCTTTCCTACAAACCGCACCTCACCTGGAAGGAAAGTCTAGTCTAATTTACTCTGCCTCACCAGTGCAACAAAGTAGCATTTAAACCAAATGTATTAACCCCAAAACACACTCTGTGCAGAATACAGCACAATTGGTTATATTTCAATATCTAGTGTGTGCATTTATTTCATGTTTGCTCACAACTATATGTACTGTACAGTATACTAATATGTAGCTTTGGACATGAAATGGATCGTCGCTGTGGAAGATGCATCAGTAGATCGTCATTCATTCTGGTGGTCAGTTACGTCAAGCAACACAATCCACTCATCTACAGATTAATGCTATTAATAATGGAAGCACTAAAGCACTAAAAGCAGTAGAGCAACCTGCAGGAAATCAAGCTCTCGAACTCTGTTAGAAGTTGAAATCAGGGGAGCAGTATGAACACAGCCTGTTTTCCTAAAAATGAATAGGGCACCCTATCCTGTTGTCCTTGTATACCTTCAAAGATTACTACTGTTTGCAATGAGGTAATCAAGGGGGAGGTGCTTAAAGCTAGGGAGGACATTAGAGAAGGTTTAATAGGGATTTAGGGTGACTAGCCAGATTCCCCCAGCTAAAACTAGAAAAAGGTCTTATTTTTATTTGTTTAATAATGTTAAATGTATTCAAACTTCCAGCTTCAATCAGTGCAGGTACAATCCTTGCAGAATTTAGTTAATAGGTACAAAACTATATAAGGTGGTTTATGTGAACACAATTATATAGCTGGAAATAGATCATCCAAATAATCCAAAAAGTATTATTTTCTTACTCAGTTTGTTCAAATACAAAAATAGATATAACTGACCAAATTAATTCAGCTAACGCTTAATAATAATTATAAATAAATAAATAAATAACTCCGGCAATATGTTCCAAATCTGAAAAAGGTGCAACAAGACTGAGATTTCCATCTAACTACAACTTCCTTTAGCTGGGGGTTTGAAGGTATACAGTACACCGTTGTCTTTGCATGAGGGAATAATAAAGAGTGGCAGACACAAGCAGTAGAGGACAAGAGCCGAAACAGAAGCAGCAATGTTATGAAAAGGGGTCAGAACAAGGTCCCTGGTGACAGCAGGGAGGTTGGGCCTCATTTCTTACCACAAGTGAACTGCCAATGCAGCATGGAGAGAGACCATATACAAACACATGATTGAAAAAAAAAGAAAAAAAAAAAAATGTACACACACTTGTACGTTAAATATAATGAAAAACAACAACAAAATCATGCTTTACAAACATGGTTGGTAATAATTTGCATATACACATGCAGGAAGGGGGTAGGGTATACCTTGGCTGTACAGTTGATGTATGGCTGTCCTCGCGGCATCAGACCTATAACCTACACAATACAACCAAAAAAAAAAGAAGAAGAATTTTTGTACCTCATATCTCAAAATCCTTAATAAATGCACCGTAGTAAAATTAATTCCCAGAATGATGAAAGATTTTTTTTTTCTGCATAGTGCTTTTATTAAGGCAATTTCAGTACAAATCCAAATTTAAGTAAAATATTTCCATGTTATTTTACAATTCCATTCAACGCGAAATCTAATACTTTTCAATTTAATATTTGCAAGTCTGAGGGAAAGGAACTACATTTTGAGAAGTATGGTTTTACTTACACACAATGCTTAAAAGCTATAATCTGGAAAATGGTGCCTCTATGGAATTGTATAGGCACAAAGCCTATTTGCTCTGCCTCCCATTATTACTCTTACTCGTATTTCATTTTATGCGTATACGTAATTATGGAGGTAAGACGTGGTTTTGTGCATGACCTGAGTAAATAAATGAGCAAACATTCATCAATTGTCCTTCATTTGGACACTCCTTCAGGCTGGCAAACTGTGCTAACACAGCCATTCAAACAAAGGGATGTGGAGTCAAACCTCTCTTAATTTGCATGTGTTTTTTGCCCCTTATTTTTCAGCACAAATGTTATTCATACCATTTAGACAGAGAAACTTATAAGAATTGATAGAGATCATTGATGCGGGTCTCAGATCAGCTTCTCTGATAGGCTGCACGTAGGAAAGCCGTGATGGATAATTATCATTTTGTCTCAATGTGTAGGCTGTCAGTGGATTAACAGCAGCAGAAATATTGTTAACATTTGACTAACAAATTAAAGACGCATTAATAAACGTGTATTTATGCATCAGGTCATGCACTCTCAGCGCAGAAGGAAAACAGTGAATGTTTTTTAAACCATTATGGTCATGTGAATCACTGCTGCACTGTGTCACACAACAGCGTCTACCCATAATTACAGTATGTATACGAATAGAATGAAATATGAATAATAATAACGGAAGTCGGAGCAAATAGACTTCATGTACCTGAAACAAAAAACATCCAACATCACGAGTTTCACACAATGACATCAACATGCCCAATCACGATTTACTTTTTTATTGTAATTAAAATTTTACCAATATAAATCACATAATTGGATGTGAACTGAGCAATTTGCATAAGAAAAATAATATGATTTGCCAATTATACAGTACACATACACTGAACTATTTTCTTTGCAAAGGCTGGTCCAGGCCTAGAGCACATAACCTATGGCCCTGAAGGTGAAAACGTTTGACAAATATCTGGTATTTCATCATTAATCCGTTCACTCAGACTCACCCGATTCAACTTGAGCAACACGCAGGGCTGTCCTTCAGCATATCCAAAGTCTGTATCAGCCAGGCCAGAGCACTGACGCAGCTGACTACGCTTGAACTGGCAGACTTTTGTATTTTCCAGATCTTCCTGCACATAATAATCGCCTCCTGTGCATGGTTCATTCTGTTCCTGCAGCCCATCATTATAAACTGAGTTTAAAAAAATAAAAAATAAATAAAAAAGAGAGAGCATAGCAAGGTGAGAATAGTAACTAACCATCAGTAAAGCAAAGGCAGTCAGAAAGGCAGCCAGCTTTAAGATGCAGTCTCTTTAAGCTGTACGAAAGTACGAGTCGTCTTGGGTTCTCATTGCTCTCTGAACTCCCGGCAGATAACCATGATGGTGTTGTTGAGGTGAGCACCAGATACCATTTTGAAGTGCCAATAACAGGAGTATCTTATCCTGCAAATCTTTTTATAGAAAGCATGGTGGTGATGGAAGCAGCTCTGAATGTGCCAAGAGCTCTGAGTCAGACAGGCAACAGTCACTGGCAGCTGGAACTGAATAGCGGCTGTCTTCAACAGACTCCTGTGTAACACAGCAGCTCTATTTAGGGACCACACTGCTCACCCAGTAAGAAAAAAAAAACCTTAAAATTGTCTCCTTAAAACCATCACCTCGACAGGAAACTGTGTCAGAATGCTGTGAAATATGCAAAAATCACTTTTGAAGCAGGGACGGCACGCTCGCTCAGCTGCAGCTCACTAGACACGGGGTACAAAACGCAAAGAAGCACAGACTAAAATTTATACATTTTCTCAAAGCTAATAAAGAACCGTAATAATCCTTTAAAAATATTAATAGAATTCCAAGATAATGCAATATAGGAAAATTAAATGCTGAATCACAAAGCAATAAGGAGTGATACCACATAGGAAGCGAAATCTATTACTGATCACAGAAACTGAGATGGAAATGGATGCAATGGTTAAAATGGTTGCATTTCCATGACAGACTCATACTGTGTTTTACTTCCCACTTGGACAAATAAAAAATTAATAAAATGGACAGATCTATTATTGGGCACATATGGCACTTTAATAATACATGTATATTCAGCACATATGGCATTTTTCAGAAGATGCCCCACAACTAACTGGATAGATAAGGTTAACCAATAAGGCTAGTCTGCCCCAGTAATAACATGCTACTGCTGCTCATACAGGTTAGGTTTTAGAGGAAACAGATTTAAATGGATCATACACTCAAAATTATTTGCTTTATTGCTTTAAAAGGCTTCTACAGATCTTTTATAATTCCTTGGTAGAGCCATCGGAAAATTATTTAAAATCAGTCTCACATTGTGCTACTTGTGACCACCCGGTGAAGGAACCCAGTGATTCTCCAGGTTGGATAAAAGAAAAATCCATACCATATCATGCTTATGGTAGCTTGTAAGATCTTTATATCCTGTAAGCAATTTTTAGCATTTTATCAATTACGCCTGTGTGTTATCTTTGAATATGTTGTACATACGTACCGGATTCTTTCATACTTGAACTCAAATTTAAAATATTCAAAAATATTTTTATTGACTATACAAAATGCAAAGCCCAACACATTAGGAAGGTCTTTAAAGAAGAACAGAAGGCTGACAGTCTGTAATTCTCTCGAAACTGCTTTTTCCTGATCCAGTGGAAATGATCCATCTTTGCTTAACCCTTATCTTTTCACATTTATACACATTCTTCAAAAATAAATTTGGAAGTCGCTATTAAAGTATTACATACTTTTCCTTTGTTTTAACTCCTCTCCACTCACATATTTCCTGTTTTTGTGAAATAACTTTTTCAAAAATGGAGATTCCTCTTGAACCGTTCTAAAGACTCATCACTCAGGGGGTTTTTGTTTTCCTTTAGTGTACTCATGCGGTCCATGTGCAATTCTATGCATTTTACAAAAGGAGGCAGTACTCACCCTGCAGGAAGCTCTCCAGCTCCTGGACATACTTGTTGTATTGCTGCGGGTTAGAGCGATTTATTTCGATGTCCAACTCCTTGGGCCTGATCATCAGACCTGTCAGCACAGCAGCAAGTCATTGTGTAATTGTGTAAACACAACAGTGTTATTTAGCACACTTGACATATTCACAGATGCACAAACACCAGAAATATTTATAAATTATGATTACATGCCATTAAAGCTAATAAGGAACATTTTGATTTTCCAAGACTTCACTAAATATTGAAATCCAGGGTTTTCCAAGGATGCGTTAGTATAACCACAGATCTCCAAATTCCTTTATTGTCTCAGCAATAAAACACTAAGACGTTATTGCTTTTACAAAGTCAACCTTAATCTAATTTGTTTAATGGACTCCTTTTATATTCCTATTATATTTGCACACTGCAAATAGCACAAAATCCTAAATGCTATATCAGACAAGAAATGAGTTGGTCTCATACTGTACCTCATACTTCAGAGCCAATGTAAGGTGAATTAAGACAAAAGTGTATGGCACGTTAACATACACAATTTCCTTAAATATACATATAAAATAGGCAAACTATATCTAAAAAAATAAACGTAACTTATTTGAATCAAAAATATTTAATACCACATCCACTGGCTTGAGGAATAGTTCTCCAAGCGTCCTGTTTTCAGTCCAGTTCCTGTACCTGACCAGTTCCAGAGGATTTTGTTTGTTTGTTTAATTCACAGAGTGACCTATGAATCATTCAAGCATAAACTCTGTCTAACTTAATGCATGAACCAGTGAGAAACAGGTGTTGATGACAGATGATCAGGCTGGTGATTAGTATACTGGACTTTTAACGTCTGTAACACCATTCTGCGGATGTTCTATGAAACCGTTGTGGCGAGTGTCATTTTTTACGCTGTGGTCTGTTGGGGCGGTAACATGAAGGTATCTGATAGGAACAGACTGGACAAGGCAATTAAAAAGGCCGGATATGTGCTAGGCATGGAGCTTGACTCTGTGGATGTAGTAGCGAAGAAGAGGATTCTGTCCAAAGTACAATCCATTTTGAACAATCCTTCTCACCAGCTATACAGTGTTTTCGCTGCCCGGTGGAGCAAATTCAGCCAGAGACTGATTACCATCAAGTGTTCTGCAGAGCGCCACAGGAGATCTTTTCTCCCAACAGCCATAAAATTATACAACTCTTCTCTGTAGCTCATACACCATGTGGATATTCACTGACAGTAACAGTAACACAATAGGATAATATTACTTACCTTTATTAATATTATAATAATTGAAATATTACATCCCAATAAAATATGTAATACAATATTACATATGATAATACATTATTACATTACTGTGCAATATTTACAAATGCTCTTGAGTCATATTTAGTGTGCAATAATGTCATATTTAGTGTATTCATTTAAGGAATTCAAAAGTTTAGTGTGCAATATGGTACTTACTGTTTTAGGACTCTTTGTATTTTATTTTATTCTATTTTGCTCTACCTTTTTTTTTGTTTGTTTGTTATTTATCACTTTTTCTTTCTACTGGATAACAACTGTGATCAACTGCAACCAAGAATAAGGAATTTCCCTCTGGGATTAATAAAGTTCTTTGAATTGAATTGGTGATGCTAAATGCTGAGTGGTTGGGATAGACGAGAGGGGAAATGAGGATGCTGCTGAAGTCACAGTAAAAAAAAAGTCTTCCTATTTCTTTAATTTAATCTACAATAATAAGAAAGAAAATGTAATATCAAGCAATTGGGTGTGGCTCAAAGCTTTTAAACAGAACTGGATAAGTTAAAAGTATGTAAAAATATGAAGGTTTTAACTGAAGAGACTTATACAGCACCAGTTAAATTTGACAAGAAACAGGACTATAGGATACCATTGTATACTTTTCCATAAAAGTCAGTATTAATGAAACTAGGAATATAAATAAAGTTTATGCAGTTACATACATATTATTTTTCATTGCCTAAAAGACCCATTGAAGCATCTTCAGTAACCGCTTTATCTTGGTCAGCGTGACTGTGGATCCAGAATCTATCATGGCAACACTTGGTACTACAAAAGAATACACTCCACTGTAAATATCATCACACACACTTTCACCCAAGGATGATTTGGAATTACCCATCCACCTACTGGCATGTATTTTCGTACGGGACCCACATAAACATGGGGAGAAGATGAGAAAACACTCAGAGAGTAACCTCACAGATCACAATCTAACCAGGACGCTGAACATGTGAAGCATCAACGCTACATCCCCATAAAATCAACAAAGAATATTAACAGAGTGACTATGAAACAGTATAAAACAGATATAACTGTACAGTTCTATTTCATCTTTTCAAGTTCCACAAATGTGAATATGCTGCTCTACAAATGACTGTAAATAACTCAATTTTATGACAATTCTGAATGTGAAACCTACCAGAGTGGGCTAGAATTACTTCACCATATACACCACCATTACTGCACAATTATAGCAGGATCATTTGGGCTCATGAGCACAGAGTTCTCCTAGTTCATGTTTTCTCTGAAACCTGAACTCGAACTTCCACATTTAGACAGTAATCCAAATGCATCAGAATTAGAATTTATGATATGAGAGCGCAACAAAATGCTATCCCAAGTGATCACTGAGTGCTCGGAGCCCTTGATTGTTATGGGTTTTCTGTCAGAAGGATGCCAAAAGTCTGCTGTCTAATGGACAGCATAAAAAATTTAAAAAGTGGCATAAAATAATAAGGCCTTCCAAAAGACGCCTCCATCTGAAACACATTTATTTTCGCTGGTGCAGTCTGTGTGGTATAGGTAACGGGGCAAGGTTGTGAGGGTCTTACCTGGGTTGGCGACTCGGTCTCTGTACCGGGGTGTGTAATCATCCAGTGTTTGCAGCATCACCCACATGGTGAGAGTGAACATCCCAGCAAGGAAGCCGTAAAAGACCAGATAGAAGAGGAAGATGAGAGCTAAGAAGACAAAAAAAAAAAAAAAGAAATAGCGTAAGAGGAAAAAAAAAAAAAAAAAAGGCCATCTATACAATCTATGTACAGATAATCTTTGAAGCTGGTGATACATTTTGTATCTGACTGTAGAAGCAAGCTGAAATAAGGCCATGATAATGGAGTTCAAACTGCTTTTCAGTCCAAACTGGGTGCCAACATATTTTAATTAGCATCATTATGAGTGTGTGTGTGTGGGGGGGGGAGGCGGGTGATGTTTTTGGCATCATTATATCTTTTTGACAGTCAAGTCTCATTCAATGCATTACCATTTTCTCCCCTCTTCAAATGTTTAGCTTTAAAACTGTCTACCTACAGTAGCATGTCCACCAAAAAGGTTTGGTGATAATGCATATAACTTTATGGAAATCATGCTGTATTCTTATACATACACAACCTAAACTACTGAATTATACTTAATTATAACAAGATGAGACATCACAAAGTAATTTGGTTTAAAAGAATATCAACCAAACCAATTTTGCACTTTCCTTGTCTTAATAGTAACAATGAGTTGAAATGTGAACAGACAAGGGGTTGTCTTAACAGTCAATCATATGACATTATACGAGGTGGCATCAGAAAATTTCGAGACTACTGTAGCTTTTGGTTAAAAGCTTTGCTTTTTTTTCGCCGCACGTCCTCTCTCAGCCGAGATTTTGCTATCGATGGTCTGGAAATTCTTGATGCACAATGCCGCAAAAAGATAATGAGCAGGCACTTGGTCGAGCTGCGGACCGGCCTTGAATTTTTCAGTTGTTGGCTCTTCCACTGTGAAGACAGCTGGTTCGTCTCAGGGTCTTACCCATACACCCAAGCTTTGTCACTGGCAATGATCCTCGAGATGAAGGACGGGTCATCCACGGCATGTCCTTCTTGGCAGACTTGGACGCAATGTTCCTTCTGCTCCTGGGTCAGCAGCCTGGAGATAAATGTGAGAGATGCCTGGACTGTTGCGTATGACACACCGACGATGGCAGCAATGTTGTGGATTGTTCGCCAACGATCATCATGCACAAGTTGGTTTCGATATTTGTTGAAGATCTTCCTGATCTCTCGACGTCTTCCAGTGACGTGCTCCGTGCTTCCACTTTGAAGTGCATCTATTGGCGTGTTACAGAACTAGTCTCAAAACCTTTTTGATATCCCCTCGTAATAAATGACATAACGATGGACAAATGTCTATTATATAAGATTTACAGTAGATTATACAAGACAATACAGGGTTTTGCACATTTTTACCAAAAATCTTTTCTTTTCCATACCTTTTATAAGAAATTACACATTATAATGATAAAATTTGGAGCTAATGGAACAATCCACAAATTTAACAGATTTAATTGACCTACATAAATGATAGATGCATAGGTGCTAGATTCGGTCGGATTCATATCGACTGAAAGGAGCATGAAAATGGGGTTAGTTGAGGAAAAAAAGCGATTGAAGGCTGAAAGGACGAGAGAGGCTGAAGTTACTTATAGATAGATATCTGAAGTAGTTGATTCTATAAATAACATTTGAGGGAGGACAGTTAATTGAAGGAACAGCAGTGGCCTGGAGAAATAAGACAACACACATACAGATCCCACACACACACACACACACACGTATGGTACTTTGTGTTCGTATTTCACCCAATGATTGTATTGACGTGTTAATTCCTCAGATTTTCTACAAAGACAGTATCTACCATGCTTCTTGAGAGCTCCTATGACACATGTCCTACATGGGCGTCTATTCCACAATGCATGGTTTGATCAGCAAGTTTTTACCTCTTTACGATGGTAAAACTACAAAACAACTGGATTGATATTTCTAACAATAAGCACATGATGACTGTTACTGAGAACCCATCTGTGCCAGTGCAGGGTTAAATTTGTTCAAAGTGGAAAGTGATGACAGAAAAATATTCTGGGGCACATTTATTATATTGGCAACGCCACTATTATAAATAACTATTTATTAAAATCAGCTTTTCTAGATATAAAATTTTTTTTAACTTGAATTTTCTGAATAAAAAAAAAGCCATAGTAATGTATTTTATTGTAATTATAAGCTCATTTACTGTATATGAAGACTTAAGTCCAAATAGTCAAACTGCAGTATTGCTGCTAATGATATAACATGCATCCTGTGACAATGTGGCTTTTGAGATCTGGCTGAAGGCTTTATGAGCGACACTCTTATATAACTGTTGTACACAACAGAAATAAAAAGCAGCGGCACTGCATCTGTGTCAAATTTCAAATTGCGTTGGGCTTCATCCAGTTAACAGACGGTTGCCTGCTCTCCAAATATTTTAATGTGTTTATGCTTTTTATATCACTCGGTGTTACATTCTGGTTCATGAGACTATTATCCAAAACCTTAAAATATAGAATTACTCAGGACATTTACTGTTCTACTCAATAATATGGCTAGAAAACTACATGAATTATGGGTTTATTATATATTGCATCATACTAAAACCCACTGGAGACCACTTACAGACAAGCATAAAGACTAATATTTTAACATTTACATATTCTGCATTCAAGAAAGACCACTATGCAAAAGAACTAACAGAACTGGTTTTGAAATCTCTAAAGAAAAATCCCCATGTTAGTACATATAAGTGAAGACCTAAGAATAGGATCAAGCTCAAACCCAAGTTAAAAGAGAATTTGCATTTGTTGGATCCTGGCCAAGGCTATACCACTACAGCACATTATTTCCTCATTCTCAGTTTTATGACTTGAGAATGATTGCATTTTAATTTGAAATATAACTTTATAGCATACAATATACACCAATCAGCCACAACAGTGAAACTACCCACTTAATATTGCATATTCTGCCGCCAAAACAGCTGACATTTTGAGGCATGGACTCCATGAGACGTCTGAAGGTGTGCTGTCGGAATTGGCACCAAGATGTTAACAGGAGATCCTTTATACAAGTCCTGCATGGATCAGACTGCTTCATCCAGCACATGCCAGAGATGCTCGATCAGATTGGGATCCAGGGAATTCGGAGGCCAAGTCAACACCACAACCTCCGTCATGTTCCTCAAATCATTACTGAATAATGTTTGCGGTACGTCAGGGCGCGATAGTCTGCTGAAAAGGCTGCTGTTATTAGGGAATACTGTTGCCATGAAGGGGTATAGTTGGTCAGCAACATTGTTGAGGTTGCACTGTTTACTTGCTACAGATTAATGCTGACATTAGTAATGGTTTTGTGTCTATTTTTAATTGTTAAATTGACTTTTTTGGCATTTTGTAGAAGTATTTATACTTCTATTATCAAAGTTTACTAGACCGTTACCAAAATTCTAGGGAAATGGCACAAAATTACAAAAACTTCTTGAAGACAGATAAGGACAACGTCAGGATTGTCTCAGTGAAAAAACTAAGACAATAATGAAATTTCAAGCTGCTAAAGTTATATTTCTGTTTATCCCAATTTAAATCAACTGTTTACAACCTGTATCATTATTTTATAAAAATCAGATAAAAGATGCTGACATTAGAAGCAGTCCAATGTGGAGTGCAATTTTACAACCCTTTTCATCTTTAATACACAACCGTCAGACTTCCCTCCACTTAAGTGTCTAAAGAAAGATACAGAAAAATGGAAGCAGTTAAAATCCATCCAAAACCAATCACCCAGTTTCTCATCACTTTCTCCTGGCCCTTGCTCTGCTCTCAGCTGCTGAAGGAGTTCTCACTTCTACCTCACTTGGCTGTAATCAAATCCCAGACATCTCAATACTTTTCCTGGATGGCTCACTAACAGGGCTAAAAATATCAGCCTGCAGGAAGCAGAGGGTCGGCAGGGGGTGGGCTGGACCCCAACAGGCTGAGGTTTGGGGAGGGGATATAGCTGTAGGATAATGCCTGCTGTCGGTCGGTCTTGTTTTTATAAGTCGGTATGTTTCAGTTCGAGGCAAACTGTGGTTTAAAGACACTGACTCACATACAAGGCATGTCATGTAATGTAATAACAACTAAATGCTACTAATGCTAAACAGATACCAGCTGAAAGCCTTTAACATTTCGTGTAACCTCTGGCCGGGACGAAATGTCTGTAATGCCAGAGAACTTCCAATCAAGCTGTAAAGCATGCTCAGTGTTTGTGCTGCTCCCACTCATCATTACAGGCTCTGTGTTACGAGCACTTCAAAACCAATGAAAACTAGTACTAACACTACTGCCTGGACATTTTTGGAGGCCTCAGATATACCCACTAACCACAGGAACCAAACAACAATGGGGCCAAAACCAGTTTCCATCAATTCTTGACATTTTTCAGGATCCATAAAAGTGAATGATGATATTTCTTCCCTTTAGAGTGAATAATAATTTGCATTTCAGCGAAAACCGTCATAGAAACCAGGAATTACCTAAAATATATTATGGAGTAATACAATTATACACTTTCTTTCTACAGTTTAATATATCATTGCATTACATTTAATACAGTGCATTTCCATTTAATACATTACATATTTAAATGACATTTAAGCATTCCAGATTCGATCAGGTTTCAGATTTCCCAACTATAAAATTATTTTTTTTTAGATGCACTGGATATATACTCAGCAAAAAAAGAAACGTCCTCTGACTTTCAACGGTTTTTACTTTCAGTAAACCTAATGTGCAAATATTTGTATGAACACTAAGAGAGTCAACACCATAAGACATAAACTAAAAATGTTTCACAATGTGTCCCTGAATG
>JAQQZT010000003.1:12579814-12599476 GCA_030068275.1 Clarias platycephalus
GTTGATTTCAAAATGAACATGCATTTTTTGCATTTTGTGTTTTTCAGTTAAATAAAAGGCTATTTTGCTATATATTTCAACATTGAGGATTTCTTTTAAAAAAATGTCTAAAAGTCTCGTCTCGTTCTCGTGAACCCAGTCTCCTGTCTCGTCTCGTCACACCCCTACTCAGTTGTGATGACGTGACGCTCGGTGTCAAAACAAGAAGCACATGCGTGATACATGATACTCAGTACACGTAAACCAAGACAATGCTCGTTTTTTCAAGTCAAAATTTATTACAAATCTTTGCTCGTCTTGCGAAACACTCGTAAACCGTGTTACTCGTAATCCGAGGTTCCACTGTATTTTTGTTTTTTATTGGTAATGACATTTGTACAGAATGTAAAGTAAGTTTGCCATTTGCCAGTTTCATTTCAGTAAATTCATGTAGGTGTACACATTTGTAAAAGGTTAGCCATGTTGATGAACTAGGGACACCTGGGTGTACTGTACAATAATATAACTGGTGGTATCAGTTTTAAATAAAGAAGCTAGATTTCGAAATAAAACATTTATCCATTTATATATTACAAAGCAATTTTGTAATTGACTTTAGTCGTTACCACCCTACATATCTAAATATCTTAATTTCAGATACCCAACCTACTAACCCTCCCCTCCATCTACCCGTATGTGAAGAGTAAGATGAAGTATAAAAAAAATTTTTTTTTTTTAAAGTACTAAACACTCTTTAGTGTAGATGTCACGGTCAGAGAACCTTAGCCCTTAAACCCCAAATCATTTTCAGCCATTCTTTGCATTATGTTTTAATAAATATATTATACATGAGTCAGGATTTTGCAATATAGAGTGACATTTTTTAGTACTATATATTCTTCAATATAAAGAACTCAATTCTATTTAATTTTAACCAACTATGACTAAGCAAAAATGTGAAAAAGGATCATATCAGAACATATCAGAAAACCCAAATGCACAGTTTAAAGGTTCTGTAGACTTTATGTGTGGGAAACACTGCTTTGGGGAAACAAAAAATGTGAGTGGCACACAAGACAAATATGAACCATCTTTGATATTTAGAGGTAATGAGTCATATTTGAGACGCATTTGAGAAGATTGAGGAAAAAGACTAAAATCTCATTCAAGTCTCAAAGACGGCTCATTTCTGCATATGTGAGTCGCACACAAGACAAATGTAAACTATCTCCGAGATTTAAAGGTAATGAGCCACATTTGAGAAGATGCAGAAACGCCTAAATCTCATACAAGTCTCAAAGACGCCTCATTTGTGTCTAGGAGACAAAGAAGAGATTAACATGAGATCTCATCTTGGAGTTTCTTTGCTATGCGGTAGCCTTGCAAGAGATAAATAGGGCTGGCTAAAATACGGCAGCGCAACACGTCTCTAGCTAATGTCAGCTAGCCAACAATGTCATGTTATCATGCTACAATTTGAGACTAAAATATACTAGAACCTCCAAAATAAAGCAGAAGAAATGTGTTGCATAGGACTCCACATCTCCGAACAAAGTACATTCGCTTTTGTCTTTTCTTTGTCTTAACTTCACGCATACTGCACATTAGGTTTTGCATAGCCGTGTGCTTTAGAGACCTAGCCTCGCTGCCTTGTAAATGCAAGTTTGCGAAGTCCCAGTTTCCCAGCTTCCCTCTGGGGTTTTGTCATTAAATTCAATTATGCTCAGAACATTGTCTCAATAGCCTTTATAAAACTACTGATCGTGTGAAACGCAACAAAAGCCAGCCTAGTTTTAGAGTGAGGCTAAGAAGACCATTTCAATTAGCTTACTAAACACACTCAGCATGCCAGTATCAATTCACACTTTACTATAAAGAGGCTAAGTATGGGAGTGATAGAGGAGGCATGAACAGCTTGTGGTGGGAGTGAAACTGGGAACGACGAGTCCGCGCTGCTGAGAGAAAGATGAGAAACCGGCCATGATGGGCAGCGCTCCAAGTTCATTCACAACGACTTTCCGAAACATACTTACCCGATTACAGCAGACGAACTCTCGTCATGGGCTTGTTCAAGCCGTCATGGAAAAAAAAATAATCATGAAATTTTATGGTGGTTGTGTTTATATAACAATTTTAATTATCAGTCACCATTCATTCACTATGGGAAAATTACAGATTTTTTTTGCTTTTTTACAAGCGTGGAAAAACACAGACACGCTTTCCAAAAATGATGGGAGGCAACTTACGTTTGCGTTTAACATCACCTAATGAAAATCTCCCTCTCTCTCCTTCTCCTTTACACCTTAATTGTCCATTCAAATATCTTTAAGAAGTAACTCAATCTTTAATTCAAACCTGCTTGAGCATTTCCTTTTCTTTTTTTTTTAGTTGAGCCTAATCTTTTAGAAACCTTATGATTTGCTATCGACCATATTCAGATGAGCTTAAATAACCGATACCGGAGCTCAGCAGAGTGAGTGAAACTTTATCATAATCTTCAAACCTGCTTGAGTGTCAGTATGCACATAGACAAATGTTATGACCTTCACTGCTGTCACATGGGCCAACCGGAGGCCAGGAGGTACAGTAACATGTTCAGCATCTCTATTTGATAAAAAAATTAGATTAAAAAACCTTTTCATAACTTAATGTACTGTACATGCTTGCATGGTCCTACTGGTCCAGAGCATTTCTGAATCGTCAGTGGGTATTAAAATATAGCCGGTTCACACATGGACAATGTATGATGGATCAAACATCATGTGACACACACACACAAAAAAGGATTATAATTGGTCACCCCAGTTCCTGTTCTCATACAGTATTCATCTAATGAAATTACGCTCTGTGTGACTAGTGTGTGTATGTGTGACATGTTTAATTCATCATACATTGTCCATGTGTAAACCGACTTAACTTTCAATATTTCAACATCCACTTGGGTTTTCACTGCTTGAAATTGTTTACATATTAAGTTTAACCCCAGAAGAGACAAAGTACATAAACTACAAGTTTAAAAAAAACCTTCATGGAGTCCATCTGTTGTAACGTCTTTTCCTCTCAAGTACTAAATATTACTGAGTCTGTCAACCATCTCTAATGTAAGATATCTGCTACAGGTAGTTCATTTCCTGTTGAATGCACTGGATTACTTAATTTATTCAAAATAACAACTGATCATTTAAAAAATTGCTCAACTAATGATGTTAAATCCAGATAATAAACATTAACAATATAATGCATTGTTGATGCATGACAACAGCTCAAGTTATAATCATGATTCATTCATCATTTAATTATTTGGACAATCTGGGGAGGGGGGTGGTAATGCAAATTATTTAAAATTAACAGTAAACTGTCTGAATTACAATGAGAGATTTATTCCGTTTAACCGAGTGGCTATTGTATAACTAAAGCTGGCAAGATGAAGATACAGTAAGACTTTAATAAATGTGTAAATTATTAACAGCTTCAGAAGTTCCATTTATAAAGCATGTTTCAGCATCTGTATTGAACTCATATGTGATTGACATTAGCGTTCACGTTAGCTGTTGTTCTTTGCTATCAAGTTATTTTATTAGTCGAATAGAATTAAGAAGACTACAGCACTGAGATACTGTATATCCTACTACAGGAGATGGACGTGAGAAGATGTTGTTATGAAGAATGACAAATGGAATTAACACCACAACTGATTTAGTTTGCATTACTGTTTACTGTAGGCTCGGTCTCTTACATCCAGATAAACAACAGCTTCATATATTAAAACTGGAATACAATTACATACTGTATGCTGCTCTGTAGATTTAATCTCTGCTGCGAATAAATTAGGATGAACAATTTGAATTTAAACATTTAACAGTTAATTAGATTTATATTCTTTGTACTAAAGCTTTGAAATTGTGAAATATTCCCGTTTTGAAATATTCCAGACTTGAGTGAACTTCAATGAAAAACATTGCAATTTGATTTTTGATTCAATTTGATTTGCTAAAAGTGTGTCAATAAACCTATATTTCATAGTATAACACAAAACGCATTAAAAATAATAATAATAATAAATACATTTTTAAAAATTGCCATAAATGTTACAAAGCAACTGTGTAAAAATCTTAAGGTTTGCATTTGTACAGCCTTATGGAAAGAAAAGGTTGGATCTAGAAATCATTATTCAATTCCTTCCCATTGATTAATTTGACACGGAACCCTACAACTGATGATTTTTGTCCTTTTGGAAACAGCTCCCCGGCAGAACAATCACCTGATCGAAGGAACATTAAAAACCCATTTAAAAGAAACAAAGACTGGATAAGTGCAACAGCACACTGTGATTGATTAGACGAGTAAAAGCGTTGGGAGTGTAAAGCTTGCGATTATAATTTTGATAATGCTAATGGCAGCCAGCGCTGTTGATTGTATATAAATAACAGAGTAAGCACTCATCATTGTAAGAATTACAATTTTATCTGGTGTTGTTCGCATTAAGATTAAATGTATGTTCACTATGTTCAGAGCTGCTACGTTGTAACCTGGGCCAATCCACAGGGACATACAAGTGCACAGGGCCAAGAGCCAAAGATTATAAGGAGGAAAGACCTAGCCATTAAGTCAAATTAAAGTCTTTTATCCCTTCAGTACTCATCACTCTCATCATCTCTTCAGGGAGTGCAGTGAAGGCCTGGGATAAAAGCTATGCAGGCATTACACTTTTTCCATTACTCCACAATGATAAGACATACCAGGATCGGTGCAGTCCAGGATGGGGACTTCATGTAGACAGAATAAATAGATTGTTCATTCATCTAGTTTGGCTGTTGCTTAGTAATCTTTCTGATTGGTCAGTAAAGAATATAGACAGAGCATCTGGAGGCATTACAACAATACGGTGAAGGTCAAACAGGACAATAGCTTTAATGCCAAAAATATAACTTTTTAAAACTAATACAAATATTTTTTTTAGATATTATCTAGTGTATTTAGGTGGATAATGACTGCCTTAATGGTGTATAATGGGAGCAATAACAACTTGGCAAGGATCAACTGGGTACATTCTTAAAAATTATTTTGTCAGAGCAGTTTATTAGAGTGATGGCAAATGAATAATTTTTGTTGCTTAAAAAGCTATTTTTGGTTTGTTTTAGAACCGTCGACCCCATGATTCTTTATCCAGTTTTCGTTGCGGTCACAATCATTTTCGATCACAAATATCCCTCCGTATATTGTTAACATTTTAAGTCTTCGCTGCAAAAAAAGTCTGAACAAAAACATTATTTTAGATCCTTCAATCGAAATGAAATGCTGCATAAAGAGGGGAAAATATATATTATATGTCTAGATCTCTATTTGGCACCTTTATCATTTACCATGGATCCACTGATTTCTTGCGACACAAACAATAATGTGAGTGGAGTGTTCAAATGTAATAATTTGAGAAAGTAGTAAAGCTTGAAGAGATGGTTCAGGGTTTTTCCAAGTGTATACAAATACATCACAGTAGGTCTTGCTCATTCAAAAATGTCCTGCTTTGCACATGACTGCGAAATGTGTCACCTGGAAAGCGGGTACAATGCAAGTAATCAGGGCCAAATTCCACAACTCTCATTCCATGCAAAAAAGACTTTCAAAATGCATCAAAACTGGCTGTATTTCTAAGAGTTACATTTGTACGAAATATTTCATAACATAACTTAAGATATCTACTCTAATAAGTTCAAAAAGCTTTATATGAGTCTCAGTTCAACTTTGGAATGCATTTTTGCCTGGAATGAGAGTTGTGGAATTCGACCCTAATTACTTACATTGTACTCACTTTCCAGGTGATAAATTTCACAGCTGGTGAGGAAAGCAGGAAGAATTTATGATGAACAAGACCTACCTTACATGCGCCTCAACTTAGATTTAAGACAGACTTAAAAAAAATCTGAACCCTCTCTTTAACTAATCAACAGGAAATTCGTCATTACAAGGATTAAACAGAGGATTGAAATGTAAGAGGTCACATTTCAAAGCAGAACTGAACTGACTACTGTGGCAAATCTCAGAAAAACAGTCTAAATACAGAACCTGATTGCAAAACATAGTGTAGGCTTTATTTTTTTTATTTTTGCTTTTTCTTTCATACCTTTGGTGTGAGAAATTAGTCACAACTACATTTCCTTCCCCCTGCCCTTCATGTAGCTTTACCTACTGTATAGGGGCTGGTGATTGTGCTTCAGAATAATTACGGCTACAAAATGATGTCTGCCACAGAAGTAAAAATTAATACATTTAATCTGATTGGGTCATGCTTCATAGAACACATTCACAGATTTGATGCCCAAGGTACAGTACAACCGGATGATGACTAGGCACATTAGTAACACAATCTAAATTAAAATATTTGCACTACATGCTATAAGCTTAATGATGATTAAGTGAAAAAATCTACATATTCTTTCTAGTTACTGATCAGGAAAGCATTAAAATATATATCCAGTATTTCAAAGATTCCTAGTATAATGGCACAGGTAAGCAAAATGAATAAATAAGTATTACCCTTTTCCCTAAGGTGAATAGGAGGAACTCGAACATCCGCAACGAATGCAACATAAAGCAAGCATTTCAACATAGAATTCAACAAATGATATGAGATAAAAAAAATAAAAATAAAAAGCTGAGGGAGAAGATGGCAGCAGACCAGAGCTTGGACAGCATCAGAATGAAAGACGCCAAAGATCTCATGACATCTGTGCACTACAGCGATCCGGATGAAATTAACACAAAAACCATGCAACCATATATTACGTCCTACTCCATGTTTTAATAACAGGTGCCTTGAAATGTAGGGTATAGGTATTAGTCTTAAGGTTTAACATGGATTTAGCATCTTTGATGTGCATTAACCCTTATGGCACTAGACTATAAGGCGATATAAAATATATATGAACTCTTCTGTTAAATTTGCTTCCTGCTTATTTATGTCTAATGCATTTTTGTCAACAATCAGACAAATACTAATTTGCATCTAATCATGGGCCTCCAGCAGCATGGAGGAAATCAGTTTGACCTTGAAACCAAAGAGAGGGAGGGAGGAAGCAGAGAGAGAGAGAGAGAGAGAGAGTCAGGCTTTTGCATGAGGAAGAACCCATCCTGAGCAATAGGAGGGGGACTGCAGATCTGATGATGATGATGATGATGATGCACACAATCATTTGTATTTTTATTTCATGAAAACAACATGTAAACAGGCAGCTGGCATTTATTTCATTTATAGCTGGTAACTAGGCAACTGGGAGTAATTTAAGAAACTGACCCCCACCCCAATCCTCCAATCTCCCCATCCTGTAGAATGTAGTATAAAATAGCACTACGGCAGCGCGTTACATTTTACAACAGACACATGAACGAACACCTGTAACGTCGCCTGATCAGGGCTCATCAGAGTGCTTTGCGGCGTGAAGATTTTTTCGGCGGAATTTTCCTCTCCTTGCAGAAGGAGGCTCATTTGCATAATTACACACGTAACGCGCTGCGTCATTGCGTCACGAGCGGGGCGAGAGAGAGAGAGAACGTAGAGCGCGCGCTACCGCAGTCGGTCGTTTGAATGGCGATTTATTTCGCCTATGATCTTATTCTCAGGGTGACAGCGGCGAACCTGATCCGCTCTAAGGAAGGACTAAACATAGTACAGGTCGCCCCCTTCCCCATTACCTCAAGCCTCGTGCTCGGTGTGAAAGAACGCCGCCATACACACACGCACGCGCGCGCACACACTATCAAACACGCGCGTTAACGCTCCACTGGAGCCCGGGTATCAGCTGCCCAGTAAAGATGACATAATTGATTGCCAATTTGATAATAACTGCATGAACCGGTTGTGCTCTTCCCAAGGCCTGTGCTTGTGTGTGTGTAAATCAGTGAATTTGATATCCTTAAAAGCAACATCGATTAATATGAGACAATTTGTGGTGCATTAAGAAAGACATTGCAGGGGTGTGAGTGGATCCTGTGCTCTAACGCGGCGACATCTCCAGCGTGTATCAAAGCAGCAGTCTAGAGATGACAGCGAACCCTGTGCAATCAGCGCTACGGAGAGAGATTTTCTTACCCCAGCTGCTCGCAGTGCGCCCCAGGAATTCCCCCGTCCGCGGGTTGTAGATAAAGCCGTTCCAGCTCGACTCCTTCCCTTCGGCTTTCTCCTCCTTGTTTGCCATGGTGCAAGTAAAAGCGGCTTGTTTGTGAAACAAAAAAAAAAGATCAAATATAAGCGAGAGAGAGAGAACAGGGATGCCCCTTCCGAGTGGAGAGAAAATGAATGAGGTGGGGTGTGTGTGTGTTTCTGACTGAGTGCAGTGCTTTGCACAAGCGAGGCGCGTCGAAAGCCGCGCATGCGCACTCCTCCTGCACAAATTCCGAGGCAGGCACGCAGACCCGTGTGTCAAAAAGCTAAGAATCTCATGAGGCGAGAAAACATAATTTATACACGTGTGGAGTGTTCGTTAGTTATCGTGGCCATTTTATTTGCTAAAAGCGATTATGCACCCGCAACAACCCCTCCCTCATCCCCCCGCCCCAGAACAGACGCACACGCGTATAAACGTGAAACAGTCGGAGAAATCGGAAACTGTTGCACACTCTTAAGATGTATCTGCAATCCTAGAGAAACACGGAACTGCAGGCTGACAATCAGGGTTACTGGTAAAAACTGTACACAGGGGGGAATCATCCAAACCAAAGAACACAAAAACAAAAAAAACCTCTGAGACTATAAGGTATTAATTAAGGTGCAGTGGTTCAATAGGTTAAGGCTTTGGTTTACGGAAGGTTGTGAGTTTGAGCCCCAGCACCATCAAGCTGCCTCTGTTGAGCCCTTGAGCAAGGTGCTTAACCCTGTCTACTCCTATATCTTGGCTGACCCTGTGCCAACCCATCACAGGCATGCGCACACGTACACATAAACCAGCAGGCAATTTGGAAACACCAGTCTAAACCGCATGTCTTTAGACCCTGGGAGGAAACCAGAGCACTCCAGTGAAACCCCAAGGCACAGGGTGAACATCCAAACTCCATGCGCACAGACCGGATCTGAGATTCAAACCCTCTGAAGGTGTATTAATTCTAATTTTGGATCAAAACCATTTTATTTGATTGGAAGAAAAATTCCCTGGTGTTAATTAATACACAAACACACACACAAAAACCAACGATTTATCTTTGTCAAGGTGTAATTGCTACTTAAGCAAAGAATGTAAAGTGGACATTCCAGCAACAAAATACAGATTTTGTCCTAACAAATTTTTACAAAACTCCATTTACAGAATATAATAAAGTAATAAAGATATAAACTGTAATGGTGCTATTACTAAACAGACTATAGTTAATTTTGTTTATGACAGATAACCTTAGTGTCCCCCTCAAACAGGCTTCTTTCCTCGGTCCCACCTTTGTAGTAATCACTTGGAATGCAAAAGCAAAAATAGTATTAGATTTAGTTTTTTTTTTTTTTTGTATGGTCAGCACTTTCTAACAGCTTGACCAAAAAGCAACACATGGTTCCAAAGTTGGTACCTTTTCCTGAATAATAGCTTGTATTAGCATGAATCTTCAGTGAGTTAGCAGCAACCCTGTAACAAACTAACTGCCTTTAAAGACTTCTGCTGCCTTACTGGTACCCAGAGGAAGCTTCTCAAAGGAACCAATGATTTCAAGAAACACAAGTCAAATCTTGCAAAGCAGATGAGCTGTAACAGCAGAAGACCACGTCAGGTTCCCACATCTGACGTCCCAAGAGCAGGGATCTGAGGTTCACGAAAAACTAGCCAATTAACCATTGGAAAAATGGGATAAAATGTACAACACCAACCTTTAGGTACATTATGTATATGAGGGAATTCATCAAGATAAATACAGTACATAAGAATGCAGTGCACTGTGTATTGTGTTTACTTACTGGCCATAAGTTTCTTAAATAGTTAAAAACATTTTGGGACTAACATCCTGGCCTGCATGAATTAAGTAAATTTAGGATTTCATGAGTACACCAGGAAAAGGAAGTACTGCAGAATATTTTTCTTTTGATGTGATAAGATATAAGGAATCGCTGATGTGTTTATGAGGGGGGAAAAAGGATTTATTAAAAAAAAAAAATAGTTTGACAAAATCTGACTTCTCGGATACACCACCATTTTTATGTGCCATTAATTTACCACAAAATGTAAATATTCTATCCAAAGCCTAAAACAGAGCTTAGGAGTTCCAGGAAATTTTTAGAAGAGTAAAAACTGGGATTAAAATTCCATATTAATGAAAGTTTTGCCATTTTTGCTCAAGCCTTACCAGATTTTTAGCAGTGGATACTTTTTGTTACCCATTTTCTACCCATTTTCTCCCCATCATAAAACTGCTGCAAACTGGGGAGTGTAAGGACAAAACTATAATGCATCCATGAAATTGTACAGTAAAGCTAGCCAATTATGTGGCTGTACCAAATGTAATGCAAAAGTGGGCATAAGATTTTTTACCAGACATATGTTGTTCAAATTGCAACTTGGTAGAATAACACTTCTTCTGTACAAAGGTACTACTCAACACAGTCTCCATCACAAGCCATATGCATTCATGTCGTCAATGAACGCAACACTTGAATTCCTTTCTTCATAGTTGATGGTCTCCCAGTGTACTACAGAATATTTACAGAAATTAAATCAGTGATGAACAATATGCACAGATGGAAGAAGAAGATTAAAGGAGGGCAAACCGGCATTAAAAACAAAGCGATCAGTGGGAAACCAACTGAGGCAAAGGGAATTTTAAAGATGATTAATTGAAGATAAAGAGCTGGGTCCAGTGATGGTGGCCCTACTCTACCAACATGAGCAATTTGAATGACCCGTGCCAGTTAATTAAATAGTTATTCTCACTTTTACTTTCAGTACAGCTTTTTTTTTTTTTTTAAACTGCTGCTCATAAAGCTTCACAGTAACACAGAGAAAAAGCACCTGCCACACTCTTCCACAATTAGGAACTTCCAGACACACCCACAAATGGGTGGTCATGCACAGTTTTGTACTTGTCCACTATAGAAAACAATATGTCTATCATCTAGATCTTGTTGATTGATGTTGAGATATGATCGGTTTTCATTTTTGCAGAAACACAATAAATTTAACTGTGTTTTTAGATCATATGTTAACAGTTTAAGTCTTTAAGTTTTCTAAATTTATTTATGTACCCCCCTTAAAAGTCCAGGTATTTATCAAAAGAAATACAATTACCAAGAGTGTTTTTCATGGGTTGAATATGTGCTGTTTTAAGTTTCAAGTCTGCCTTTAATCCCTGACATTAGTGCTGGTCCTTAGTCAGAGCCATCAATCCAGCAAACCTTTTAGGTCAGTTATCGAGGAGTTAATAGTGTAATAAGTCTAACATACAGTATGAATCTTTCACAGAACTTGTGAATGTAACCCTTCTGCCTAAAAAGACAAAAGCTAGTTTTACAGAATAAGGATTTGCTGAAGACACACAGAGGTAACCAAAATTATATGTTTATGTATACATATACATACTGAGTTACATTTCCAAACCAAAGTAGGAACCATCAGAGAAAAAAATACAAGTAATAATATTATTCTTTTAGGTTTTCAAATAAGATTCCAGGTTTAAAATTCTGACCTGAGTAGGTCAAAGAGGGAAATGTCCCTGGTGTCTGCCATTTCATACCACTATAAATTTCTAGCAAAAACAAAAACAAAAACAGACAATAGCAAAAGATGCTACACTACACAACACACTTACAAAACACTTCATTCCCTAGCATGCGTCTCTTCTGGACATATGTACCCAGACAAATATGCTAATCTCATTATGATCATTTTTTTTCCCCATTATGATTTTTTTTTTTTCCTCATTTCATTCTATTGTTGTAAATGGCAAGAAAAGAATAAACTAGGCAATGAATAACAAAATTGCAAAGAATCTCAAGGAACAAAACAAATGTTTTTTTTTTTTTTTTTCCTTTTCTGAAAAGCACAAAAATTCCTTCTACACTGTCAACATGGAAACAGTTAAGCCTTCACTTTCTTAACAGTGCATAGGGGGCAGATGAAGGGGGAATAAAATGGGGAAAAAAAAACGTTGTCTACACACAAGAGGTTACAATGATAATGAATTCACCTAATAACAGGACAGTAATAAATACAATGGGATTTTACGGATTGTGAAGGTGTTTTTGAAGAAGTCTAACCGAAAGCTGTCAAGGTGAAATTCCTCCCAGCACTGACTCCCTTCCTCATGCCTGACCTGAGGTTTGCTGGCATACTTAAGGAGAAAAAGCACCATTAGAAAACAATTGATCAATCCTCCTCAAGATACAAAACCAGTGTGTGCACTCATGTTTGGATGCACATGTGCAGAGGATAGACATATCAATAAAAATAGAGATCAATATATAGAAGGATAAACAGATGGAGAGTTTGGAATATCACATCACGAGCGAGTGCAAGCTTATTCATGGTGTCTTATTCCACCTGTTTATTTGGAAGAAAGTCAGAACTTCAGGACAGAGGCCCAGTCTCAGGGAAACAAAAGATGTTGGCACATTAATTTCCAAGATCATTCTGGAGAAGAGGGCTCATCTTCGTCATCTTCGTCGTCGTCTTCATCGTCGTCCTCCTCTTCCTCCTCGTTGAAGGAGCTGGGTGTCTGACCCCGAGATTCTGAGGTATATGAGGGAGCAGTGCTGCTGTGACTAAAGCCAGAAACGAATAAATATTAAATCAGGCATATCATACATTATAAGCAATGATAATATACAGCATATGTGGGGAAACTGTACAAAGATGGGTTGAACAAAGTGTTACACAAGCTTCTTAAATATTGCCAGAAATATACATCAGTATGGTATTAACCATGCTGGATAATAATGAAATCTTTCTTTTTAGTTCCATCTTTTGCTATTTTAAAATTTGACCATAAAGTCTACCTCATCTTACCCAGCTTCCACACTGACTGCCAGTGCTAGTAACGTGTAAATAAGAGATTACTTAAACATAACAGAAAGTTAAACATTATGACAAGAGTGAATTCTCCAAACAACACATTAGCAGGCTTAGAGCCTTCTTTCAAATGAACAGAATGAACATAATGTATTGTAATTACAATCAATTTGTTGAAAGAAGTAAATGTACCTTGTGTAATTGGGAGTGGTTCTGTTGGATTTTTTGGCCATGCCTAGGAAAAGATTAAACACACAAACAGGAACATTAATAACTATAAATAAGCCTTTCATATAACTGAAGGAACAAACTCGACAAACTCTAAACAGCATCTTAAGTCTCTGAATACTTTTTGTTTTGTGCACAACCTGTAGATCGACTGATGGACACTGATGGTAAATTACAGTTCATTTAAGTCTGTGGTTAGTGTAACTACCTTCATAAATGTGCTTACACCGCATAGGTGGATATTTAATTTCTAATTAATGCATACATCAATCAGCCATAACATTAGCACCATGAGTAGCAATTATATACAAGTACAGTGGTGAAAGGATCATGGGCACCTAAGGTTCACCCTTACCCATGGGGATCATAAGAAAAAAAGCCAGAAAAGTCAATGCAGCACAAGTGAGGCCAAGCAAAGAGGCCAAGGCTGCCGACCCAGCCTCTAAATTCCCCAGATCCCAATCAGATCGTGCACCCATGTTATACACCGGACAAACAAGCCAGATTCATGGAGACCCCACTCCTCAAAACAACAGCACCCAAAAGCAAACACAACAGCAAAACCCAAGAGGTCTTGGAGTCATGCCCCAAAAGATCTGTCCTGGTACAAGGGAAACCTACGTGATACTAGGTGTAATGTTTTGCTTTATAATGTTATGGCCAATCAGGGTACATGTTACAAAAATTATTAATTATTATTATTTTACTTTTACAAAGTCTTGTGTGTCAAAGTTCCATTTTGTGCCACATCCTCAAATCATATGCATAAGAAAATACATTAAACACATTTTCATTTTAGTTTACAACATTTATCAGACAGAACCTGTCTTCATAACCTTGATCAAACTAACACGCACACGAACAAAAACATCCTCAGGTTTACTCATTACATTAAAAACTAAGAATACCGTCAAGCTGTACCACCTGCTGGAGTTCAGTCTAGCTTTTAAAAAAAACAAAGGCAAGCCAGTGACTCAGCAGTTCTAACTGTTAGTCTCCTGCTTTTCAAATCCTACAAGAGTTAAAGCTCAGAATTGTTTCCTTCCTAACCAGTACAAAAAGTGTTCCAACCTCAGTATAGGATTTTTATAAAACCTTAAAACAACAATAAGTTTTCTAGATGAACAAAGGGGCTTACCTGTGACATAACTCTCCAGTGATTTGGGCACAAGAGTCTTGGCCATGCTGAGGTTTTCCGCGGTACATGTGCCATTCTCCAGTCCCAAAGACATACCCATACGCTTCAGGATCTCAATGTCATCATGGATCTCAAACATGTTGTCAAAGTTAAAGAGGTATTCGCATCTGTAACAAGGAACATTGTGATGTGTAAGAGACTACAGGCAGAAAAATTACACTTGCTAGTACAGTCAACATAAAGATTTCTGGCAAAGGAGCCTGGAAAGGTAGAATTAGAATAAGAAAAGATGCTGAAATAAATTTTACTCCATTGAGAATCTTGGTTAATATTTTAAGTTTCAAGCATAAAATAGATCTGGTTTATAATCCAGCCACAGATGGCATGAACAGACAGAGAAAGAGAACAAGAGAGAGAGAGAGAGACAGAGAGGGATGTACTTGTCACTGGAGATGGAGCAGTCGATGACCGTGCGCACGTCTGTATTGAGAATGATGAAGGGCAGCTGAATGACAGAGCCGGGCGGAGGTCGAGATTTTGAAGCTGCTTCATTGGCCTGATTCCTTTTCACCAAGTTCTTAAAGGCTATCTGCTGCTCGAGGGAAGAGACAGAGTTGTCAGTATATTATGGTGGATGTACAACACATACAGCCTTTACTGAAAGATGTTTAGTGTGCCAGTGGCACTTCAAACTTGTAGCCTGCCTATAGTGATGTAAACGAAAATTCACAGAAACCCACACAGACACACAACCACCCGTTACATTCCATCAACCAGGACATCCAATGCTTTCTCCTTCAGAAGCTCATGTGCCGATTCTAACACAAGAAATACTACAGATTAGTCTTTTTTCTGTGGAACTAAATATAACCTCAAGTTAAACAGAGTAGAATGATTTATTTTTAACACATGTAGTGTGTAGAAGGTTGTGCAAGTAGGGGAGAGTTTTACTTGCACAGTGTGGGAAGGAGAAGACATGTACCACTCACCTGCTAAAATAATTAAAACAGTGAAAGTACTGTTATGACCAGAACTGATTAGCACAGCGACTGACCTTTCCCAAACTTCTCAATTAGTCCTGTTCTTGCACAGGGATAAAGCCTGGCTACGGGTGATAAAGATATTCTAACAGACATGTCGTTAACTCCATCAAGTGGATTTTATTTTTTTTAAACCAGTAACAGAACTATGGAATACTTTAATAAGCCATAACCTCAGGCGTCTGTTATCGCAACCATGAACTTTTAATCGACAAACCTTTCTTCCTTGAACCCATGTCCAGGTTGCAACATTCCTTTTTAAAAGAATTTTTTAATCGATTAAAAAAAAAAAAAAAAACTTTTACTACCTTAATGAAGAAATAAAAGAATTCACAGCATGAGTTTACAAACTAAAAATTCCCAAAGCTAAAATGCTTATCATCATTGGTTTAACAGATTTTAGTCTATTTTATGACATAAAATGAATGTGCTCATATGTAATAAACTGATTCAGTTACTTACAAAAGCACTGAGAAAGTCAAAGGTTTAAATGAAAGTTCATGACTAGCGCATGACTAGCAAACTTGACTAAACACAGAATCAGCATTTTAATCTGAATTAACCATTTAAAGTATTTTTTTTAAGGTCAGGTGCTAAATTCTCCATCACCAAAGACACTGCACACAAACACACGCATACAAACACAAACCTGTGTTTGTTATTACAAACCTGTAATATTAGCTCCCCTAGCTGGCTTCTTTTCTGTCGAATTCTTTCTAGCCGCTTCTGCTTCTCCAGCTAAAATCCACAAACACACATATACAGAACAAATAAAGTGAACATGTGAACGCCATTGTTTTTTCCTACTCCAGGGGCTAGCTTTCTAAAGTGTAACACGTACACACATGCATACTTCATTGAAAATAAGCATCTATTCAGGTATGTAAAAGCCAGTGTATGATTTATAGATACTGTAGCTGGGCTTTACAGGACCCAGTGTTTAAACATAATAAAAAGCAGAAAGAGTGCCCCAAGCACAATTCCCATTTCTGCTTCACAGGCTGCCCACAAAGCCTTCCTGTCTGTCACTGCATTCATATCAGACATGACACGACCAGATGCTTTCAGATGACTCTTTTAAACCCCACCTATAAACACACACCAGTGACGATGCTAGGCTTGTGTTAATTGCATTACCAGATCTGCCTAAATGGTTTTGTGATTTATAGTTTTGTTAAGGTGTTGGATTATATGCACATAATTACATTACATAAAAACAGTAAATACTGTTGATTGCGAGGCATTTTTATGTAAATTTGAATGCTTGAATCTGATTGATTAGAGATTAATTTTCTATAACTGCAGCTGACAAGACTTGCAAATCATATTAAATACATTAGTTCTCTCATTAAATAATCGTTTCTCATAAACTTTTAATCCAAGTCGGATAGGAAACAAATATAAAGTCTGCTTTTATTTAACAAATAAAATTTTCTAATCATAGATATGATAAGGGATAATCCCCTATAAGAAGACGCTTAACATTCATTAAAGGAATCTCCAGTGTCAATGTTGTGTTACAGGCATGTTTTCTCTCCCTCCCATCCCCCACTCCAGCACAATCATTGTGAACACACTCAGAACATTACAGTAAGTACTCTACCCTCCTACGCCAGTGTTGCTACATGTAATGAGGACAAACAGAGAGACAACCGCAGCTCGCATAACCCACAGCTAGAATATGGAACAGCACTGAGTTGTACTTTTACAAGTCACACCCTCAGGAAGTGGTTCTGCAATCATGAGCTTTAACTGATGATACTAGTGACAAACTTTTCTCCCTTAAACCCACCTCCAGGTTGCGACACTCCTGGGCTGAGTTAGTGGGAAGGCCAATCCATCGAATCTCCTTCTTCTCTTTGGAGATTATGTTCATGGCCATCAATACATTCAGTGCATCGTACACGCGTCTGCGGATGTTTTTCTGATCATACACCTGCTGCTTGTAGATAAAAAAAGAAACAGGCACACATACATACAAGGATTAAAAATACCATCAGCACATTTTCTGAGAATGTTTCATCTACTGCATCCTCTTTTTATTCATTCTGCAGCTCCTCATACACCCCCAACCCCCCTCTCTCTCTCCCTGAGACCTGAACTGCTTCCAGCATCTGCAGGTAAAGCTTTTTTTAATTACACTTTTAACATTCCAGAAGGAGTAAAGGGATTAAATTCTAACCCATTCCACATTGGGTGTCCTGTCAGAACTAATAGTGGAAAGTATTTATGTTACATAACAATGATAATAATAATAATAAAAAAAATAATAAAAAAAACGAACTATACTACAAGATGTTTTGGGTTTTTATTATAACTGGGAATACACTTATAAAGCGCTTCCCAAAATGCTCTGTTACAACGAGAGAAATTATTTATATTAATTATTTTTTATTTGAATTTGTATTAAAAAAAAAAAAACATTCAGATTTAAAAAGAAAATACTTGAAATCCTGTAATGTAATAATTACTGTATACTGTATTTTTCCGCTAACAACAACTCTTTTAACTCTAATTGACAGTTAAAAGTACAGTGAGAAGGGTCAAATTATTGGCCTGAATCAAGCAAAGAAAACAACTAAAGAGATGAAACTACTGGAATTGTGTTAAGAACTCTCCAATACATTAATAAACCTGGTAGAATAGTGGTGAACAGTTAACTTTGTTGAAATATATGTCCATAAAAAAAAATGACTGACTGAAGACAAACACTTGTCTTCAAACAATTCATACTATTACTACTACTACTACTACTACTACTACTACTAATAATACAAATTGACTGCAAAATCACAGCTATGTTTATTAGTAAAAGCAAAAATATTTCCACACACACTGAACAGAATACAAAGGATTAGAACTAAACAGGTTAGTGAGACTAATCACAGAAAAAGGTTTTCAAAGATTGGACTTCGGAGCATTGGGAAAGGTCATGTGGTCTTGAGTTTAGGCTCACCCTATTCAGAGTGATGGTTGTATAAGAAGGCAAACGCATAAAGTGATGCAGCCATCATATACACTTAATTTATAGTGACCACTGTACAAGCCTCTGGAGGTAGTGTTATGATTATTGGTCAGGTCTAGAATGACATCAGTGGAGTTTTTTACTCTGATTGTTCGGGTATATTCCAGGACAATAATGCCAAGATTCATCAAGCTCAAATTGTGAAAGCTTTTTTTCTTTTTGGCTGGGCAGTGTATTTATTACTCTTCCTAAAAATATGAGATTAACACTAATTGAATTAGATTTAATACAAGTCTATCTAGATTGTCCTAATAACAAGCTAATATTTCATCAATGCTAAGGTTAGTGTTTATAGACTACAAGCTACTCATGATCAAGACAAGTGATTGTTTTGCTAGCAGCTCTTTTCTGATTTTGTTCAGCCTTTTCTCCAATGTAATACAACAATCAATTTCCACTGAATACTCTTCATATATACAGTAGTTTTATTTTGATTTGCAATTCTAATTAATCTCTGTTCATTTGTTCCTTTACAATATCACACACACCTCCAGTCTCCAGATGTCTTGTGAGAAAGGATGCCTATCTGCCAGTCTCACATTTATCCCTGCTAAATGCTAATCAGGAATATTTGTTATGTGGAAAAATCTTAACTGATATGAGCACAAAGAGTAACACAAAGAGTAACACAAAGAGCTCATGGCACAAGCTGGACACAGCTCTGAACCAGTGCCTTTCCGGGTGTGAAAAAAAGCAAGCTATTGGTTTATAAAAAATATTTTTTTGTTGTATTTTAAACAATGTCCTCAACTGGAAGACTTTTGATCTAGACAGTATTTTAAAAGAAATATTTAATGCAGAAATATTTACTAAATGTTAATAGCTTATAACAAATATCTGTTCCCCCTGTGATTACAATAACCAAACTTAGTTATCCTTTTGCATAGGCACTTATATGATTATATGTGGGTTAATTTTGCACTTAAAGGATAGAGAGATTTTATGTGATGTACAGTATGTGGCTGTGAAAATAAGCCAAAAAAAGTGGTGGTCAAAAGTATTGAGACAAAAGTGAAATTTAATGTTTTAATTACATTCTTATTTTTAAAATGACAATCAATGACAATCAGAGAGCATAAAGAATGGACTGTGGATCATTGGCTAAATCTGGATTCATCTGACGCCATGACCATTTTCCACCTTTCGAGTGATGGGTGCATCAGGGTAAGAGGAGAGGCAGATGGAGTGATGCACCCATCATACCTTGAAGATGAGGTGATTGTTTGCTTTACATCTCAGGGAGCCCTCATGTTTGTGTTTCCTTCTGGCTCTCCCTTTTAG
>JAQQZT010000003.1:12599576-12612541 GCA_030068275.1 Clarias platycephalus
CTTTTGATTGTGTGAAGCTGCTTTGAGGCAATGACAATTGCTAAAAGCGCTATACAAATAAAATTGAATTGAATTGAGAAAATACCTAAAGCCTACAGTACAAGACAGGGGGACAGTGTTAGACCTTCAGTTGATTCTGTTGGTCAAGTCTACTGTAGGTTCAACAACGTTAAGTGCTCAAAAAAAACAAGGTCAGCTGACTATGTGAATATACTGAATGGCCAGGTTTTTCCATCAATAATTTTTTTTCTTCTATGATGTCATAGGCTTGTTCAGAGATAACGATGCCAGGGTTTATCGGTCTCAAATTGTAAAAGAGTGGTTCAGGGAGCATAAGACATCATTGTCACTCATGGATTGGCCACCACACAGTTCAGACCTTAAACCCATTGAGAATCCTTGAGATGTGCTGGAGAAGACTTTATGAATCTCCCATCATCAATGCATGATCTAAGAGAGAAATTAATGTGGCTCTGGAAGGAAATAAATGTTGCAACATTGCATAACCTCATCGAAACAATGCCATGATCATAATCAAAGCAAAACCCGGTCCAATGTATCATTATAGTGCTTGTTTTTGTTGTTGGTCAGGCATGGCTTTGGTTATTTTAATACTTTTGACCACTCCTGTATATTAGTTTCTTGTGAATAAACACACTGGATTTACAATTGAGCTTTGATGCATTTTGATGCTGTGAACAAATCAGAGAAAGAAATTAAACCAGGAAGTATGGTATAAACACATGCCTGAACCACACACCCAATTGACATTAAAAAGGGTTTTTTTTGGTTTTAAGTCAATTTAACACAGAAGAATTATAGAGGCCTACGATTTACTGCCGCCTCTTTGCATACATGGTACTCACACAATTTGTAGATGCAAGGCTGCTGGCGTGGGTAAACTCTGACACCAGTTCATCAGCCACCTCATTATAGGACGTAGTGCCTTTCATCTGTACCTTCTCACACACCTTCATGGAGAAGTGCCTGAGGCCTTTTCCTTTTTTATCAACTTTCTTCATCCTCTTACTGCAGACATACAACACACAAGAAACAAAAAATATTAAGGAAGCAGTTTATACATTTTAGATGGCTTTTAAGATAAAGGAGTGTAAATCAGCAACCCAAAATGGTGAAATATGCCAGTTCCACTGGATAAAAATAATGAAAATCACAGATGCTCAAAGTTGCGTTTGACATTAGGTGATTATTGAAGCTTTAGAAACACTGAATTTGGTGAAGATTTTTATTTTAAAATGGATCACAGAACAATGACTGAGCTCCTCGCTGTATACCCTGGTTTCTTCTTTAGCATACACTGTCTGCTAAATACAAGTATCCATGTGACGCACCATATGACGCATTCTGTCAGCTGCATTTTTTTTGTTACACCCCACACCACTGCTCCTACCCCACAGCATTCTGCTACACATGCTATCGCACATCCTGTAGCCAACGCCAACAAATGGCAGAGAAGCACAGTGAGTGGGAGGAAGCTGAAAGAAATTGTGCTCACATGTGGATACTCATGGATTACATAACCATTTCAAGAGGACCTGGCAGGCATGTGGAAAAAAAAAAAAAGAAAAAGAAAAAAAAAAAAAGCCCAAGTGTTACAGACGGGAACCTGAAACACTATTCTACACCTGAGTAGGGTCTCCCTTCCACACGGGAGAGATTTGGGACTTGATTAGACATCTGGATTGGAAACAATTTCGCCCCAATGCTCAGTCTCATTAGGAGATTAGCAGATTGGATGAATATTCATTGAGCCTGAGCTGGACAAACTGGCAGATCGCACACAAAGGACACAGATTATTATGTGTCCTGTGATTATGTGATAGTGCAAATGTCATCTGAGATTCATAACTACATATTATCATCAGGCCACATTAATGATCTCTGTTAGCTGATTCTATCGTAAATCATACAGTTAAATTATGTTAACGAATCTAATAAACACTGACGTAGGTAACATAAAACTTACATTCCATGCCAATCTCCAAGATAAGCAGGACTTATGGTGTGCTACTATGGCTTAGGGAAATGTTGTGTGTGTGTGTGTGTGTGTGTGTGTGTGTGTGTGTGTGTGTGTGTGTGTGTGTGTGTGTGTGTGTGTTGAGTCATGTTTGCATCTAGTTTTCAACAACTGACAAAAAGGGGGCAGATGTGTAGAGATGTTTGTGGTATTACATTAATTTGGTGTTTTTGGTATACTGCAATGTTTCTCATTATCCACCCATTGGCACACAAAATTGCAGCTTACCAGGAAGCAAAAATGTTCCCTTGCACAAGACCTGTTGACATTCCCCTTGTTGATGATTGTCTTTTCACAAGCTAAGGGTCTAGGATGCTATCGGCTGATCTAACAGCATGCTCATGAGTATAAGCGATACTTTAATATACAACAGTCTAAACAAACTCATTCAAAAAGGGAAAAAAATGGTTCAAGTCACTTACATTAAACTGGGATTTGGTCAGTTTTTCTTATTTAATAGCATAAACATGCTTGTAATACATAACAGAACATAAATGCGTTTATGTATGAAACAGGGGATGTGTGTCTTTGAGTCTGCTTGTGTAAATTAACAGTGAGTGTGAATCCATTCACATTCATCGGCTTTCTATATGAATTTCTCTTCTTCAGAGGAAATGTACAAATAAAATGTAGCATTTAAGTGAGCGCTGCAGTGAGCGGTGAATTATATAACTACTGTTGAGCATGCTCGATGTGGCAGTGGGGGTTGGGGTGCTTTGCACAAGCAGCTCAGAGTCCCAATTGTCAGCACAGATTAGTTCCAGACACCGGGCTCACGATATTGGCTGTAATGAGAAGATGTAAATGGCATGTAGTAGTGCAGGGGGAGGGCATTTAAAATGTGACAAGAGAGAGAGACACACGAGTTCTGCTCACACACAAACACGTTCGAAAGCGTGTGTGAATGTATGCTACTCGACAAAACGTGCATATTTCTCCGTAGCAACAGTGGCGAGGCTCTCTCCTCCTGTGACGAACTGAAGAAGTGCCTTCTCAGAGAAGGGGGAGGGGATGAGAGATTGAAAGGAGGGAGAGGCAACTGACCTTTCACAAGAAGACATACATCTATCTATACATCTGCCTGTATACAGCTAATGGGTGGAGACAAGGGAGAGAGAAAGGTGAAGCGGAGCATGTGTGTGTGTTTGAATGTGATGTATTTAAAATGTCTCATGTTTAACACTGCGGTGCATAGCTATGTGCACATGTGCGTGTGTGTGCATGCATGAGGATGTGCTTCCTGCTACTTCGTCAATACTTTCGATGAGTGACAGTGTGGGCACTGAACACGCACAAATAGTGTGTGCACATGTGCAATTATGAATACGCACAGCTCATTTTAAGCCGGCACTGAATAATTCAGTTTGGCCAGCATTACAGTCGTGGGAATGAATTTCACAGTCCCAATACTATTCAAATTTTCCTACTATTTACATATTCAAAGGCAAAAAATGCAAAGTCTTGCTTCAACAATACTTGTGTGGCAAGGGAAAAATGGCATTTTATTTGGCATACTGTATAGTGCATACTACATCTTGTGTAGTAAGCAAACAGTGATCAAAAAGCCTTTTAGGATATTGTCGCTTTTCCAATATAATTATTTTAATTATAGAAGAATATATTAACTTCATTATTTTTACCGTACTATCAATGCTATATAATAATCATACAGAGAGAGAGAGAGAGAGAGAGAGAGAGAGAGAATATTAATGGGCACTTTTTAAATATACTCGCCATGAATGCAGAGCTACTACTCACAAAGCATGTCATGCTCCCACCACCAGCACCAACCTTTCCTGTCTCCTTTATAAATCAATACACAACTCTGCAGCACCACAACAGGGTGCATGCTAATCAGCAAATGCAGCTACCCAGCTAGAAACCTTGCTTTGGATAAAACCCTACAATAATACTAAAGTGCTGCATAATCCCAGCTGTTTTTTACCTGCTGTTATGCTACATGCTGTTTTCTTCCTAGGTATACTGTAAATGCATCACTCTCTCTTCTGGAGAGAAAATCATAATACAATGTGGTAGGATGTACAGTGAATCATCGCAAATGTCATTTGTGCTATGGTTTGTTGTGTTTGTGTGTGAGAGACTACAGTGAGAGGACAGATAACAAAATAAGAAAGGGAAAAAAGGATCTGCAACTATACTTCTCAGCCATCCTGCATCCTTATAGTGACACACATTAAACAAAGCATGTGCTTTCTTCCATTGTGTACAACACAGGTCAGTACAGAGTGATATGAGTGTTTAGTGAGAGCAGAGCTTACATACCTTGATGAGGAGTCACTGGAGCACAGTCCATCCCTGCGACACACACAAACACATACACACAGAGCAATTAAATACTGCAACCTTCCATCCGGTTAGATGAGAATTGTACAGGTACAGACAGCTCTAAGATTATTTTATATAAATGATTGAACTGAATTTTACTGTATTTGCTCGCTTTCCTATTGAATCAGAATGCTGGGTCAGGACTGTATTAAATTTTACTTACACACATTACAATGCAAAAATATTATTCCCAGTATTCTGTAGGTTCCCCTTGTGCCCGTGATCCTATCACTAGTTTACTGGTACATAGTCAAATGTTAACGTTATAGCTGATTGGTGTATATAAATCAAATGTTTAGTTCGAACATTAAATGTGAAACAGCAATTAATAATGAAGTAAACATACAGCTATACAGAATTCTTAATAAAGACAACAACAAAGCTTACATAAATAAAGAAAAAACATACACGCTTGTGAGGCATCAATATAAAGTCAAGTATTGAAATGCAAAGGTTTATAAAGGGTCCAAAATATTTTTGCATACTACTCAGTAAGCCAGCTGTCTCAACAGTACACACCGCATGTTTCAATTAAACATTTAATACAAGTACAATAAAACAAATGCACATTTGTGGTACAAGGCCATTTGTGGTATGAAAAGGACTGCACACCTCCTCTCTCCATTCATACAAGAGATGTAACTGGGATTTCTCTATGGCCATGCTTATAGACTGAGCACAATTTAAACCATATGGTAAAATGCAGAAGTTTGAAGTCAGAGTATAGGATGGAGATCTTTTAATAAAGCTGATTTTCATGCAACCAAAGGATGCCAAAAGTATTTAAACCTTAGTGTAGCTTAATGTGAAGCATCTTTATTATAATAGATGAATCACCACTCACCTGTCAGAGTAATAGGAGTCTATAAAGTCATGTGTGCGTTTCTTGTTCCTATAAAAGAGAAATTTACACTCAGTTTATGGACCTTTAGGAGATTTGAGATCGAAAAGTAATCTAAAGCTTTTGTTTTTCCATATTAAATGTAGGATCTCTCTCTCGATATACACACACACACACAGTACATATAACTCCCTCTTCAACTTAAAGAAAGACGCACGAAAAAAAAATCACTATCACATGATAACATCAACGATGGTACGACTACTGACGGAGAGGAGGAAATGTAATAGATAGTAGTAGTAACAGCATAGTACAATCATATTGGAATATATACACATGCAGAAATGTGTAGTATTACAACAGTTCTTATTTTCCAGTGTGACTCCCTACTGTTTTACTCTAATATGTATCTTGAGCCTTCCTTGATCTCTGACACTTCCTTTATTTATCCCACTATCAACCGTAGCTTGACGGGTTTATGTGGGGGAGGGAGCACACACACCCTGGGGTCCATTCGTTGCCCTCTGGAGGGCATGCTTGTGTAACCATGGCAGCAGGCGTAGTGTGTGGCGTGAAGGGGCTGCCGATCAGGATACTTCCTGGGTGAGTCACCCTCTGAGGAGTGCTTATAATCTGCAGAAAGTGAGACAGAAAGAGGCGGAGGGAAAGAGCATAAAAATATCATGAGCCAAATATAGAAACCTGGGTCTTCTAAGATATATATAAACCCAATTTTAGACAAACACGCAGACTTGGAATCATAAAAATTAACAACATAAAAAAATAAAAAGTATTATTTTTTAAAAGACAACGAATGTTAATGAATTGAATGAATTAAAATAAAAATTTTAATATAAAATGTTTTTAATTTAATTAACTAATTTGTGGCAGATTTGTGCCACATTTTGCCATTTTTAACACTTACAAAAATGTCTTTACATATAATATTCAGCATTAAAAAAAAAAAAAAACTTTTATAATGCAGAAATAAGCATCCTAATTAATAATTATGACTTGAATAAAAATAACTCTATGGTCAGATCCTGGATCTCTGAAATGAACTCTAATCAAACCAGAGGTAACCTACAGATTCCCAATTCTAACCCACACATTCCCTCTGATCTTGAGTCTGCATTTACGGATTTATGAACAACCCTCCAGGGACGACAGGATACCAAGGACACTTCGGTCACCTTCACGCTGATTGTGTGTCACTCCTGTCTTCTCTCTCCACTGTCCCTTCCTCTCCTCGCCCATCATACAGTACAGAGGACCAAGCTGTTGCGAGCACCCGCTGTGTTGTGTCGGCTTGTAAATGGGAAGTCACGCATATCATCACTACCTCACTAACGAGCTCATTAATGGAGCGACACACACACAGTGTTCTGTTCCCTACTAACTGAGCTTAAATGAGGCTTCCTCTTCCCCTCTAATCCATTTTTCAAAAATCCCCTTCCTGACCTACTCGATGACGTATTGTTCTATCCACCTGCTTATCTGGGTGCTTTCTCTTTAACTCTTTAAGTAAGCTCCTCCCCCTCTCAGTCACTCTCTTTCACTGTGTCCTCACTGACCCCTCTTCTGCCGGCTCCCTCTGTTCTCCTCTTCCACTCTGCATGGATACATAATTCAGTACCTCGACTCAACACTGCACACAAGCTCGCAGTTGACCATAAAACAAGCGGATCACAACACGTCAGTGCCACCTGCTGGCCACACAGTGAGCTGCAATCTCTGGAATTAAAACCCTAACTAAGCATTCAATAACAGAAATATTGACACCACTAATGTCAGGAACAAAAATTAATGCCACGTACACAACTAAGCAGCTTAAAATACAAACAAAAGTGGACTGCAACCACTAAACTCACACCATAACCATGGCCCCATTAACACTCACCAAAATATTGTACACACAGTCAGACCACATCAGGTGGTTTTTCTAAGACCTTTTAATGATCTGAATTATGTGCATCACTGCATAAATATTTGGTTGTTTTACAAATACAAAATTTAGAGTTGTTGTTGTTGTTAGGCTTTCGGCTGCTCCCGGCTCTAATTTTTTCCCCCTATGGTTTAAAATTACAATTTAAACAAGCTTGTTCTCCCAATCACATAAAATATACCAACTAGGCAGGGTGAAAGCTAAAATTTGCTTGTTTGAAGGATAGTGCCGACTGCCCTTTTTTGCATACATGAGCTCTGTGGCATTACAGCAATTTGAACTTGCAATGTCCTGACAACAGCGCATTGATAATTGATAATTATCATAATGGGATTGATAATTCTGGGAGCGGAGCGTATTAGACACCTAATGCTTTAGCCATTCTATACAGACCCATCCCAACCCAAATACTCTTGAATAAGTTGTAAACATGTTTCTTTTTATTTAATTTGAATTTCTAAGCATCTAAGAAACTCCTAATGTGGATAAGTTATACTGTGTACATTTAGAGTTTGGACATTTGGTGTCTTATTCAAATTACTAGACCAAAAAATTTATCATATTATGGGTTGACACAAAAACAAAACCTTGTATCCTGCCACTAATCTTACAGAAAACATAAAGATGTGTGTGTGAGATGCTCCCTTCTGTAGTGTATGTGGGGTTTGTCAGCTATAATAATCTCTAATATGTATATTTTCATAAAATCTAACAGACAACCAATTGGTCCTTGATCCTGAGTAATGCAGATGGAAAAAGCCTCTACAGCCCATGACATGACACCCGAACCAGTGAGTCGTCCACAAGAACATACTTGCATATTGTACACATTATACATATACTGTCTACAATCTTGTTTTATTACTGATGTGAGGGAAATTGGTTGCTACAGTGCTGAAACAAGCCTGTCAGCTGAAATCATCTGCATGAACAGTAAAACAGTGTTCCTTCAGACAACTCACCATTGGTGTGCTGACATTAGAGTTCACTGCTCCTAAAGTGATCTTGGTGACAGGGCTAAAGTTGGACGGTGATATGAGAGAAATGCTACCTGCAAACAGAAAAAAGCAGCAAAAAAAAAAAAAAAAAAAAAAAGGTCATTTTGAGGTCTATAACCAATATGCAACACAGAATACATAGAATACACTACATTAGAGTGCCCGCTATGATGAATATTAAAACAGTATTACATTTAATAATCCCACTGCAGTTCTGACATTTTCACAGTGATTTTTCAACGCGCATTAAACTAAATAGGCTCCATTAGTCTGAAAGCCTGGCACCTTGACTGACAGCTCAGAAAAGTTTTGAGGGAAACTTCAGTTGAAGCGTACAATCGACAGAAACCATTTTTTGCATATTATAAAAAAAAAAAAAAAAACAAGTCCAAACATGCATCTAAAAGGGCATATTTGCCTGGAAGTGCTCATGTGTGGGAGGCTGAGGCACAATAACACTGAAAAGGCTCAGTGTGTCTCAATAGGATACACGCGCAATCAGTGGACATGACGTGCCTAAAGTGCAAAAAGAGTTCATTTTTCTTAGGACTCTGTGACTGAATGGGAATGCAAATCTCCCGCAAGACTGTTGCATATGAATGCAAGGTGATGCAAATAGGCTGTGGAACATGCAAGAGAGAAAAATACTGTACACATTGGGAATACATCATCAAATACCATACACACCCACAGGCTACACCAAGAGCATCATGCCAAAAATCTGACAATAGTAATTTAAGACTACTAGGGGTCAGATAGGGCCAGGGAATATGATATCAACGTCATGAGAAACTGACAATACAGTTTGGTAATTTTATTTGACAACATATTTGATTGGAAGTAATTAAGATTATGTACCCAAACTTTATAATTATACAAATGTTTTGTCCCTCCTTTTTTGGTGGGACGGAAAGAACATGCAAACTCCATGCACACAGACCAGAGGTGGAAATCCAACCTTGACGCTGGAGATGCGAGGCCACAGTGCTAACCACTACGCCATCATGCTGCCGTATATAGTTCTAATGTATGCAAATAAAATAAATTATTTCCCTAAATATTTTATTCATGTAGTCATAATTTATGTAAAAACTAGTAAATTACAAAATTGTCAGCTGAGCAATACATGATGATAATGCAGATACAAAAGACAGTCTTTATCTGTCCATATTCGATTAACCCATTCCCACTGTAGCCTCTAGTTTGTCCACTCGATGTGGACTTCTACTGTTGTAGATCATCCACCTCAAGATCTGACTTGTCCATTCAGAGATGCTTTTCTGCTCACCAAATTTATAAAGTGTGGTTATTTGAACTATAAGAGACTCATTCTGTCTTATCTCTCAGTCAGCAACAAGGCATTTCTGCTCATTAAATTGCTTTTCAATGGATGTTTTTTATGCATGAAAATAACAGGAAGTAAACAGTTTCTGAAACACTCAAACTAGCGTGTTATGTTCATGGCCTGTTTTGTGCCGAATGCTGCTTATACTTGCTTATGGCCAAATATTAAACATCTAACACCTTTGAAAAGTTGATACTTGGATTATGAGCATAATTCGTTCCGGAAGCGGGCTCGTATACCAAAACACTCGCAAATCAAATTTTCCCATAAGAAGTAATGGAAACTCTAATTATTCGTAATGATTATTAATACAAAATATAAAGTAAAAATGAAACAAATTAACCTGCACTTTACCTTTTAAAAAAGTAAAAATAAATCCCGACAGATAAGTGTTTATGCGCGCAGGCGCTGTGTATGTGTGTGAAGCTAAAGTAAGAGGAGACTCTTACTTTCAGCCCCTCCCGTCTCCCCCTTCTCATCTTACACAGTAAACCTTTCTTTTCTCTTATTTGAATTTCACACAAACACACACACAAACATTAACAGAAAGCGATTTTGTCGAAAAAATTTGCAAGGAACATCGCTAATGACACTCCTGTGAGCACATACTAACGGAATCACTGCTGTAAAGTAAAACAAACAAACAATAAAAGACGCGCACTAAGACCCAGCAGGGGAGACGATTACCCGACAATTCCGCAACGCAAGAGAGAGAAAAACCATTGGCTCAATTGTGATCACATGACGCTCGGCGTCAAAACAAGAAGCGCATGTGTGGTACGTGATACTCGGTACTCGTAAACCAAGACTTGCTCATTTTTCAAGTCAAAATTTATTAAAAATCTTTGCTTGTCTTGCGTAACACTCGCAAACCGCGTTACTCGCAATCCGAGGATCCACTGTAGTGTACTCTGAAATGGCCACAGTCTGCTGTAATGACTTTCTTCTTTCCTTCTTTGGACTATAATATAAACAGTAGTAATGCCACATAATAAAATGCAAACTGCCACTGCATGTCTTCCTGTAACTGTATTTATACAAAACAGTGGTGACACTGTGGTTAAGGCTCTAGGTTACTGATGGAAAGATCAGATGTGCCAGCAATGCCAAGCTGCCAGGTGGCCACTGAGCAATACCCATTAAATACATCATCTGATCATTTGTTAGTCCCTTTGGATGAAAGAAACCAAGAACGGAAAAAATAATAAATAAACCGGTACATGTACCTAAAGACATATAAACATGGCCGGATTTATCTGAAGCAGCTCATCACACATAATTAACACATTTAACACATGCAAACATCATGCTCAAAGTCTCCAGTTGTTTTTGTCTCATAGTTACGAAATCCAAAATTAAACATTCACTGCTAAGCTTAATCAGCCGTTCTTTTTGCTATAAAGGGCATGAAGTGTGTGATTTCAGAACACAGAACATCTAGATATTTATAATAATGCAATTACTAAGACAATAACGAACCTGACAGGACTGGACTGTGGAGATGGAGGAGAAAATCAATTCAGTTATAAATCTTTATTCTTTTGTGTTGCAATTCATGTATCACCATAGTGACTCCGAAATCACGTGTGCTTGCACTCAGCTTGCTCTCCATCAAGTTGAGTTTGGAGGCTTTGAGTCAGTAAAACATCACTGTTGCGTTATACTCTGACAGGTGGTGCACTCTAAACAACTCACACAATGGAACCCTGGTACTCACACATTAGAAATAAAAATGATGGCGGATGACAATACCTGCTGCTTAGTAAAATTTAGCACTTTTTGGTTTAAGTTTTAATTTTAAGTTAAATGTTAAACTTGTGATTAGTTTGAATTGGTTTATTTGTGAGAAAATTAATGCTATAAGCAACCTTTAAGTTAAGACAATTTTTTTTTTTTTTTTTTTTTTTTTTAAAGGTCTTACAATTGTAACAAAATCATAAAAAACTGTAATAACAAAACAGGATGTTTATGATACTCACAGAATCGCAATAATAATCAAATCTGTAATATCGTATCAGGTGGCCCCAGGTGATTCCCGCCCCTACAGGATAGTGGATGTGTTACCACCTAACATTTGTCTATCTCCCTTCAACACCACATCCTGAAATGCTTTACTGCTCATATAACCTGATGCTTTGCTACCAGTTTTTCAAATTCATCTTCTGACTAATTGTCAGAGTGAGCCACGCCTGGGACGGCTGCAGAGCCTGAGCTTTAGACAAACACATGCCTGAGCTTTAGACAAAAACACGCAGGCACACACACTCACGGCAGCCGGGGTCTGAGTAGAGGAATGCATCACAGCCCCGGCTCTATAGAGTAACAATAAGCAGAGCTTCATTAGAATACAGCTGAGTTTCAGCTCCAGCAAGGAACACATGGGCACACACGTACACACGTGCTCACACACACACACACACACACACACACACACGCTCACACACGCTCACACACGCTCACACACGCTCACACACACACACACACAATTGCAAAATTACCCATCCAGAGATTTACACGATATTATCAGTAACAAAAATAACCCATATGGCCATTGGTGCTTTCTCAAAACAACAAACAGGCCAAGAGCACACGCAAAACACAAACACCAACACAGTGCAGTTGCTAAACACATGGAGTGTGTGCCTACTAACGGCTACACACAGAGCAGCTGTGTAACGTAAAGAACAAACAGTAGCCTCGACAGTGTTTATGTGGACGCAGTGATCCACCTACACGAGACCCGGACTCAGTGAGTTACCTGCTTGTTTTTGGAGAGGAACCAGTAGTATGTCCATACCCGCCACCCTTGTCTCTTTCTCTCTCTCAGTCTGCTTGTCTTTCATAAGTCTACCACTCAAGATTGGTTCTCAAGTCCTACACACACACGCATACACACACGGGGCAGACCACTCCTCCCCTCCCCCAAACTTTTAGCTACAGACAAACTACAGAGTAGAGGTGGGCGATGGGACAGTACTCGACTCTCACATCATATTCAATCTTAGCTTTTCCTCACCAATCACTAACACACGATAAACTTCACACTCTGAACTCTTCATCAGTATGTGCTGTGCTGCTGACTCGCAGCTGTGTCTTACTAAATGCACACAGATTTCACTACAATGCAAACGTGTGTGAAATAAGCAGGGTTGTAGAACAGCAGTGAGAGTTACTACTGCGACAGCTCGATTAATTATGTAACCAGAGTGTGAGTTAACAGGTTACACATATTTAATCAGGTGTGAGAGGGAAAGCCTTCAGGATTCGGCAGCGGCGTCTTAATCACACCTGCATTACATTAAACTTCAGTTTACACACCTTCTCTGATCATTATTTAAAGCGACAACAATTCAGCGCACAATGTTTCCTCTCATCTCTCATACACACACACACACACACACACACACACACACACACACACACACACACACACACACACACACACACACACA
>JAQQZT010000003.1:12666780-12681828 GCA_030068275.1 Clarias platycephalus
GAATATGATTTAAAATGTAGTGAAGTACAATACTTTAAACAAAACATGCTTAAGTAAAAGTAAAATTACAGATTTTAAAAACTACTTAAAAAAAAAAAAAGGTAGAAGTACACAAAAAATCTACTCAATTACAGTAATGCGAGTAAATGTAATTAATTACTTTACACCTCTGGAAACATATTACTACACATTTCTGGCATAATTCAATTCGGGTTTTAAAAAAAGGGGCCCCTCTGTGTGTGAGTGAGAGAGAGAGAGACAAACACACATAAATGTGTACATACACTATATTGCCAAAAAGTATTCGCTTGCCTGCCTATATGAACTTGGATAACATCCAATTCTTAATAAATTGGATTTAATATGATGTTGGCCCACCCTTTGCAGCTATAATAGCTTCAACTCTTCTGGGAAGGCTTTCCACAAGGTTTAGATGTGTGTTTATGGGAATTTCTGACTGTTCTTCCATAAGCGCATTTGTGAGGTCAGACACGGATGCTGAATGAGAAGGCCTGGTCACAGTCTCCGCTCCAATTCATCCCAAAGGTGTTCAATCGGGTTGAGGTCAGGACTCCGTGCAGGCCAGTCAAGTTCTTTCACAGCAAATTTGCTCATCCATGTCTTTATGGATCTTGCTTTGTGAAGTCATGTTGGAAACATGAGGTGGGCCATCCCCAAACTGTCCCCACAAAGTTGGGAGCATGAAATTGTCCAAAATGTCTTGGTATGCTGAAGCATCAAGAGTTCATTAAGAGCCCAACTCCTGTAAAACAACCCCACATCAGAATCCACACCTCCACCAAATTCATCACTCCAGAGAACTCCGCTCTAGAGTCCAGCTGCGGTGTGCTTTACAACATTGCATCCGATGCTTTGCATTGCAATTGGTGTTGTAAGGCTTGGATGCAGCTGCTCGGCCATGGAAACTCATTCCATGAAGCTAAGCTAATCTAAAAGTCACATGAAGTTTGGAGGTCTGTAGCTATTGACTGAGCAAAAAGTTGAAAAAAGTCGACCTATGCATCTCAGCATCCGCTAACACTGCTCTGTGATTTTACCACTTTGCGACCGAGTTGCTGTCATTCCCAAATGCTTCCACGAACAGTTGACTGTTGAATATTTAGTAGCGAGGAAATTCCACGACTGGAGTTTTGCACAGGTGGCATCCTATCACGATACCATGCTGGAATTCACTGAACTCCTGAGAGCGACACACTCTTCTTACACAAATGTTTGTAGAAGCAGTCGCATGCCTAAGTGCTTGATTTTATACACCTGTAACCATCAAAGTGGAACATGTGAATTCAATGATTTGGATGGGTAAGTGAATACTTTTGGCGATATAGTGTATGTATAAGCAGGCGCAAATTTGAGGACAAACAATAGTGTTATAACAGCATACACAGGTGTTATCCGTTCAAGGTCAAGTCCTCAACTTAACTACATACCAAACAGTTTTTTCTCAAAACATCTAGACTAGGCTGCTGGCCCAAGGTCACAAAGAAAGTGCATTCTCTCCTATGCCTAAAAACACAGTCATGTCCACAATGTGTGTTCAGTGAAGAGGATTTCACAACACAATACTTAACAATAAGTTATTCATACCAGGTTAATAATAATAATAATATCACAAGGTAGAAGAGTTATAATGAAAAGCATAAATATTAAGTTACACATAATTTTTATCATTTTATTAACAATAAAGACAGTCTTGGTTAATAATTCTCTCATATAATAGTGGTTTTAAGTGTCAAGATGCCCAAGGAAAAAATGTGATGTGTTATGACTTCTATCTACAGCACACCAAGTTAAGCTACTATTGAGGAAAAACAAACAAACAACAAAACACATACCCGTGTCTGCTTCACCTATGTCTGCACTACAACAATAACTAGGGACAGGAATCACCGATCACCACCCGATACGATATCATGATGCCCATCATAATGCCAATTTAATTAATACAGCGATTCTGTAAGTGTCCATATTTGATATTGCATTTTTTTTTTAGTTTGTTACAATTATAAGACCTTGAACCCTTAAAAAAAAAAAAAAAAAAAAAAAGGGGGGGGGGGGTTATAACTTGAAAGTTTTATACTTTTAAATTTTTTTTTTTTTTTATACGATTTAATTAACAGCTTCACAACTCAATTAAACATGAGCAATTAAATGTAGCCCATTCCTTATAACCTTAGTTTTCACACAAAAACTAAGCAAAGCATTTAAACAATACAACCTAACGTCAAATACAATACTTTTACATTTAACTTAAAATTATATTAAACAAAAAGCTAAATTTTTAATGAGTGGAACATCTCTTAATTATGGTCATCATAATTGGACATGACGGCACGGTGGTGTAGTGGTTAGCACTGTCGCCTTGTAACTCCAGGGTCTGGGTTCGATTCCCTGCCAGGCTCGATTCCCATCTCTGTGTGCAAGGAGTTTGCATGTTCTCCCCGTGCTTGGTGGGTTTCATCTGGGTCCCCCGGTTTCCTCCCACATTCCAAAGATATACAGGTTAGACTAATTGCCGTTCTTAAATTTCCCCATAGTGTGGGAGTGTGTGTATGAGGATTGATTATGAGGTGTACGTGTGTGCGCCCTGCGATAGATTGGCACCCTGTCCAGGGTGTACCCTGCCTCGTGCCCTTAGGCTCCAGGTCCCCACGACCCTGAATACAGGATCAATCGGTATAGAAGATGAGTGAGTGAGAGATAATTGGACATCAATTGTGGTCATCTCCCATAATTATTATTTCCGAATAAACTTAACAAAAATTTACTCCTACCACACGGGATGCCAGCGTGGGAATAGTTCAGACAGTACCACCTCATAAAATGATAAACAATTGCATTTTACCACCTGCTATGCGTCAAAGTCTTGAGTGTGGTTTGATCAGTTGTGAGCACACAGCCATGTGCAACTTGTAACATGGGCATGTGCAGCTTCTAACACATGTCATTCGAGACTATTTAGTGCTTGCTGTGTTTTGAGACTGGTGTAAAAGTGGGTTTCAAGACTAATTCGCTCACAGAGTTTGGAGAAAAAGGCCCATCAGAGGCACGCACAACTTACTAATGTAATGCCATAAAAATGTGTTTCTGTTGCATCACTCTGCACAGAATAGTTTATTTGACCAGTTATGATTGATCAATTGGTGCATCTCTATTATAAATGTAATAAATCATTAAAAAAATATTTATGTAAATAGTGTGGTGTTTCATGCATCAGGATAACCTTTTTTCCACATCTCTGACAATAACTAAATAGAATGAACTATAAACACTATAATTAATCAACATAAATGAGAAAATGCCATGGCATTTACACATTACCGGCCTGGATGATTATCACATCTGAATGGATCCAGTGTAATAACATTTGTATGAACCCCAGAGCTAAAAAGAAAGCTGCTCATGTTGATTACCTTTCTTTCAAGAGCACTAAAATGGCCACCACATGCCTTACACATGTGCTCTGGAGCCGTGGGAGACGGGTAGCTGTTGTAGCCTGAGTTGGTATACGCCTGATGGCGTGAGCTAGTTCTACGACTGCTGGTCTCCTCCACAGTGGGTGAGTCCAGACAGAGCCAGTTACAACAACTGGCCCACATACTCCACACCCGTCCTACGGAAACAGAAATAAAAATATGAAAAATAGTTTTCAAATAAGTTTGTTATTTCAGTCAAATATGCCCTTCTCACAATTTAGAAAACAAGGCACTTTGGTTACTTGTACTGCATCGCTTACACTGATCTTGATTTTTACTAGATTTTCACCAACTTGTGAGTTAGGGCATTAAATCTTCATTTTTTTTTTTTTTTTTAATCTATGGCAAAAGTACAAAAACCTAGCACACATCATCAGTAGAATCATAAGCATTCATCAGCATGGCCAATCTCATTAGTTATGAAAATAAATTAAAGTCGCAAGCTACTGCTTAGCATTATATTTAATTTGTGGATCGTTGTCCAAACATCCACATGGTTTATGAGTCTAAACACTGGACAACTGCTCTTACCTAATTTGAGAACTCTCTGGACTAAGAGACACAAAGGCTTTAAGTGGAAATGGCTGTTTTAGGGACTAAACTGAACACCCTAGCGAGAACACAAGAATCTAAGCACCGATGAGAGAGTTTACTAGGTCAGAACACCAGCAGGTGGTTTGGTGCTTGGTTGCTGAAGTAGGACTCCTATCATTTATTCAGAGAGTTTGTGCAGGCTGAGATACAAGAGCCTCACCACACGGCTCCTACTAGGGTGACACTCATGTTGAAAACACACAAAAGAAACCACCCAAGCTTGGTTGTATCGAAACATCTTTTCTGCATCGGTCCAAAATTCTGAAACTGAATGCTTAGAACACTACCGGTCAAAGACTACAGCCAGGTTCAATGTGATATCAGATTATAAACTTTAGAATACTTATTGCGATTGTCCACATAGATCTAGTCCAGTAGTGTCTCACCCTGATTCTAATGTAAAAGCACATTCCTTGTCTATTCGTCCATATCTGGGAGTAATATGCAATGTGATCTCAAATAGCCTCTTTTCTTCCAGCTTCAGAAATGAATGTGATGTAATCTACAGCATGAAAGAATATAGGTGATTCTTTTATGAAGAGCTTTAGATGTTTCCTAATGTAACATGCAAAAGCTTTTGGGAAACATGCACGACATGGATTTTACATTAAGGTGCATGCATATGGGAATTAGTCTTTTTCTCTTCTATGTCTTATTTCCTTAGTATTTCATGTTGTTCGTGGCACAGCAGAACTGTTCCATCCTTGACCTGTGTATGAAGGTAAACAGCACAGACAATAGTTTTACTATTAGTTTTAGTACTAGATTTGGAACATCAGGTTAAACGTTTAAGAACAGAAAGAAAAAAAAGACACTCTTTTTACAGAAGAGACAAGCCTCACGGTGTGCGTCTCCTCAACTAATAAGTCCTTCACATTTTACTTGTTTTCATTAAAAACATTACAGAAAAAGATTATAGCTCTCAGTTGTTTTTGTTAGATAGGGGGATGAAGCCAGCTGGGATCTCTCTCTCTAGGTGAAAAACCATGTTGTTTGTGAGCCTTGTCATGATCGTTCATGTAGTTTACACACCACGACTTCCACAACACAACAGATCATTTGTGTGATTAAAAGTGGTGTGCCGTTAACAGCAAAGCATTTCTGCAAGTTTGAAAATTGTGTACTGTTTACATTTAAACCATTGCATTAATGCCTTGTTAAAGTTTAAACTTTAGTCTGGAATTCAGGTTATTACTGACACATGGGTGTGTATAGCAAGTAGTTTACAAGGCCTTTGAAAACACCGCAGTCAAACAGATTTCAGAACAGGAAAAATATCCATTTTATAATAATATTTACATTAATTCTGCCAAAATCAACATAGACCTTGATACTATTAGTCATTCATGTACACTTTGTTATCCCATGAGTTGTCATGTTTTCAAAAATCTATTAACTCTTCATTGACACCTGTATATATATCTAAAATAGTATTTGAACAAAAACATATAATAAGACCTGCTGAAGTCACCTCAAACAAGCAGTGCACTCTCGAGCTGAATGACAAACTGACAAACAGAAATTGTCCTGCGTTTTAGCTACTGACTCAATAACATCTAATTTCTATTATGTACAAACAACAATCTGTGAATATGCCACATCACAATAACGATTTATCAACTATAATGACTTTGTATCATTATACTTTTTCTTGCCAGCATGTTGTGTTGTGTGTAAAGCAAACCCATAAAAGAAACTACTAGAACAAACGAAGGTATCCAATAACAGTGAAGCAAAGGCACAGCAAGACTACCCGGCACTCTGCTGTCCTCTATTAATAGTCTACACTTGTAACCCAAGTCAAACACAAAGACACAACTGCTTCCATGGCTACACAGAGACATTCGCATTGCCCTGGGGTAATAGTTTCTAAAACAAGACAGCAGCAATGGGAGTAAAGATGGAGGGTTGTGCAAGACTTGTTAAGGAACATTTTTAAATTATAATACCATGCAAGAAATTCACCTGGAATTAATTTTTTTTTAAAATCACATTATGACATCTACATGCAGTATCACCAATGGAGACTAATAAAAATAATTCTTAATAAACATTTCTCTGTTAAACAAATAGCAAGTTACTGTATATAAACATTATATAAAGCATTTTCCAACTGTCTGTTCATTTGGGAAGTTTATGTAGTCAGTCTTTACAACACTATCATCAGATAATACTGTGAGATGATGGTATTGTTCTATTGATTTAAGCAATGTCAATGTTTCCAAGTATACCTGCTTGTCTGTTTGCCCAGACAGGAAGTAATGGTCTTGGCTAGAATGAGGCAAATTTATTTGCAATACAATTTTAGGGAAAAAAACAAAAAAAAAAAATCTCCTTGAATAGAGTAGCATGCAGAACCATCAATTGGCCATGCGAATATTCTCCTATTACAGAAATTAGTATCATGCCTCTACACAAGCATGCAAGGAATAGAATGTCACCCATAGCTTTATGATTAAGTTTTATGTATACATCACAGTATACATAAAAAGTTGCCATTTTTAGAACTGCTACAGTATTTGGTTCCTCCCTTCTGACTGGAATACAGACATCTGTAACCATGCCTAGAAGAATACACTCCAAAGAGATTTCAGATTTTTAAAGAGGCCTGATTGTTGGTCAGTCTGAGGATGGACCCCCAGAGGCAAACAGCTAGAAATTTCAAAGACCCTTTTCTATCCATAACAGAATTACAGTTCAATCTAAACAGAAGGGTAAAATGACCTGGTCGACATGGGCCTGCTGAACAACCTTCTCATTCTAAGTATGGCGAGTTATTGCTCTTAAGGCCATTAAAAAAAAAAGATCAAAGTATTTATTAAAATGTATTGACAGCTTAACTTTACTTATTAAAAAGAAACTAAAAACGTTGGTGCATACATTTTAAATAAACTATGGTGGTCTACATATTTACTTATTGCATGTCTTGTGTTTACTACGTACAATCCTACTCTATACATACTGTATATAGATGAGAATTTCACACAAACAGCATGATACACAATAACTCCGACAACAGCAGTGCAAATCACAAACCACTAAGATTTTCACATTTGTCTGATGTCCTACATCTTATCTTGTAGTGGAAAAGTGGTAGTTGTGTTCCAACAGAAATATATTGCCTAAACAACAATTTCATGGAAAGTAAACTGAAAAAAGATTAATAATAAAAAAAAAAGAAAAAAAGTCAAACATTAAATTAGAGTAAACCTTTACTGTTTTAGATCAATAAATAAACATTTTGTGTATTTGTTAAATGTCAGAATCAAGCGAGAGAGATTTGTTTTTTTATCAACAGAGTTGTGTGTGAAGGAAATATGTACATGTTTTGCATAGTTTTGTGGATGTGTGTTTTATGTATCTTTTTAAAAGTGTTTGTCAAACTTAATGTGCTGCCATTTTGGCCAGGACTCCCTGGTAGAAGAGATTTGGATCTCAATGGGATTTTTCTTCCTGGTAAAATAAAGGAATAAAAAATTATGGGAAAATCAAGAGAAATCAAATAAAGACATCAGCAAAAGAATTGTGGACCTCCACAAGTGTGGCTCATCCTTAGGTGCAATTTCTAAATGCCTGAAGGTCCCACATTCATCCGTTCAGACAATAATACGCAAGTATTAAAAAAAAACATGGGAATGTACAACCATCATACCGCTCAGGAAGGAGAAAAACCTTAATTTGTGGAGACATGTCCTGTGGTCTGACGAAACAAAAATTTTACTGTTCGGCCATAATGATAAATGGTATATTTGGAGGAAAAAGGGCGAAGCTTTGAAGCCTCAGAACACCATCACAACTGTGAAGTATGGGGTGGCAGTCTAATGTTGTGGGGCTGCTTTGCTGCAGAAGGGACTGGTGCACTTCACAAAATAGATGGCATCATGAGAAAAGAAAATTATGTGGATATATTGAAGCAACATCAGCCAGGAAATTAAAGTTTGGGCGCAAACGGGCCTTCCAAATGGACAATGACCCCAAGCATGCCACCAAATTAGTTACAAAGTGGTTAAGGACAAGGTCAAGGTACTAGTGCAGCCATCAAAGCCCTGATCTCATTCCCATAGAAGATTTGTAGGCGGATTTTCAGGCGGCACTGAAAACGCAAGCAAGAAGGTCTACAAACCCGACCCAGTTACACCAGTTTTGTCAAGAGGAGTGGGCCAAAATTCCAGCAAACTATTGGAGAAAGATTGTAGAAGGATACCCCAAAGGTTTGGCCCAAGTGAAATGGGCAATATTTGGGGCAATTCTACCAAATATTGAGGAATTGTATGTAAAGTTTTGACTAATGAAAGTAATTTTAAAAGAATTCCATAAAATTCTCCCTTGCTCGATTCTGACATTTAACAAATGCTAAAATGTTTAATATTCATCGATCTAAAACAGGGAAAAAAAAAAAAGAAAAAAAAAAGTTTACTCTGATTTAATGTTTGACAGTAAAGAAAAACAAAGGTGTATGTAAATACTTGGTTTCAAATGTATATTACCAGTATGTTTTAATATTCATCAAACAAATTAATCAGCTGAATTCTCATTTGTGTAATAGAAGGAAAATTCTCAAATACATCTCCAGATGTTCAACAAGGCAGCAGGGGCACTCCCTCAGGCCCTGCTCTCCAAATGACGTACCACTGTCAGTGCTTCTAAACAACTCCAGAGCACAGGCCCAAAAGGAACAATAACACTGCTCTGACAAGACAGCTTGCAGAGAAACAGGATATAGGACACTACTGACCGCTCATTGGAAATGCAAAAAGACATGCAGCTAGTGTCTGTACAAAATACAGCACACACTCGAGGCTTTGACATGTCTAGATTTTTAACATGCCATACAAGGAATAAAACTTGACAGGGTGTGCTATTGCAGGAAAATAATCAATGGCTAGGCAGGGTTGCCACTACCACTTCACCGTGAACTGTTCTGATGTGTTTTATTGCTGTCTACTGACATTAATTTAAGTGTCATGTTATATTCCTCTTATAAATGAATCACTTATATTTTACACTAGCAGTTGACTGTTTGACATTAGATGCTTAGAACTTAGAAATGAAATATATTGACAATTATAAAATTATTTATGGTTAACCAGTTTGTTTTACATCAAGTAAAAATCCATGTGGCAATATTTGTTCACAAATGTGAATTCACAGTCATATATTGCATAAACTACAAACATAAGCAAATGCTTATGAAAAATCCCCAAAGGTGAATGTCCCTTTATTAAACCTGTCCTAAAACTGTACATCTCTGAGTCTCTGAGACAGAATTCACTAGATCAGATAAACTTTTCTCCGTGTTCCTGTATGTGCAATACGTGTAATTTCCTGTCGTCTAAACGCTACTCCAGCAATAAGGGGTGACTGCAGAGAAGAATCCCAAAAGGTGTTTAGTGAGGTAAGAGCTCTATAATCTGTAAACCTCAGAAAATCATGTCTGTCCCAGGAGCTTTGACATGCCGGATCACGTTTAGACAGCTCAATTTCAGGCAAGTGAAATGCTAATACAGTACCATAGATTAGAAAGATTCTGTACATGTGTACGTTTCCAATCTCTGTGAGAAACAGGTGCCCACACACACTTTTGGCTGAATAATGCACCACCTAAACCACTAAGATTTGTCTCTTGTCCTTTAGGTTATAAACACATCAAGATGTGGTGCATGCTTTGTTTTGCACCTTCACACATTTGCATGTTTCAGGTTTGCATCGATCATCTTTGCATGCAAGTCACTCTGGATAAGAGCGTCTTTTAAATGGCTAAATGTAAATGTAAAATGGACTATAAACACATTAGCTTAAATTATTAGAAACCTAGTATGCTTTTGTACATTTTGGAGATTAGTAAAAATGACAAGCATATAGTTGTCACTACTCAGTTATACTATGCATTCTTATCTGCAAATCTGAAATGTGGAAAGTTTGCAGACATACTGCACAAGGTGGTCAGGAGAATCTGTGGTAGACATTAAGCTAGACTCGCTGGTTCTGGCAAAAGGGACTATGAACAAAATGTTGTCCATCATGTCAAACACCAGTCATCCTCTGCATGAAACTTTTGCCAAGCAGAAAAGCAGGTTCAGTGGCAGACTTCTTTCACAGAGCTGCTCTACCTCACTCAGGAAATCGTTTGTTCCCAGGGCCATACTATACCGTATGTTGCTTTAACACCTCTTTATGATGCGATTGGATTTGGGTCAGAGGGTGCCTCTACCAATACACTTTAATTAAACATGTTGCTCTCCCTTATAATATACTCACAGTTCAAAGTCATACTTATTCATTAATTTACTCATCATGTACCCTTTGAGCACTGACTTGCACCACCTCAGTCCTGCACCATTCACTTTGGCAATGTGGTCACTTTCAATAGCTATAACTCATTGCACATCTCAATTTTTCAGCAGTCTATCCACTAATATTCATCCCCATTCAGTGATATTTGCACATATACATTTTATTCTACATACATACATACACATACACACATGATTGATAATCTGTAATGATACTTGCTGCATGGTGGAAACTGGATGTTGGATCAATCAATCTATCAGGAAAATTAATAGATCTTTCTAAACATGCAGTCCTTTACAACTGTGATTTTGGTCCATTTATTGCTAGTTATAAAGATCAAAGACATTGTTTAATCATCTTTAAATAATTTATACAGTGGACCAGTCAATATTATTTACAAACTAAAAGACACAAGCTTGAAAAAAAAATAGCAATTGAAAGTCCCACATCATTTTATGTACAAAAGGTAGGATTTCTTTAATAAAATAAAATTAAGTAAAATGTGTTTTTCCATTTTACGATATCTCTTAATGCTAGAAATCTCTGAAATACTTAAATATTTTAAAATGTGATCCAATTTATTTCAAAATTATTTGCATCGCGTCAGTCTCAGCTGATCCTCCAGTCCATGATTATTAATGCACTAGAGCGTTAGAACTATTTAATAAAAGGTGTCAGCATCTGCCGGATATGTGGCAGGTGCATCCAATCAACTCTATACAAGACACCTATGATCTGTTCAATAAGTTCCAAGAATCAAACACTGGCTTCGGCTTGCTACAATAATTTCAAGTGCTTTCCAAACGAATGCTACTTTTGATCCTATCAGAGGAGACCCGTCAGAGATTTCACTGTTAAGGGTGGCGTGTTCAGAGGCAGTAGTGTATAATCAGGATTATGGCTGGATAGATTGTAGCGGTTGTACTGGAAAGTGGGCCTAAAAAATGTTCTGACAGTTAAGAAATATAATTTGAGCAGGAGTGCTGTACTGCTAGATATAGCACGGCTGTGACTTGACCGTAGGCATGAGGGCGCAACCCAAGTCCCGACGGCATCACAGGGATGCTATATTCAGCAGTAGAGCATGACCTTGAGTGTGATATTGCTGTTGTACATTAGATCCACAAACACCCTTTATCATAAACAGATTATGATTTTTTTTATTTAACAGTTATTTTGCTACTTCCGCAACTAGCAGAGCTAGTGACGGATTTCACTTCCAGGTTCAGGGTTAAAATCTCGAGTGGCCTTAAAGGAAATGCTATGGTGTACAATCCATTGACACACACACACTTGAATTGGAATTCAGCATTGTTTTAGAAGCTAGATAGCTTTGTAGCCATGAATAAAAGAACATGGATTGTTCACATGTGATTCGGAGCGTCTTACAAGCAATTAATCAAAGTGTTTTCATAGATTTTACAGACTTTATGTAATCAGATGATTGTTATCTTGCTGAGAGTGTTTCTCTGACTGGTTCTATATGTAGTTTTCAACAGGCAGCTGCTCTCTCCTCAGTACTGCAGATCATACAGCCCTAACTTTCAGCCACGATGGCTACCAACAGTGTAATAAAAAGTTAAGACCCCTTTGATGTGGAGTGATACATATAGTTAAACTTCCCAATGGTGTTACCATCCATGGTCACAACTCGTAGAATGCCTTTAGAGGAATGCCTTGTTGTAACTAACTGCTGTATAATATAGTTCAATAGGCGCATCCATGACTGAAGGATGGCAAAAGGGTTGACCTACATTGCTCACCCACAGGAGTGAAATTGGTGAGCTTGCACATGACTTGCACATACAAGAACTTTCGATTTCAGTTGCTCACTGGTGATCATGCTAACTATAGAAGGTTAGGCAGTTAATTTGCAATATCTGTGCTCCAAGATCACGTAATCCTTAAAACTCTTGGAACAGAACAGACCACTTTGCGCTATTGCAGGGAGACCTCAAGTCTGAATCGTGATGATGCCACAGGTTTTTATGTGTCAAACACAAGCCATTAATATGCTAATGTATACAGAAAAAGCAGAAAGAGCTTTCCTCGCAGTATGTCACAATGGCCATTGATGCAAAATGAGCAGCAATTACAAAAGACAGAGGAAGTATGCTTAGGCCTTCACCCTCAGTTGGTAGCGGCCATATGATAGTGAAGAGTTGAGGTAGATGGAACATGGTACATAACCAAATGTAATAAAAATGAGGCAAAACCTAAAGGAAAAACACTCCGTGTTTCATTGTATCACATTAAAGTATCTGTCTGTCCACATACCTCGAGTAAAGAATTCACTGTACTTGCCTCCCCTCCTAGTCAGAACATGGCTAGTAAGATTTGCTGGTTGCACAAAGCACACTAAGTTTCCAGTATCACCTTAGATTTGCTATTGCATGGATCATTTATTGAACAACCGATACCACCATGGCAAAGAAATCCTACCGGTGCATCTCTTGTATATGTACAATCTAAAGAACAGCTAGTTTCAGGGCAGCTGTTGAGTCAGTTAATAAATGCTAATGCAAAACACAGTTCTGTACAATTTTTCTGTCAAACGCATTTGTAAATTAATCTTGTCTTATTCAGAGAAAGGAATATGTGGTTGTGCATTAACATAACCACAGGAATCAGAACGTACATCTGTTTCACCCTGAGCATGCATAAAAACCACAAATATCTATTGAATGTATTGTACCACTTACATATTGGAAGAAAACATAAAAACTACATACAACAGCTTGGATACAAAAAGTCTTTTCTAGCTGGCGATTCGATTGTATTTTTTATTGTGATACTTTAAGTATTATGATTTCGTAAAAATATCCCTATTCTATATTAATTTCGGTACAATTCTAAACAAACTTTGCAAGGCTGTGCTGCCTGTCAATGTGTGAACAGTTTAGAGCCGGGTGCCAATACATTATAGGGCATGCACACTTATTCACAAAATACGGGGAATTGGAGTACGCCAAATAACCTAATCTGCATGTCTTTGAACTGTGGGAGAAAACCTGAGCACCCACCCCACACGGGGAGAACATGCAAACTCCATGCACACAGACCAGAGACGACAGTGCTAACCACTGACACGCCTACTGACAACATTTTACCACCTTAAACGCAAGCATACAGAAATAAAAATGGATTTCACTGTCAGTATGTCGATACATGAATCTCCATGCAAAAGAATTGTGATGCGTAACTGAATCAATTTTACTTTTTACTCTTTCAATCTCTTTTTTTTTTAAAATACTTCAACAATTTGAACAACTGCATAAAAAATTGTGTTAAAATGTGTCAGATTTGTGTTCTACACTGCAGGTGACCAGAAATACGATTAGCATTTTCAACCCTCACACTGAAATAAATCAACGAGTTGAAGGTTGTTGAAGTGTTGTTACCTTGACTATGATCCAGTGATGTTTGTGCAGTGTGTCAGCTTGAGAGAAGTGCAGCTCATATCACAGACAGATCTACAGAGAGGAAACAGCAGCAGCATGTGAGAGTCTGGGGAATTTTTCATCATTACTACAGCAACTTGCAGGAATCACACAATCCCATGACACACACACACACACACACACTTATCCAATGAGGAAACTTGATCTCTGACACACTCATAAACCAACAGAGCAGCTCATGTGAGCACAGAAATTGAATAGCAGGAAATTATGCGTTTAGTTTGTATCTTTCTGGAAGACTCACAGCCAATACACTGTTAATGAACACAGCTGAGAGACTGAGATCATAAATAAAGTGAGAGGGCTGGGACTGACTGACTGACTGCGCGACACGACAGCACTTTTACAAGGCGGTGTTATAGGAAGTTAAAATCAGGACATTTTCGTTTGGGCTGACTACAATATAACCTGGAACTCCTTAACCATGACATGGACTGAACTTAAGCTAAAAGTTGAGGAAGCATTCAGCTCACACTCGTGTCTAACACCTAACAAACTCTCTCTCTCTCCTCATGAATCAGCGGGTTAAGCAAATCGGCTTCAAACTCATTCGAGGTAACTTCCTCACCTGAAAAACGTAACTCGGTCCTCCACCTTGTCGAGAATGCAAAAGTTTCCTCTAGTCCTCCAAATGCCGAACGCGAGAAGAGTCTGCCAGCGTACACAAAAGCAAGTTTCTTCGACAGTCCTAATAAACGAACTGAAGCGAATGAGTTCATAGTAAAACTCGTTCACTTCCACTTCGCACTTCAACGGCTCACTCGCTTTTGTTGGCGGTTTTGTAATACGTGCGCGTGACCTTTGGCAACGTCACAAGGTCGGGAGCGCGCACGTCGGAGGCAGAGGGCACGTCCTGGGCTTTCCACACTTGAACAATGTACACTACCAGCCTGGTCAGAGCATCTACTAAAATGAGGCTTACCTGGACATGCAGGTTGACCAACACAATCTAAATACTTTAAAATATATATATTTATATATGAAATGGAAGATGAAAGTTTTATCTCTTTATTAAACTGGTAAATAAATGTTTGAGATTTTGTATGTTACTGCTCTAAAACTTTTTGTCACCCAAAATGTAGGCTGTAGTTTAAACGTGTGTGTGGTTATACAGAGTTGAATTAAAAAGTTTACCCCAAACTTTGTGTTGTGTGTGTGTGTGTGTGTGTATATATATATATATATATACTCAGCAAAAAAAGAAA
>JAQQZT010000003.1:12703646-12714917 GCA_030068275.1 Clarias platycephalus
TTGCGGCGGCCTGGCAGCACAAACAGCCCGAAGGCAAAACGTAGATCAATTTAGCCTTGCAAAAAAAAAAAAAAAAAAAAAAAAAGCAATCTGTATATTCAATAGGTGTGTATTAATTAGTCAATTTTTATATATTCTAATAAAAGCAAAAAGTTTTAATTAAATTAGCTTCTTTTAAATTACTGATAAAATAAAGTTTTTGTTTTGTTTTTGTCTTTTTTTCAAATTTTCAAACGATAAAATAATGTTTCAGTTTAACAGCAAACTGATAAAAAGGGCTTGGAGCCAGACCCTTTCGATTTATGAAACTTGGAACTTATATAGGACATATTGCTAGTCAACCCATTAAACACAAAATACAACTTAACATCCGATACATTTATCTGTACATTAATACCCTGCGATGGATTGGCACACCGCCCAGGGTGTACCCCACCTCATGCCATAAAGCTCTTGAGATAGGCTCCAGGGCCTGTATACTGCTGGATTTTGCTGCTGGAGCTGTAACCCAGTACATAGCATTCCTGATGTGCTAATTGCTGCACATATTTTTTTTTTTTTTACTAACATCAACATCACCAATGACTTGCAAATGACTTGGAAGTGTCTTTGTTTAATAGGTGCAGGTTTCACTCAGTGATTGCTGTTTATTTTCTGTCTCACAACAGATACAGAAAAATATGTGAATGAGAACAGCTTTATTAGGGATTCAGCTGTATAGAGACATGATGATGTTATGAAGATGTTGTGACATAACCCTTCAACATTTCCAGCAGTCTTCCACTACTTTCCAATGAAAATAAATGAAAATGACACATTTCCAAAGAACAGGGGCCAGGGGCACATTAGTGTATGGTGCAGTAACCTGCTTGCCATACTGCAGCAGCTAGATCATCACTGAAAACATCCTGGAAAAGTTCTGGACAATGATTTGACAAAACAGTGTAATACAATAAAACACTGTGCAAGGTAGAACAATTTGATGCATTACAACACAATACACATCCTGCAGTACAGTATAATATAACTGTACAGGAAGACAGTACAAAAGCTTAATGTAATATGTGCATGCTCTTGATACAGTAGAATGTAGAGTTGTATTTGATTTCATGACTATAAGGAGTGTTCTAATTATGAGGCTGTGCTGAAGTCAAACCAGGACTTTTGATTGTGCAAAATAATAGAAGACAGTTAAAAGAGTAAAAATTTCACTAGTGCTTGAATACCTTCAAGGTAGAAAGTTCTTAATAAAGTTAGTATTTGTTATGGTCACTTTATAGCCATATACGATTGTGCTCTGTTTACATGTCTTAATAATATTATGTGTCTTGTGTGTGTATGTAATGTTTGTATTGTCCATGAATTTGCAATTAAAAATTTTATGGCCAGAAATGCTCACAATATAATTTTCTGTATATGACAAATAAAGAACTAGAACTTAAATTAATATCGTGAACAGTAATAGATGAATATGATTAAATGATGTGATGATATTTTACTATGTCCATGTCTTTAAACCCCTTTTTCTTTTTATAGCTCCTCTACTTTATTTTTCATAACTCAAGCAGCATCAAATCTTCTTCTGTTGTCTAGCTAACTTATAGTTGGCGATTTGTTCCCTAGGTTTGTAATATATTATGAATTTACAGTTGGCATTTGCTATCCTATCAACAAATATATATATATTAAAATGTTTAACATACTATTGCATTAGTGACATGGACATTGCTCCAAAAAATTTATTTATTTATTTATTTTTTTGTCCACTAGAGGGGAATAGAATATCACTGAGCAAAATTACAGTACAGAAATACCCTGCGCTACACAAATACCGCTTTTAGAGCTATGTTCTCAGTTTTAATCCCCAAATCACTGCTGCAATCACACTACATTTCTATGAGCCTTAACACCAAAGAAGATTGAAAGCATACAATGCTTAAAAATGCATAAACCTGGGGACGATTATCATCATTCAAAATGGTTAGAGTGTCTAAATGGCTGCCACTGAAATACGAGATGACATGCACAGACCGCAGATGTTCTGTTCATGCTGAGAAGTACTTTAAATATTTTCCCTCCCTGGAGAAAGTGCACCACACAGAGATCTGTCTCAGTGGCATATATTAAAAGGTGCCACCGGGTCCATCATGCTGATTTACTGATGCCCTGAGGATGGAAGATGAATATCACGGTCTAGTCACACACTGCTAATCACCCGCAGACCACGGATAAACGTAAGCAATTACAAAAATATTAAAGATCTAAAAGATATTAATTCTCTGATGTTCTAGTGTTGATGTCCTGCAGGGCCTCTGGTTTGATCTTGAGCACAGGTCTGTGTGCATGATGTAATAAATAGATGTGCACCAGGCAGGGATAAAGGTGCCTGAGCAAAAGCTCTTTTTGGCTGAACTGCACCCAGAAGGAAAAAAAAAGTTTTTTATTTGCTGTTGTGGCTACATAATATGAGTAACCCTTAATTACTAAAGTTACACCAAACTGAATATCATCCAAACTTTTATTACTATTTGATAGACTACTGCTCAAAAATATCCGAGTCTCAAATATATCATTCTCTAAGCAAGTGTGTGTGAGTGTGTGTGCGTGTGTGTGTGAGTGAGTGTGTCCCTGAGCTTTAGACTTTATCTATAAAGTAAATGTCTTAAAAGAGTAATGTTGTGAGCAATGTGTTACAAGATAGCATGAGCCCACAACAACTGTAGAAAAAAATTAAAAGCTTTTCATGGTCTAATACACAGTCTAATAAAATCACAGATGATAAGTGGCTTGAATATTTTATGAAGTTGCTATCTGATTTGAAATATGTTAATAGAGATTTGAACATTTCATTACAGATTATGTAAATGCCCATCATGGTTTGTGATAGTACTTATGAATTTTCACACATTATTATTATTATTATTATTATTATTATTATTATTGTTGTTGTTGTTGTTGTTGTTGTTGTTGTTATAAATTTTTTATTGTTATATATTTTCCACAAGAAGAAGCCCATGTTCTTCTTTAATCTTTTTTCCTTTTTTCTTTTTTTCAACAGGAGTGGGAGATGAAGCCTTCAGGTTGACCCAATTAATTCTCTTCATCTTGTACACATTCCTATCTTTTTATTGTTTTCTTCTTCTTCCTAATTTGCACAGCAAATAATATTATTATTTGGAATATATTTATATTATTAATGATTTTTTGGTAAACATTTTTGGGTACATTTTTTAACAGATCAGTGTTTTTTCCATTTCACCCAGTCTGGGTTTATTTGTCCTACTGTAAATCTCATGCAATTTCACTCACTCACTCATTGTCTATACTGTTTAATCCTGTATTCAGGGTCGTGGGGGCCTGGACGCTATCCCAGGAGACTTAGGGCATGAGGCGGGGTACACCCTGGACAGGTTGTACACACATACACACACTACAGGCAATTTGTGGAAACACCAATCTGAATGTCTTTGGACTGTTTGAGGAAATTGGAGTGACCAGAGGAAATCCAACAAGCACAGGAAGAACATGCACACAAAGGTAAGAATCGAACCTGGCTGGGAATCGAATCTAGGCCCTGGAAGTGCAAGGCAAATGTACTAAGGAACTGTGACAACTGCAGTTTAACTTTTCTTCTGATAAATCAGGTTCAGGAATTTAAATCCACACTGTAGATAGCAAAGGGTCCAAGCACTAGTGTAAGCATTGAGAATAATTACGCCTACATCAACACTCGCACTACAGCCCTGTGGTAAGGTGGTATAAAAGGTGGTATAAAATTTTCCTTTTTAAATGATGGGCCTAATTATAATTTAAAACCCCTTCTTAATGACACATGACATCATGATCAGTTTAAGATATTTTAAAATCTTTTGGTTATATTACATATGTTTTTTTTAGATTTGTCTTTCTTTTTTTAAGGAGGGGGGGGGGGGCGTATTTGTAATATTGGTTCAATATATAAACCAGTGTTGGATAAAGAACATTTTCTGCTTCATTTTCTGTTTTCTTTTTCTTAGGTTGAGTAGGAATAAAGAAAAACAGTTTCATACAACAGTCTCTTTTTAGTGTTTTATTTGAGGCAAACTCATGAAGTCAACATACTGTAGAATAATGCTGAAATGAAAACACTGAACCCTGTCCAGGGTGTACTCTGCCTCGTGCCCGAAGTCTCCTGGGATAGGCTCCAGGTCCCCCGCGACCCTGAATATAGGATAAAGCGGTATAGAAAATGAATGAATGAATGAATGAAAACAATGACAGAAAACATTCCAGAGGTTAATGGGGTTATGGTGTTCATTTCCTTGTGGTTAATTATTGTAAATTTGTTGTAATTTTTGTCTCACCTGAGAATGAACTGAGAACTTTCTCATACAATTCTGTAAATTCCACACATGGCATGTACATTAACATTTACATTAATGATGTTCGGTGTGGACACCCTGGTTTACGGAAGTGCTTTGAAATCTTGATCAATAAATACATACTGATACTGGTTCACTAGGGGAAGGATTAAGAGTAATGAGTATTGCTCGAGGATTGAAGGGAGTGTGGTGCAGTGCAGGGTGTGATAAGTGCTTTGAAGTAAGTCAGTGCTGGTCCATTTTTTAGCTTTGTAGATAAGAACCAGTGTTTTAAATCTCATGAAGCAGCTTCAGGAAGCCATGGAGAGAGCATCGTAATGGGGTGAGATGGAATCACTTAGGAAGGCTGAACGCATTCTGGATCAGTTGCAGAGGTCACACACAAGTGAAATATTTTTCTGTAACCGTATTTGTTATTACACATATATCAAAGTAATTTGCTAACTAATAAACTGTTACTGAACACATTTTTGAGTCTTTTAAGTTACATTTAACATTGTGGAACTTCTAAAAGACATAATTTGATAAATTCATTAGTTTTTTTTTTTTTTATACCGGTTGTCCTATACAGGGTTGTGGGAAGCCTGGAACCTCCCAAAAGACTTCAGCATAAGGCAGGGTGCAAATCCACTGCAGGGGGCACACACACTCACTATCATCTTTGGACTATAGGAGGAAACTGGAGTAGCTGGAGGAAACCAACTAATCACAGGTAGAAAATGCAAACTCTACACACACTGGCCCGAGGCAGAATTCGATCCCTTGACACTTTAGGTGTGAGGCCACAGTGCTAATGACTATACCACCATGTCGCCGGTAGAGAAAAAGACCCTATGAATTAGCCATTGCTATATAAACAATGCCATATTAGATTAGATCATATACTATACTATAAAACAATCATAAAAAAAGCACACATTCTGATCATTTAGATTTAAGCATAAGTTGTTTCAGTTCACACAAATTTAATAAAATTACTTTACTTAAAGCAAGGCAAAAGACATCCATTATTGAAAATAAACAAGGCTAGCTAATATGACAAAAGCATCAATATACAGTTTGCACTCTTTCACACCATGTGTGAGTCATCATTTTATTATTTTCAGCTTAGAAATATTGCTTTTTAGGGAGTTTATGGGCATCACAATGTGTTAGTCAGCTGTGCAATATTGTGATTGGTGTTTTTTTAAAGTGATGTGCATTTATAGAGATATGCACTTGAAGAGGAAGAAAATCAGTGCAACCAAAAACACATTCAGCAAATATTATTACAAAAAAATCTAAATAAGAAATCTTTTTTTATTGATTTAAAAATCCCCCCTCCCCTCAAAAAACAAGTGTTTTTTTTTGTTTTTGTTTTTAATTCTAACCATAATTCATTCCATATAAAATACATTAGAATATAGAACTAGGCAACAAAAGAAGCATAAGCATGACTGGGTGTGTCATTTCTGCCATTAAGTTCTCCTGCATTTGGTAGGAGATGCACAGAAAACCCTGTAAAGCACTGAAATACAGTGAGGATGAAATAAGACTGTGAACGTGTGCTACAACACACTGATGTGGTCTCAGGAGCAGCAAAAAAAGTGGTAAACTAGTATCTTCTACTTGACCGAAATCCAAAAACGCAAACACACAGTTTGAGCACATATAGCACATATAAGCACATTTTCTTTTTTAAATCATCATTGACCTATACTGCTTGAGTTTTAAGGATTAAAATAGTTTCCTGCATCTATGTGTTTACAATTGCCTTATTTCAACACTGTGTACTGTATATCTTTTGCTTATTTTAGGTTAGTACAGCGGCTCCTTAAAAAGTCTTTGCATGTGCTCAAGTGGAGTGTTTCTAGGGTTGGTTCCAGATCATGACCCTGGATAGGATGAAGCAGTTACTAAAGATAAATCACTGAAAAATTGGATTTAGTCTTACATACTTGGAAACCCATATGAGGAAAATAAATGAGAACTGAAATTTTAAAATCTGATCAATAAAAATAGTCATTTTATAGCAAAAATAATTGTTATCAATCTCCAAGCAGTGGCGCTCAATATCACATGACCTGCAATTAGAACAAACACACATTTTTCTAGCATTTAACACCATCAGTGTGTAATGTGAAGTACTAGACCTGTCACGGCTATAAAAACACACCTCACCTAACTTGACATCACCAGATTCTTAAAGTCAGTGAAAGAAAAAAAAAAAATAGGGATTTACAGTATGAAATAAAAATAGAATGTTTCATTATTTAATTAAAGTTCTCAGACTATCATTTTTAAAAAACAAACGTAACTTTAGAATTGCTAACAATTTCAGGGATTTGCTATTAATTTAATGAACACTTTCCACCTTTGCCGACTTCCCTTTACATATCGAAAGCGTCTATAAATGGAAGTTGCCATGTTAAAGCAGTATTAAACAGCTAGGCTACATTTTAATTGAACTTGAATTAATTAGGCAGACAGTCAAGTGGTGCGAGTTTCTTGTGAACTTTTCTCCAGCCAAAGTAGTTTCTCTCAAATGTTTGGTCTTAATTATAAGCTCTGATATATAAAAAAAATTAAAATCATGTCAAGTGAACTTAATTTGCTCATATTGCTCGTTGAGGATGCTCTTACAGAACCTATGCTATTAGAACTAAAGTAATGACAAATCATATCTACTATTATAAATAGTTATAGTGACTGGCTAACTGTCTGCAAGACAGCACGGATTAAACTACTTTGGTAATCTTGTCTCATTGGAATTATAAGGTTATTCCTGTTTTTTTTTTTTTTTTTTTCAAAATTAAGTTATTCATATTTTCTTAGTCTGTGATACATATTAACATAAGGAAAAAAAAAAAAGGAAAATATAAACAGCACATTTTTGCTCCATGGAGTGCAAAACCTTTGAAACTCAGTATCACAAAACTACTCAGAATACAGATAGAATCTTATAATTCCAGGTGGTGTTCTACCATCTACCATTTTTCTACCTGCTACAGTTTCACTTATGTCCTTTATCACCCAGAGTTATCGCAGCCTATTTGGAGAAGCAGAAGGATATACTGTCATTTCTAATGGAGATTACAAAGCACTTTTGTTAATTGGTCTGAATAAGGTAATGCTGTGACACTTCATTTATTTCCTAACACATACTTAAATGTAATAATCACTCATTAATGGCATAACCTGCAGGTATAAATTTGTGATTATTCATTTTTTAAAAAGCATGAAATTGGGCATAATACATTTAAATACTAGGTTAGAAAGGTTAGAAAGGTTAGAAACCTTTTATTTTAGCATCACTTAATTCAAGGTCAAGTGTGGAAATGCTTCTGCATTATTAACTAAATATAATGAACACAGTAAAATGTATTATAAATTACCATTAAGTTAAAAGATAAACGTCTGTAAAACATGTTAACAGAAAAGTACTGTGATGTATAGTATAAATAACGGATAAACCAATACTTGTGGTAATTTTTGCAAGATAATTACAATTGATGCAAGATGGAACTGAGCTGAAGGGAGATGATGCAATTTATCAGTGCTGGGATTTAAAACTATCAAATCCTCACATTGATTCATTGAAATCCTTTTTGAGTAAATTCAGTGTTAGAAATGGTTAACTTGGTTCAAGCTAGTTTTGCTTGCTTGTTTCTAGTTACCTTGCTGCCAATAAATAATGGTATAATTTACAGTCTAGTTACATATTAAACGTTGGAGTGAAACAGCAAACAAGCAACTTTGTTTGTCTACATATACAGACAGGTCACAAATAAGTCCTCTTGTCTACTAAGAGGAAAGCCAGGAACCAGAATTATCCTGCACCCGTCCACAGAGCTCAAGGCGTGGTGTAATTAATACAAAATTAATGTAAATCATAGCTATGCTGTTGACTTGCCAAAAGATCTCAACCTGACAAAACACCTTTCAACCACCACCATTTTGTTCATTTACTTTCCTCTTGTTTTTCCTGTTAGAGGTTGTGATGGCAACAGGCTGAGAAGGTCAGCTCAGACAGCCTGAGACAGAGTCTTAAAACAGTAACCCTATGAAGAAACCTCATTTCCATAACATGTACTCATGAAATTACTCATGACTGTGGTTTGTTTGTTAATGCCAAAAAGGGACTACATTAGGATTTTGATTCACAACTGTTTCTAGAATGGTGAGAAAAGCAAAAAGCCACCAATGATCTACTGGTCTGCTAGGCTAAAATGCTCTATTGAAAAAAACAAAAAAATAAATAAAAGAATGGACTCATTTGATTACTGTTAATCAACTCATTACAAATGGGAAGAGCTGAAAAGCATCTTTCCATATACAACATGACAAACCTTGAGGAGGCTTAACATCAACTGCAGTAGACTACAGAGGGTTTCACTCCTGTCAGCCAAAACAGGTATCCTCTGATAATTCTATTCAAACTCTGTTGTGCATGAAACTTTATTGAGACTACCGTGTGTGAAAATGAAGCAAGATCAGCAGTATATGAAATATTCAAACCAGCCTGTCTGGCAACAGCAACCATGCTACAGTTAAAGTCACTGAGATCACATTTTCTCCATTCTGATTTTTGATGTGAACATTAGCTGAAGTTCCTGATCTGTATCTGCATGATGATGCATTGTGTTGCTGGCACATGGCTGACTGGAGTTGCATGAATAAACATTTGGTATACTTTTGGTCAGATAAGAATTTTGATTTATGAACTCTCACAGGTCCTACACACACTGTCATAAAGAAACAGGGTTTAACACATAATTTTACCTCTAGACTCAAGAAGTAATTTATCTTATTGTTCCTATGCCAGAAAATGTAAAACATCTAGCTGTTTAAGGTTATTCTTTGTAAAAAAAAACTGTCATACAAACAGCATCTGGAGATGATCAAGTGCACTGGAATACTGGACAAGACCAAACATAAAAAAATTCAATATTTTGCAAACAAATGAGAGGTGGTAATTCAGGGTGAGAAATCACACTTTGTCTAGTCTGGTTCTTCAGTTTAATCGTTTTTAATCTGAAAAAAATATTTTTTTGACACTATTAGGAACGTGGAAATATACTATTTGATTTTTGACTTTCATTCACCTTTTGATTACAGGTTACAATGAACAATATTCATTCATTTATTCATTCATCTTCTATACCACTTATCCTGTATACAGAGTCACAGGGTCCTGGAGCCTGGATGGGGTGCCAATCCATTGCAGGGCACACACACACATACACACACACTCAATTTGGACCATTTGGCAACCAATTAGCCAATTAGCCTAATCTGCATGTCATTGGATTGTGAGAGTAAACCCACCAAATATGGGGAGAACATGCAAACTCCATGCATACAGACCCAATTTGAGCCTGATGAACCCTGGAGGTGTGAGGCCACAGTAATAACCACTAAGCCACTGTGCTGTCGCAATAAACAACATTAAAATATATTGACAATAAAATACTAGATTAAGCATAGTATAAATTAATAAATAACCTTCATTTGTTCTTTGGGTTGATACAGGGTACAAGGGACCAGAAGTGGGATTTGAAAATATATTCTTCTCATCTTTGACCGAATTCTTGACCATTGAGCCATCACATCTACAGTAGCTTAATTAGCTTGCATTGCTTCAATGTAGTATTTCAATGGAATTAGTTAAATGGTAGAAGTATATAATAGTTGCAAGGTTACATACAGCACATACAGTACCAGTCAAAAGTTTGGATATACCTTCTAATTCCATGGTTTTTATTGATTGATTATTTTTATTTTATTTTAAATTTTCTTTCTACAGTACATTGTAATACAAGGCTGAAGGCATCCAAAAACATGCAATAATCTCCTTTCAACAATCGATATTGAGATTGCTCTAATCTGAAATGCTGTTAATTGGTGATTTTTGAGGCTGGTAACACTAAATGAACTTCTCCTCTGCAGAAGAGGTAAGTTTTGGTCTTGCTTTCCTGGGATGGTCTCCATGAGATCCAGTTTCCTCATGATGCATGATGGGTTTTGCACTTTTTTGCAAGAACTATTCCAGACTGTTGTTGTTATTTAATTACCTATGTTATTTGATAGTTTAAAAAAAAAGGATTATTCTAGAATGTAGAAAATAAATCCAAACTTTTGACTGGTACTGTGCAAATATACTGTATATGTTTTTCATTACAGTTGTGGCATTGTTTTTGATAAGCTTATGCAATATTTATTTCAGTCCAGAGTCATATTAATTTATCTCTTATTGATGATGAGAGTGTTGGACCGCTTCAAAAAGTCTTCTCCAGCACATCCCAAACATTCTCAAAGAGGTTAAGGTCTGGACTCTGTGGTGGCCAATCTCTCTGTGTGAAAATGAAATGGCCATTTGGAAAGAAAAAAACATCAATTGATGTAAAAACCTAGTCATTCAGTATATTCAGATAGTCAGCTGACCTATGGGCACATAGTGTTGCCAAACCCAGACCTGACCAACAGAAGCAACCCCAGATCATATCCCTGCACCCACAGGCTTATACGGTAGGCGTTAGTCATGATGGGTGCATCAACTTACCTGCCTCTTTTACCCTGATGCACTCCTCGATTTGGAACAGGGCAATGCTCCTCATTTGCTCCCTAGCAAATTGAGGCCTTTTTTCCAATTAGCCTCACTGATAAGTGGTTTAAGCAATATGGTTTATATGTTATATGGTTGTATATACACTACAGTTCAAAAGTTTTAGAACACTTGCAAATTTCTTTGTTTTTATTTAGTGATTAATTTTTTACATTCTACAACAATACTGGGGATTTCAAAACTATAAAAATAACACATATGGGATTAGGTAATTACGTAACAACAACAATAACAACAGTTAGTTGTTATTTTAAGACACAGAGGTCAGCCTTTCTGTAATAGTTCTTGCAAGAACAGTATTGTCAA
>JAQQZT010000003.1:12730327-12740836 GCA_030068275.1 Clarias platycephalus
TTTAATCGAAGGGGTGCTTGAACGGTGTCAAATATTAGAAAGGGGTGCACACAGCAAAAAGTTTGGGAACCACTGCTCTAGAAGAAGCGTGCCTTTCTTGGAAATGTCTTATACGCTAACTTAATTGTTCACCTGCTTAACAACGCCTGCTTCTCATCACTGTGTAATTTCAACATGTGACATATAGTAGTTGTTAGTGTTAAATGACCCTGTTCCAATTTTTTGGAGAGTGTTGCAGCCACCAGATTTGAAATGAGCATGTATTTTTAACAGAAAACTAAATTCATGTCCTTAAATAATATTATTTTTTATAAATTGCATATTATTTAAGTGTTTGCAATATAGTAAATGGTGAAAACACTTTACAGTTTACTTATATTCTTTTTTTATTACAATTTCCATATTGCCCCAACTTTCCCTTATCCCTTTTTTTTATTTTACAGATTCCTTTACAGATTCATACATTTGAATTGTGCAATCTCCTTCAATGCTCCTCTACAATGCAGCTGCTGCTTCAAAAGTGTTGTGGTAGAACAGCTCTGTGCTTGATTTTGTCCTTGTGTCTCAGCTGCATCTGCTGAAGTTTAACTTTTGAGCGTTGAGAGCTTAAAGATCATACAAAGAATCCAGATTTTCACTTTTCCATTATTTTACACTTTACACACTAAAATAATTAATAATTAATAATAAATAATAATTGCAGCTGTAATATGACTGTCAGGATTTAACATAAAGATAAAACTGGCACTAATTAGTGTTTATGTTAGAATTTATAATAGTGCAAGTGTTTGCTTGGTGTAATATTTGGTGGATCAATAGAATAAGCTAAACTAAAGTGTTCTGCCATTTTTATAATCTGTGGTGGATAAAGGGTTTAGATGAGGGAGCTTTCTAGCATGGGACCTGTAACTGCTAAAGTGTAGCTCACATTATAAACACAAAGTACAGCAAGCGACATAAAGAAGAAGAAAAAAAAAACGGAATTAAATATCCCGTGGAGAACAATCAAGAGAAAAAGGAAGAAAAATGTGGATAACTACAGATTATGACAGGTGGCAAGGCAGTGGTAAGAATAGGAGAGACGTGTTGGTTATCTAAAGTCAAAAGTAGGACATGGCGTAAAGTCAGGCAAATGTACAACTGTAAGAAGTGACAGAGGATGTGACAGAAGCAAACAATGGGATCAGCCAATCTGGGTAAAGCAGGAAAAGAGCAGGCAATGTAGGTGAAAGTAAAAGGAAGGAAGCGGAACCAAAAGAAAGAAAGAAACAGAATTGTGCGTGACTGGGTTATAGGGGAACAGAATGAGGATAACAGAGCAGATAAAAAAGATTCACAATGAAAGGAGAGTGACCAGTAGAGACAGTTTCTGACCAAAAAAAGACAGAATGTGATAGGAGAAAGAGAGAAATGGCAAGCATGCAGGAGCAGATCCAATATGTACTAGAGTCAGTGTGGTGAAGGGTGGACTGACAAATGGGGTTAATAGAAGTGAGCTGAATTTGATGAGGGCAAAGTGTAAGGAAGGAGAAGAACTGGGTATGACATAAATCTGAAAATGTGATCAGTTTGATGACTGCACCAGAAAAGTCAGACACAAAAACAAAACTTGAACATGTTAATGACAGATAAGTCACAAAGGAAATCATGAGAAAGTCTTACTGCAAAGCAACATGCATAAATCACAAATGTAACAAAAATATAACATGAAGTTTCATGTATGAAGCAGTGAAATGCTGGCAATTAGCGTGAACATTTATTATGTTCTTAAACAATTACAAAAATTATTTCAATGAGCTAAATTATCCAGTTTGATAAAGTACAAAATAATACTAAAGTCTAGGCCAGAGAAATAGAAACAAGTTGCTAAATTTAATGATTGTGTTAATTTATTAAATCAACTCTATATTTACCATTTTGCTTTATTATAAGGTACAATGTTGCCTTGCATAAAAGTGAGAGTCTGGTTTGTGAAAATAATTTGGTTGTATTTCTGTGCTTTCTATAAATATGTATTTGTGCATGGATTGTGTCAGTATGTGCAAACTTACTCCCACTACAGATCATCTAAGCATACTATCTGAATATCCCAATATTATATGGCTTCCCATTGTGCTACCGGGGCAGCTCTGACACCTCGGAGCATGACTCCACCGGTCCTCTAGAACATTGGGTGCTGTGGATTGTGGGTTGGGGCCTATATGAGCTCGATGTGTTTGTCCTGTGCATTCCATGGATGCTTGGCCGTATTGGGATCTGGGGAATTTGAAGGCCAGGATCAATTCTATCAAGTCTATCAAGTCTATTCATTGACTTTTTTTTTTTTTTTTTTTAGCAATTTGTGCTATGTTGGCTTTTCTGTGGGATTGGACTGGATGGGCTAGCCTTTGGTTCCCACAGGCATACTGTAGATGAGCCTTGAGCGCCCATGATCCTGTCACCAGTTCACTGGTATATATTTATTTAAGTCATGGAATATATGTTTTAGACAATTTTTGCCTTTTAAACCACCTAATATCCTAGCAGAAAACTAACTCAGGGCAAACGGACAGACACCATCATAATTTGTATAGACAACCTCATACATACAGTGGTTAACAGCTGCGTACTGTATGTAATGCCAAAATAGGGTAATTGCAACTCCTAGGTGAGGTATTTTAAAACAGGCATAGATTCATGTAAATGAGAGGTCAATTAATTAATTATACAGAGTTATAAAGCCGAACAATAATGCAACCTGTAGCTTAATTCATTTCCATGCCAAACAATCAACCCTTTTGTCCCAAGTTTTCTATGCACCCATGGTGCTTAAACAGCGAAACTGTAAGATTCATCTTATAATGAAAACAATTGTTCACACATTCAGCATGAAATCTTATTATCCAGCCAAATAATAGGTTTACAATACATAAAATTTTATTTTCTTATGTGCACCTCAGTTTAAAAGCCCATTTAGATGGTTTAATGTGTTTCTCAGGGTGTTAATAAAGAACTAAATGTGTAACCTAACTGTAGTGTTTTGTGCCAGTTTCCCAGTACCCACAGAGAGATTGAGCATGTTGTTAGACAGATTAACCATTTCATGTATTATGAACAGTTAATGCTAAGTCAATATGGTTACATCAGTCTTAAATTTATTTTTTGCTGAGCTGATTCATATTTCATTTAATTTTTTATTCATTATTTATGCTATACAGTACATTCACCGACAACTAGCTGGTGAGTGTACAGTATATCATAAATATTTGTAAAATATTTTAAATAATCCATTAAATTATACCATCAATGAGAAAAACAAGCCTACAATAATAATACAAACAATGTATCTGACAGCCTTCAGTATAGCCTTCAGAATAACCTTCAGCACAGCTTTTAGTAATCTTTTGTTAAGACCATACTGAATAAATTCCATACTGGAATGACATGACACTGTTTTTGCATTCTTTGAATATCAAATTAAAACCACAAAAAAGAATTTCAACACATCTATATGGGTAGTTTCCTTGTGATAGATTTGCACCCTGTCCATTGTGTAACCTGCCTCATGCCCAGAGACCCCCAGGATAGACTCCAGGCCTTGCATGACCCTGAACATAATAAGCGGTATAGAGAATAAGTAAGATAGATATTGCTGCCATGATAACAGACTTATAATCTTCATTAATATTGTCTTCAAACATGAGGGAAATTCAGACTGCAGCTGTCTGTCTCTGTGTCTCTTAGCAGCATTTCAGTTTCACAGGTAATTACAAAGAGTCTGCCAAGTGGTTGACAGATTTAAAAAGAAGGTAAGTTATTTAATTAGACTAGAGGAGCAATACGATTGAAACCAGCTGTCCACAGAACTCTTTAAAGTGTGCAATCCCAGCTGCCTTTCTCGGGCAGCTATCCTAACACAGAGAAATTTTACAAATTTTTCCTTATAATATGAAGTATTCTCAAAATTTTTAAAGCACTCCTCAAGCCAGTGTATGTGAAACTTTACTCTGTGCATATAGAAAGTTTTCCAGTCAATGAGACTTCTAAGTAGACCCCCTTAGGAAACAAAGAAACTTGAACCATCAAAAAAACAACAACAACAAAAAACATTAAACAATATTTTTCAAGACAGTGCACATCAAAATAATCTGTCAGGCTCTATACTCCCACCAGGGTGTGTCATGGCACAGTGCTGCCATTTTGAAACTGACTCCCAGCGGCAACCCTGTGGAAGAAACACATTAACTGCACTCATGGTCTTTGGATCTGCTTGCTGGTGGCTCACTCCTGGGATTTGGTTGCACTACATCTTGTTACACAAGTGATCATTTAAAAAAATCTATTTCAGGATTCTCTGCTTAAATCCAAATTCTCTTAATTTTTTTTATCTTAAATTTTGAACTGATGTTCATTGTACATTTACTTCATTGACAAGATTGTTATTTTCGACACATCTCACTTCCGGTCTCTTTGCAAATGTGTCTACTGCCTCCTGACCAACTGTAAAAAATGAAACTCAAAACTAGCTTATTACATACTTTAGTTTCTTTAGAACCCTTGTCCTCGTAATCTGACATGCTGCAGTAAAAAAATCTGGCCCGTGGCTCACTACAAGCACTGCCTTGAAAATCAGATCTTTGTATTTCCATAGAAACAGACCAAATGAGCTCTCTGTTTTTCCTCTCATAGTGAAAATCTTTTTTTTTTTTTTTTCATCATCCCCTAGATATAAAAGACAAACATAGAGAACAGGCAGAGAACCTTAAATAGCTTTTAAATATTAATGCATTCACCAACTAATTACCCACATTTAGCTCTAATTTGTCTTTTTATAAAGCACTCTTGTCATAAATGCTTTTTGCTTTTATTCTCAGGCTGATCTGAGGGGAAGTAGATCCAAACATCAATTGGCATTCGGTCTCTCAACCATTTAACATTGCCCCAATGAGAATGAAATATTAATTATCACACATAATACTACACATAATATCTGCAAAGCATATAGGTATTAATGGTGACTGTTCCTGGCCGGGTGAGGAAAGGTTACTAAGACAGAACAAAACAGAGGTAAAATAAAAAATGAGGGTGGAAGCTGAGGGCAGACATACCAGAGGCTAAAATCCTTTGAGTGTGTGTGTGTGTGTGTGTGTGTGTGTGTGTGTGTGTGTGTGTGTGTGTGTGTGATAGGCTCTTGGTGACCCTGCCGGTAAGCTGAGTCAGCCAGGTTGAGCTCATTAAAGGGTGGCCATCCCTCAGATGGATTAACACTGCATGTAAATTAGGTGCGCTGACCCACTAAAGGTGGAATTCTTTAGGTTGTGCTCAATATATAAACTGCTACTGTATACAGTACCATAAACACTATAAACATTAACAACAAAAACAAGAATCATAATCATCATCAACATCATCATCATCATCATCATCATCATATCACCATAACCACCAGCAGTAGCAGCAGCAGCAGCAGCAGCAGACATTTAGAACCCTCAATTTTACCCTTGTCAAGGTTCAATATGCATGATGAGAATGCATCCTTATTGGCCGTCCATTTCACCATGAACACTTAGATTTATATACTGACTCACATGCAGGGGCCACCTACTTGCATCATATGACATAACAAAACATCTGGAGCTTTAGAGACTTAAATAGCTAATCACAACATAAGCATTTCTATTAAAAGCATATTATCGGATCTGACAGCTATGTTCTTGTTTCTGTTTCTTGTTTCTGTGCTATTTATTTTCAGTTAGTTGTATTTTGGTTCAGGTTTGACTTTTATGTTCTATACTGTATGGGTTGTTATTTGCTGAACATGGTTGGAAATCTCCAAGTAAGGACACTTATTTAAGCAAAAGCTGGCATTTTGCAGAAAAGAGAGAATTTCATAGCTGTTTAAAGACTTGAATGGAACTAGAATGGTTAATAAATATTATTTATTAAAATTGATGGTCGCATTTAATTTCTATTCTAGATTGCTACATACAGTTTTTGGATTAACGTTTAAACACAGAAGGGTCATAGTGTTTTTTTTTTCTTTTAGGTGATTGATAAAAAACAAGATGAGTAAAACTATTCATTTAACTAACATCCTATAGGAAAATAATGTTGAGGTATTAAATTCTATGTACAAGCTTCATTGACTCTTGGAATAATGCCCATTTGCTTGACCAAATCTATTTCTAAGACAAATTGCTGTAACAGCGTATGCAGTAGAAGCATGCCTAAACAAGATGACACATGGGCTGTCAATTCCTATTTGGTGCAGTGGAGGATAACCCATCAAGCTGTTTCCTTTATGAGCCTAACAACATGTCTCAGTGCCATCTTAATTTGCAACAAAACAACTAATTATATAAATAAACTATGTCAAGACTGAATCTATTGCAAAAAAAACTTGTGAAAACCTGTGTCTTAACTTGCCCTATGAAATTAGTTGTATCTTCTACAGAATAATCATAATTAGAAATATTTGATCACAGTACAGTGTACCAAAAAATGTGTTAACAAAAAGGGAGAGAGAAGTTTTATAACAGGAGCAATGAATACTATTTTCTAGGCAGGAAGCACAGCTGATGGTAATAAGCACTTGAATTTTGAACCCACAGTTCTTAAGAGACCACAATTAAAATGTAGCGCTGTCTGTCATTGTATTATTAATTTCGCAATGTAATTCAAGTTGTCATTTTAATTGGCATTTTCTCATTCACAGCAAGACCTTGGATCACATGGTCTCATCTATTTTTTATGATAGGGCCATCCATAGCACTCACTACTCAAGGTTGGAGCCTGTGGCATAAACAATAAAAAATAAGCTGGGTAAGCACCTGCTTTGTCTGTTTGACCATGGCTTGTTTGTTTGTGTTTGTACTTAAAATTTTCAGGGCAGACTTCTTGTCTGATTCTCTAAATACAATATTGGCACAAAAATCATCATCAGTGGGCCTACCCTAATAGTGCACCATTGTAATCACTCAAGATACTCTAGGCCTACTCAACCATTATTGATTCTTGGAAACTCAGTCTTCCTGATTCTCAGTTACAGCATTTGCAAACAAATTATTTTCCGATTTCAGAGTGCCTGCTCAGCTGATGACATTGGCGTAAGGAAAAGCGTTGATACAACATTTGCATTATATTTACAGCATTTGGCAGACATCAGACAATCTAGAAAGTCAGTTAAATTGCTGTGTGGAAACAGCAGACGATCTAAAAAAAAACCCTTGAAGATATAAACTCACAGTTTTCTACAGCTCTTACCAATTCTCTCTTCTCATACACTCTGAGCCTTGTTTATCCTTGATAGCCTTTTATGTGTCTAGAGCCTTTTCCTGTCCATCTGACTGCTCTCTTGCTCTCTTTTTCTATCATTTGATTTCTAAACATGTTTTGACCATTGCCTGTTCTATTATTTTGGATTTGGACTGTTTGGTACAGTCAATAAAGCCTTCTTGCGTAAAGATCTTCAATGGCTTCCTGAGTGCAGAGAGATGTGAAAAACTGAAAAACTGAAGAGAGATAGTGAATATACTTGATCAATATAAAACATTGGGTGTAATGAAGTAAGGCATAGACCCTCATATCAAGGGTTTAAAACATTTTGGTAAATATTTACATGTTTAGATGTTTTCTAGGAACATTGGGCATGCTTTTTCGCATGTCCTATTTTTTCCTCTGCTGCACAAAGAGATATGCTGTGTCTCCTCTCGGGCAATACATCTCAAGGTTGTTCTGATGTTAGTGTTATTTTCTCTTTTTCCATCTACCAGGTTTGTATTTCTGCTGAGTATGATGCTCACTGTTGTGAAGAAATTTAATTCATTAAATGTAGGATTAGATCAGAGAACATGATGTATAGGGACTGTCTATGTAGTATAGAGTGCCTGCAAGAAAAGAACTCGATGTTGATCTGGAAATCCACTTTATTAGGCTTAATTGGCAATTTGAAATAGTAATGCCCAACTGTAGCATTTGTAATATATAGATACACCTGCTGGTTTTCCAATAAGATTTTTTTTCTTTTTGTGCATGCACATACATATTAATCACAGAGGGACTGTCCATTATCCAGTGTGCTGTAGGTTTGTATGGAGATTTCAGCATAAAGTAATTAGATAGTTTCCGCGTAATAATAGTTGATTTTCAGTTTAGAGATTCATGTTAATCCAACCCATTATGTTAGATCAGCAAAAGTTAATACACGTATTCACATGCTTAACTATAATATTTGTAAAATATTAAAGTTAGTTATAGATTTATAACAATTAGTTATAGCAATTAATTATACAGTATAAGTTATTACATATGGCTATATAGCTAGCATATACTGTAATAGGACTTGATTTTCACAGCTGGACAGCTAAAGCCAGGAAAAAGAATATATGCATTTTTATTAAAAATTTTTTATATACATTTTCATTTTTCACTTCTCAACTTTTGGTGAGTCTGTGTCCACAAGTGCCTTAGATTCTTATTCTTGGATGGCTTGATTCAACCATAACATGGTCTTCTTTTGATATTTTGTTCATGCTGAGCTCTTTTTCTGCTCATCACAGCTCGAACCAGTTTGGCTATCTTTTCACAAAGATGCTTTAACCATAAGAGAACCCAGATCATCGAAATATTCAAACCAATCCATCTTGTAAAAATAAGCATGCAATCAAAGTCACAGAGATAACACTTTTCTTCATTCTGATGTAGTGATGTGAGTTGTACTGTACCTGTGGCTGTCGACCTGTATCTGAATGATTTTATGCATCATGCTGCTACCAAATGACAACCTGATTATAATAACTACATAAATGTGCAGGTGTCCAGGTGTTTCTTGTAATGTGGACAGTAAGTGTAAGCTGCAGTGCACTTTAGCTTAGTCATCCCTATGTAAATTACTCAGCAATCAAATTGACATTGACAAATTGACACAGAGACCAAACCCTGACTTGACCCTGATAAATAAATGTATATTTTACTCTTACAAAGTCTCAGTAACTGCAAGATTCTACAGTATCTCAAAATAACCAGTGGCTTCATAATTATATCAGTCCAAACACACATTTACATACCACTGTTTTGCTGTAGTTTCCAACAGTTAGGCAATCAAATTACCAACAACATTACGTTACCTGCAATATGCGAAAACGTATGTCATCTGTAACAAAGCCAATTTTCTGAAAAAATATCAGATGAGAAACAGCGAGTTACAGTCAGTTTCATGAGGGTTGAGCCGCATGTCTCCATATTGCATTTGCATGTGAGTGAGTCACATTTCACAAGGGCATAGATGTATGAAACTATATAGCAGCATCTAATGTGCTATCCAGATTTCCAATGTCTAATATTCTGTGGCTCTTGAATTCCCCAAATTCCAGTGCACAGCTTTAATGGCATTCTAACATAAGTCAGTTATGTTAGTGTCATAAACACAAGCTTACATCAACTAAAATGCGCCACGTGAGCAGGATGTTTTGCCAAGTTGGCTTTGCAATTGCTGATGTGAATCGAGAAAACACAATGCTACAGTCATCATTTAGACAGGTTTTTCTTTTTACACATATCTTTCCTCAGAGAGCTAACTTCTTATATTGCAAGTTAACCTCCATCGCCATGCCAGAGGAACATGTCCTTGTTAGAAGGTTTCTCTTTGATATCTCACATTTAATAGTGACTCTCAACTGTGTTTTAAATATCAGCTTTGTTACAAATGCTTTCCTTAAAATTTTGGGGAAAATACCTACAGTATGCAATGCAATGCATAAGAAACCTCAAAGTTATCTTAGATTAAACAGTGAGAAAGGTTATTCTTGGCATCGGCCTGATGCAAAAATACAATCTCTAGATCACAGGGCACAACACTTATCTAATCCCTCACCTGGAAACTGCAACAAAACAATCCTATAGTTTACAGATTAGTTTACCGTGTTATTTTGGGCAAAGAGCTGAAGTAAAAGTTAATTGTGTTTTCTTGTTAAAAAGGCAAAAATAAGACTATTATTGTTACATTCACTAGTGATTAATGAGCGCTAAGAGTAAATTGGTGCAGATTTTGCTCTTCACACCACCCACATAAGTTTCCCTTGACCTTCACAGTGAGATTATTGGACATGTGGGTGCCTGTGTGTTTTGTCACTGCTTCGAAGCAGTTGTTAGTATTTATTTTTAGAATCATGAATGTGAATGCACCAATCCATCAAGGCTACTGTAAGTATATCAAACACACATATTCTAATCTTTTGATTCTAGTACTTCACAGGCATTACAGATAAATCCCATGACTGACAGTGAAAAGCCAGAGGACAATTAAACTGAATAAACTGAATAATTATACATGATCCAATTCTTGAGTTATAGAAATAGTATTCCTACAGTTGTTTATTTTATGGCAGTGTAGATTATTTCAATTCAATTCAATTTAACAATTGTCATTGTCACAAAGCAGCTTTCCACAATCAATAGAATTATTTAAGTTTGTATGGAATGTGAATGTGTATGAATCAAAATGGTCAGATTGTCCCTGGTGAGCAAGCCGAG
>JAQQZT010000003.1:12780237-12791034 GCA_030068275.1 Clarias platycephalus
GCCCTAAGTTTCCTGGGATAGGCTCCAGGTCCCCGCGACCCTGAATATAAGGATAAAGCGGTACAGAAAATGAATGAATGAAAAAAAATCGTGAATGAGACAAATTCCTGTTGTCTGACTGATTATAGCAGCTACTGCATAAATTGCTCACTTGCCTCAGCTCTCAGTCATCTGACTGAGAATTTTTAGGAAATGTTAGGAATTATACTAACTCTGACAAAGTGCTCAATCCGAGACTCGTTCTATAATGCTATATAAAAGTTGCTCAACAGGATACAGTATATCAACATATCAGTATTATATGCGTTACTTTGTTAAACAGAACATAATAATAGGCATGGGGGCTTAGTGGTTAGTACTGTCGCCTTGTACCTCCAGAATCCGGGTTTGATTCCCTGCCAGGGTTGATTCCTATTAATTGGAATTGATCTTCCCATGCTTGGTAGGTTTCCTCTGGGTACTGCGGTTTCCTCCCACAGTCCAAAGACATGCAGATTAGGCTAATTGGCATTTCCTAAATTGGCTGGAGTGTATGTGTATGAAAGTGTGCGCCCTGCCATAGATTGGCACCCTGTCCACCCCGCCTCATATCCTAAGTCTCCTGGGGCACACAGCAATCTTGTATACAGGATAAAGCAGTATAGACGATGAATGAGGAACACCTGCCATACAATTTTCTGTATATGAACTGACAAACAATAACACATTTGAAAGGATGCATTAAGCTACGTTTTAAACTAAAGCCAGAACTACTCCCAGAGCTGCTGTTGTAGAAATCTTCTCATCTGAGAGCTCAAATATGCTGTGTTATAATTGACTGCATAACAATGCCAAATGTCTAGAACATCAAATGAATATACTCTATACAAAGTCTACTTTAATATGTGTGTATTGTACAGTGTGTATAAACCTGGGACCTATTATAATTGTTTTATTCAGTTATTTGTTGTAAACATGTGGAAAAGTTAATTATGAAATGATTATTCAACTATAAGGAAAATTGTTGGGGAATGTGAGTCTAGGAAAAAATAAAATATTGTAAAGAAGAGAAGTGTTCCTAAGGATAAACGCTGCAAATATCATTGGCCAACTTGTGCTACATTAACTGTAGATAAAGTTAACCAATAAAATATCTGTCTCTTAAATGGTTTCTCCTTATGATCACCTGTGCAACATAGTTATCCATATTCCTTTTAAGTAGAAATTGTATAATATTGGCACAGCTGTTCCTTCTTTCCCCTCCATTAGTGTTCATTTCCTCTCGGGTGTGAGCACTTTGTAATAGTTAGTATATTTCCTAATGTGGAAAATTCTCAGTCACATGACTGAGAGCTGAAGCTAGTGAGCAATTTATGCTCTAGCTGCTATAATGTCAGTCAGACAATGGGAATTTGTTTCATTCATGATTTTTTAAAAATTTAATAAAAATATTAATTACTTCTTATGAATATAAAAAAAGAAAAAAATAATTAGATAGATTACTGGAATACACGTTATTAAAACATACTTTCACCATGTATTGCAAGAAAAACACAGTATCACTTCAACCCTGAACAGGCCATCAGAAAATATCTACAAAACCTCAACCTTCCAACCTACACTGTTTAACAGCCCAAACACTATTCCAGTAAAACCACAACGACAAAAATAACTGTGTGTATCTCTCAATGTGTGTCTGTTAGCAAAAACAATAAAAAAGCAATGTCAAAATGCCAAACTAAAACCGTTCTTTACCTTGCACATCTCCTTGAGTTGCTAAACAAACACAATAAATTACACACAAGAGACTGACTTAATAAGAATTACTTAATTATTAGCTCCAGAAATTAGCTTCCATCTTCAGCTGAGTGGATACTTCATTTCCATCTAGATTCATTAAAAAATTTCATTGCTCTATAGCAGCCTGCTATGAATGAAATGAGCAACATGATTTCTTTAAATAACAATGCAAATTGGTGTTTTACAGTAAGCCAACAATACATGTATTCTAACTTACATGCAAATACAGACAGTAGTGAACAAGGTTTAAATGACCAAATATTCTAGACCAAGTACTAAATGAATGTGTAGGGAATTCGATCCAGTGTTTATAATACATTCTCTAAATGTGGCATAGGCAGACTGATAACCTCCTGCATGTGATCCATAAATGTGGTAAGCACTAGAAGAACTTAATGCTGCCTTCAACAATGTGGCATGGACCTAGCATGGTCATAGTGACATTCCATTGACAACACAGTCAGAAATCTTTGCCATTTGTGTCATGCTTAGAGTGTGTCAATGAAGTCTCTAAGAGCTCTTACTTATGCTGTTAACTGGTCAATCTCATCATTAGTGCATCCTTATAAAGTTCTTCCTGCATCTTGCTTCAACCACATTGTCAACAGGCCTTTTTTGAATATGTTAAAAAAAAAAAAGCATGGCAGCTCCACAACAAGAAAAACAATACTACATCCATATCAGTTTCTACTGCATTCCAATCAAGTTGTACAAGTTCTTACTGCGTTCACTAATTTTTTGCAGATGTAGTGGGAGCATAGCTCATTGTGAGGGGGGTTGGGGATGGGGTAGTAAGTAGACAAGGAAGTAAGGTTAATCATGAAGACCATTATGTATGTTTGAGAGTACAAAGTTCCTATTTTCTATATTGCTGATGCTGAAATAAGTGAATAACAAGGCAAGAATTCAAGGAGTCATGGTTTTTGAAATATACTTAAATGGACGAATACAGTATGTAAACATAAAATATTGAGAAAGGTTGCAAGTATTGTAAGTAACAAGTATTGTACAGTAAGGTTTGAATTCCTAATATTATTGTTCTCCCTGTGCTTAGTGGGTTTCCTCTGGGTACTCCAGTTTCATCTCAGCTTTCTACTGGTAACCCTTCCAAACAAAAAACAAAAACCCTGTACGTACTTGTATTTTCTGTTAAACGAAAAACAGTAATTCTTGTATTTTAGTTGAAAAGGAATTTATTTTGTTCTGAATCATCACATCATGGGGCTGAATGACTTTTAACGAAATTTAACGAAAAGCCACAAAATAGGAATTTGAATTGTTTTTTACCAGTTATCAAAAATTCACAGGCAGGTGATAAGTAAGGAAATTTTATTCAGTCTTTAATTTAAGAGAAATCTGGACTATAAGTTGTATATATTTTTAAAAACAGTATGATTCTACAAACTTTAGGAGTTTATGCATCTTGTGTAACAGTGGAAAATGTATTATAATTTGGAGTAATCTTTGAAAAATAACTTAAAACAAAGGAAAAAGAATATATCTTAGTTGGGCGATCTCTGTTTCCTCCTAATTAGATGTTTCTTTGATGAAATTGTTTGTGAAGAAATTTGACTGTTTTATCCGGGTTGAAAGTCGTTTGGTAACATACAATGTTGAATAAGGACTTATTTACTTTTTCAAACACCTATAGCAATTACTGTTGCCAAGTGTCAGCAGCTTCCTGAGGCATGTTGCCCAGTGCAGTTGGGTGGTTTTCATGATAGGGCTTGGAAATAAATAGCTCCAAGTGTCATCCTTTTCTGTGGGATAATGAGTTAAAAAATGCAACACAAGCAAATATCCACAACCAGACATATCATGGTCTAGATTTTTCAAACCGCATAATGAGTAAATAGAGCCCCCATTTTGTGGCCCCTGTGCACCCTGCAACCATTTTTATATTTAACACTTATTATAACTTGTGTGCCTCACCTCTGTTAAAAAGAACAATTAAAAATATGTAATATCCTTACTTGTAAAAAAATGGCTTTGGTTTCTTACACTTACTCTTTTATCTTTACCTACTCCCATCACAAATGCAAAGCCAATACAGTAGCATTCAAAGAAAGGCGTGTGAAAGCAAGAAGTCTGCTACAGCTAGAATATCTAGCCATTACACTTTATTTTGTAACCTCCTTCTTTTGTCGATCTCTCTTGTTATTACAAATACATGTACCCTCTTTAACTTGCAATGTTGCATAAGGTAATTTGTATGTTCTTCACTGGGTTTCCTCCAGGATCTTTGGTTACCTCCCACAGTCCAAAGACATGCAGACTAGGCATTCCCTAATTGGCCGCAGTGTGTGATTGTTGACCAGAGTCCTACCATGGTCGCACAAAATGGTCACCATTGACCTCCATGGACTCTGGTTGGACTAGAGAGGTTCCTAGATGGATGGATGGGAAATTTAACTTAAACTGTGCAAATTTGAGATCATTTATTTCTAGACAGAAAATAATGACTCTGTCAAAGTTTAAGTCAAATCACATCACTTATTTTGCTCAACTTGTCTTGTTGAATTGCCTACATTTCTACATAAAAGACCTCCCTCAGGGCTGGTGTGATGCAGGGTGATGTAAGCTGTTGTTAAGAGACTATCTGAAAAAGATGACCTAGAAATGCATTGTGTAATAAAAATCCATCTAATTCATAATTTCATTTCATGAACAGTTTCATTGTTGGGTGTGAAAGTAAGATGAAAAGTAGTTTGTTTAATCAGATTAAAGTATGCTATTTCTGTGCATGGTGAGATGTCGCCTAGAGATCCCTGTAAGAAACAGTATGTCATCATTTCATACCTGTGCTTGTCATGATTACAGATTGCAGTAAAATTAATTACAGGCATTTTAAAATACAGCAAAATATAAATCATACTCTTTACTGACAGAACCGTGTAATATAGTATGTTTAATTGGTTGGTAAAATGAATCCACCTGAATTGAGGACTTTAAAAAGAGCAGATGATATTTTAAGAATTCCTCATGGAATAGTTTGAGAAAGTAGGGCACAATCCACATATGCCCATTTGCACTGTTGCCAAAAGTAGCTGTCATAATAATGTGCTCTGCAGTTTGCCAGCATTTAGGCCATGACAGCTACAACTGTTTTCAAAACCACATGCTGACAACTACAGAGTCCAAATTATGTAATTAGCATACCTATAGAGTACCAACACAAAATTATGCTTTGACAAAACAAATAAATACATAAATAAATAAATGAAGTCTACTGATATGCAACATTGTTTAATTACAGCTGTATCTTTGCAAACTCTTGGCATTCTTTTAATTACCATCATATGGTTGTATTTTTAAACTTTTCCCAGCAGTTTTCAACTGGTTAAACAGGATTGTTAAATGTTTGTTGTTTACATTCTCTCCAATCTTGGACAGTTAAAAAAAAAAGACTTTAATTACGTAGGTGTGTCTAAAATTCCCACTGGGTGTGTGGGACTCCAGCTCTGACTCTAGCTCCTTAACTACTGTAGGATATGTGAACACATCCTTTCACTATGCTTTAAGGTACATGTGACAAATAATAAATTTTTTAAAATCAGAAATCAGTTTTAATACTGTATTTGAAATCAAATAATTATGTTTGAACACCAAATTACTTTGTTTATAGCTTTGTTTTCTTGCTTGATTGTTTTATGAAGAAATCGCTGTCACATCATTTATTTCTTGAAGGTTTTCATTCTGCTCATATATTTAATATTAAGTCAGCAACTTCAGCATTCATGGAAGATAGAGGCCTTTACATTCATGTAACATATAGTTAAAATGCACGCCATATCACCTGAAGGAATCAGATGTAAATCTGTATAAAGTTTCAGCTCGGGTGCATTTTTACACATGAATTTCTTTATTTTTAAATGCAGAGATTTTTAAATCTCCTGATTGACTGCAAGGTAATAAATCTCTCTGTTTTGAAAGACCACTGGGAAACTTAAACAACATTTAACATTTTTGATTATTATCACTTTTTAAAATGTACTATCTATTCATGTTCACATATTTAGTCCTTTCTTCCTAACTTACCATACATAGTTTAGACAGTTTTCCAATGATGTATTACAAAAATAAGGATACTCACACGCTTATTAAAGCATTCCCATCTAAAGTGGTGTGACATGGTAACATCATTATTAACACCATTATGCCATGATACAGTAGCTTTAGCTAATTTAGAGCTGGCTAATTAAAAATAAAAATATGCACATGCAAGAGTCTGTAGAGTCTATAAGAGGCTAGACTGTGTCAATAGAATGTCTCACTCACTGGTGTCAAAATACCCAAAAATACCAAGTAGTGTCAATTAAAACCTTAATTATAATTTATAATCCAGAAAAAAAGAAAAATTTTAAATGGCAGTAATTAGCAGTCTTATACAGACTATGTAGTCACATACATACAGTACTACTATGTAGTATATGTAGTCACTATATAAGAAATTTTACCAAAAAAATATTTGTATGCCAGAGAGAGATAAGCAAAGTATATAAAAGACCACTTTTCAGACAAAAAAAATAAAAATGAAAGCTGAGTTTTGCATGACAAAAGAAACAGGTGCACACAGTCAAAATCGTCAGAAGAACTGTAGATGGAACATGCAAATCCATGCACTTAGGCCCAACACAGGAATTTTACCTTCTTGTTAGTAATAATGATTGACTACAGCTGGTAGCTCCTCAACATAAAAAGGGTTTGTTTGACAACAAGCATTGGATTGAACAACATGTGATACCATGAAAAGTCCAATGAACTCAGTGCAGATCAGGAAAAATGGGATGGTAGGTTTACACAAGTCATGAATGTCTCCTGGAACCACCCAGGAACCAACTGAAAAGCTGCGAGTCATAAGAGCGAAATTGTTGTCTACATTTAAGTGAGGTTTATTTATCAATGGACTGAAACACCTTCCAAGGACATTTGAACATGGTGGAATATTTACCTGGACACAGCCATGTGGTAATTAATAATAACAAGATTATTTTTAATCTCATAAGATCTACTTATTGATGGCAATATATATACACACTGGCTTATTTTTAGGTGTTTGCCTGCTCATTCATGCAGTTTTTTTTTTTTTTAAATCAGGGTTTCAAATAACAGCACATTACATAATCTTGCAAATGTAGGTAAAGTGCAGGACAGTTAAAAAATTGGAAATAAAACAGGTGAATTTTTTTTTTTTTACATCTTCAGCTGTCTAGGTGCTGAAAGCCTGTGGTTGCTATAATCTCATATTCCTGGGAATAATCTGTAATCTCTATACAATTGACAGCACTTAAGAGCACATTTATTTGTTAAAAATAACATGCAAACCAAACTGCTGTTGCCCTTTTTTTCTGCTAGAGATCTATTTTTTTTTTTTTACAGAATTAGGAGGAAAATATATATCATAAATGTATTCAATAAAAACTTAGAATGATACAGGAATTGCTCAGCTACGTTTACCACAGAGATGTTTTTAACTTGAATCTCACACTAAGATTAATAGAATTTGGTAACACTTGTGGTAGTGTTCAAACACCTACACTTACCTACCTTTGTAAACCTTTGCCTAAATAAGCAACTGCTTTCCACTGTGCTGGTGTTTCCAGTTTGAAAGAAGTCTAGCAGCTTCTTGCTGTTGATGTCCAAGGAGCATGGCCACATTCACCAGCATTCCACTGAAGATTTTATAATAGGTTTGCATGAAGCCAACAAAACTTACGAGGATGGTATTATTTATAATGTAGACATTTTGGAAAAATGGATAAGCATCCATCTTACAAACATCTTACAGTGTTAATGTGCAAAAGGTAGATATGAATGTGAGTTGCACCTCCATCATTTATCTTTATCACAGGCTCAGGAAATGACAGCTCAATGTCAGCTTTCCAAAAAAAAAACAACAAAAAAAACCTTTAAGGCTTCAGATGCATTAGGATTACTGCTGTATAATTGACAAGGGTGGTTTTAAAGAAATATATAAATATATAAATAAATAAGATGTGAATGAGTCTTGGTTCTGCACGGAGGCTTGCTGCTTTTGCCACTGAAAATAATGAGTATGCTCCAGGGAGAATTGGTAGCCATAGACCTTGTTAGCTTGCTTGTTTCTTGCAATGTACTACTTAGAGGCAGGCATTGAGTGGGGCATTTGTGGAGGATGTGAGCCAGACAATCCCCTTGAAGTTGGAGGCTGTTTTGCACTTGTTGCTTCTTCTCCCTCATTATGAAAGCGACACAAGCTGTAAGATATAACCTGGTACCGTTGTTGGCCTACATGCCTAGGTATTCAACACATGCATCTTTGTTTTAATTAAAGCCTCAGGGTTTCACTATCATATAAAGAAGACCATAAACGCAGTGACCATATTCTGAATGCAGATTCATGCACTAACTGCATGGCATAATTTAAAAATGGGACAAATGTCTGATATTTTTTAGCTTGCGAATGTAGTACAAATATTTTTATGTTAAGCACAAACAAGCACAAGCATTTCTTGAAACATCTAAAACTGAAAGAGAAATTGATAGTACTTTCATATATCATGAATTCATTTAAACCTCAGAGCTACTTATGGATACTAAGCAATTTGCACAGCTATAAGTAAAATGCAATTAATCCCAAATAATTATCCTTAAATAGGTTAAGCCCCAAAAGTTGACCCAGACAATTTTCATTTCGACACTGTGAAACCACACAGATGTTCTCATATTCAGACCTCCAGCAGAATTTTAATAATGAATCCCAAACCTTATCAAAACCTTTGCAGCAGACTTGCTTTTTCATAATACAGGAAAGAAAAATCTCTAAAGTAACATGTTAGGCAAATTAACATATATATTACATCATGAGTCTAAATATTTCCGACTCAAAGCTATTTGGTGGTCAAATACAGTCCTCTCTAAAAGTATTGGAATGACAAGGCCAAATCTTTTTGATTTTGCTGTACAATGAAGACATTTGCATTTAATAAAAGATGAATATGAGACCATGCATCATAATGTCAGCTTTCATGTCTTGATATTTACGTCTAGATGTACTAAACAACACAGAACACGGCACCTTTGGTGGTAGACTACCCAATTTTTCAAGTGATCAAAAATATTGGAACAAGCTACTGATGGGTATTTCTTGTTACCCAGGTGTGCCCTGATACATTATTCAAACAATTGCTGGATTTATCCATAGTTCTTAACTGGCAGCATATATCCACTACTTTTACAATTTTCTGTGTTCACAGCTTTAGTTCTCTTTAGCACTATAGCACTTTCTGTGCTTAAAGCTCAAGTTATTTGCCTGGATTTTTTTCTAGTCTGAGATGATGAAATAGGTCTGTAGCCAGTCTTATGCAGATTGCTTGCTGACATATGGCTTAGTAAAGCAGGTGGTGTTTTACAGATGATTGATGAGACATGAGTCAAACTGACAAACATATGCTGTTGGCACTAAAGCGACAATTTTTCTAGCCCCATATGAGCAAGCTGTGGGTTTGCCATCACACATTTAGATTTTGAATAAAGAATATAATTTGAGTGACACAGTGCACTTTCTTTCATATTGATAAACCCCATATCGGGAGAATGCAGGAAAAAATTATATTTTGTTCAGTTGTAAGTATGGCACTAAAGTATACTAAGCAAACAGACAGTTACATAATGGTGCTGCTCCATACATTTATTTATCCCGTTCAAGAATTATTCATATTGTTCATAATATGCCATGTATATTAGTACTTGTTCAGTGCACTATAGATGTAGTTTTTCATGGTTCTGTCTGTACTACAGTACAAACTGTTTGCTCACCATGTTTTGCTTAAATCATCTGCTGAGCAGATTCAAGATGAGCCAATTACACTGCTTGTCAGCAGAGGTGTAAAGAGGTGTGTTCACACACAGGTAATAAGATCATTCCAATATTGAAAACAAATTATCTGACAACAGGATGCAGTAAGCAGGAACATGAAATAAGCCTATACAGGTGAATGTGAAGAAAAGAAAAGGAGCTACAAAGACACTGTGTTTGACTCTTCATTCTTTGAAGAAATGTAGCTTCAGTAGGCATGCTTTAATTTCATTTAAAACTAAAGGCTGCGATGGATTGGCACGCTGTCCAGGGTGTACCCTGCCTTGTGCCCGAAGTCTCCTGGGATAGGCTCCAGGTCCCCGCGACCCTAAATACAGGATGAAGCGGTATAGAAGATGAATGAATGAATGAATGAATGAATGAATAAAACTAAAGGAAACTTTTGTCAGCAAGATAAAATGGATTAACAAGAACGAATTCCTTTGTCCCAGGAACACTTAAATATGATGAAATTCTCAAACAGTGTTTGCTAGTTAATTGCTAGTTAATGCTAATTAATGTTGATATTTCTGTAGTATCATTATAGACATTTGAGGATATTTCGCAGGACCTGACTTCATTTTATTTCAGAAATAACACGAATAAAATAGCAATTTTAGGACAATTTAGCTAGTCCATTGATCATTGAACATTCATGCAATGCTAAACAAATTTTGTTTCTCATGGCAGCACTGCATATAGGGAGCTTCAAAGATACTTCTATTTATGGAAGCCTCCACGAGGTCATGAATATTAACTAAGCAGTAAGTGCAACATGAACTGAAGTGAGACTGTGTTGCTGAGGCAACCGCTACATGTTCAGGCATAAGCATATAAACCTTTGACCTCAGAGATGTGTTGTGATTTGACAAGACAGTGCTTAAATTAGATCTATAAAACACAAATAGTTATTTGGATCCCGCAGCCCATCCAATTTGTTCTTTTCAAACCAATAATTAATTTGCGAATTTTTGTATATATATATACAGTAGGGCAAAAAAGTATTTAGTTAGCCACCAATTGTATCAGTTCTCCCATTTAAAAAGATGAGAGAGGTCTATAATTTTCATCATAGGTATACCTCAACTATGAGACAAAATAAGAAAAAAATCACATTGTAGGATTTTTAAAGAATTTATTTGCAAATTATGGTGGAAAATAAGTATTTGGTCAATAACAAA
>JAQQZT010000003.1:12808342-12820075 GCA_030068275.1 Clarias platycephalus
CGATGTGATGCGCCATCTTGTTTCCTTTTATGCTTCCTGTGTTGTGACCGTACTACTTCCGGGTCCTAGTGCCGGTCGCGGAGCGAGTGTGTGTGACAGTGGCAGCATGAAGAATCATTTTCACACATGAATTGGCCATCTCATATCTAATGAGTCCTGACCTTAACCCTATTAAAAGTCTTGTTATGGAGAAGGTTGCCACTGTCTTGATGTGGAATGACATAAATGTAAGTCACTCTGGATAAGGGTCTGCCAAGTGCCATAAATGTTTTTATAGTTTGTTATAAAGGAATAAGTTACTTCTACGGTTGCTCCTAATACTAACCACTGTATAACATCATATAAACTGAGGTATGTAAATTATTATGAATTGACAAGTGTTAAACTGTCGGGACATGTCTTGATACAGTAATCATTATCACCGAAGCAAAAAAAAATAAAATTGAGTAAAATAAAAAACAGGACAGAAGCTATAAATAAGAAACACTTAGCCAGCCTAAGCCTAACCCTTAGATTACTATGCTAACAATTAGAATATTCTAAGCGGCGGCACGGTGGTGTAGTGGTTAGCACTGTCGCCTTGCACCTCCAGGGTCCGGGTTCGATTCCCGGCCAAGTTCGATTCCCGTCTCTGTGTGCATGGAGTTTGCATGTTCTCCCCGTGCTTGGTGGGTTTCCTCCCACAGTCCAAAGGTATGCAGGTTAGGCTAATTGCCGTTCCCAAATTGCCTGTAGTGTGTGAATGGGTGGGTTAGTGTGTGTATGTGTGTGTGCCCTGCGATGGATTGGCACCCTGTCCAGGGTGTATCATGCCCTAAGCATTCTGGGATAGGCTCCAGGTCCCCCTGACCCTGAATACAGGATAAAGCGGTATACAAGATATACAAGGTATACACTCATCGGTATACAAGATGAGTGAGTGAGAATAAACTAAACTATACCAGCATTTTACCAAGCTTATGTTTCTTTTTTTCGTGACAATTCAGTCAGTAGAACAGTGAAACCAGGCATTAAAGAACTTATTTCTGAGATGGCTTCCTCATTCACACAACCTGTTGCTAAGAGCTCAATATAGCAATTCACTTTGCTGATAAGAAGAGAGCAACACAATTTATTGATTTCTCAGTTTCACTATTTCAATGACTTGCAAAAGTGCCAGGGAAAAAGAAATTTGTCTTGATTAATGCGTTTTCTTCCAAGGACGTCACCAGAAGCTACTTTTTTCCTTTTCTTTATGAACTGAGGTAGCAGGCTGCATTGTGAAATGCAATCATATCCAGGTGTCTTGTAGGGATTTAAATGTCTAGTCAAAAGTGCTCAAAACAAATATGCACAAAAAAATGTCCCACTGGTAAATCCACTGTACTTTAAGCTCAAATATTTTTTGAAATGGGTAATTAATGTGTGCTTTTTAAAACAAAATAATAAAAAAGAACCATGAGCCTTTTCATGCCTAAGTCATATGAACTACACTGGTGTGGTCCAAATCTACCATTCAGAAAAATGGTAGATTAAAGGGCTGGAATGATATCAATTAACATTTTAGTATTCAACAATTTACCCCCCCCCCAACTCCCCCCCACAACATTTATGAACCTTAAATTTATTTTAGACATAAATTAAATTGTTAGTGTCCTAAAATATATACCGTAAATCTTAAACTTTTTTTAATACTTAATAATTTTGTTAATACTTAACAATTGTGCCACTTTAACTTGAACTTGTGAACCTCTCATTATTACATACTGTAGTAAACCATCTATTAAATTGACTAATATAATCTTAAGCCAGAGGGAAATTTGTGGCTGACAGCAAATAAATTGTAAAATCAGGCCTGTTTAACATTTCATGAGGCATTGCAGAATAGTCTTACTACCATTCACCTGCTTAAGGACTGTGGGCTTGGCCTTTTAATTACACTGCTGAGCTGTCTGCCTGTCACACTAATGGTGACTGCAATGAAAGAAGAGATATTGGCTTCTGGTCTCTGGCTTCAACCTTCCTGCTTGTATTAGTCAGCGACCCTGCAGGCTAGTCTGTGCCTTGTGTCACATCATCATGTCCCACTACTTAATAGTAGAAGCCAAGTACTTTATAAAAAGCCTCACAGGCTTTTTGGTTTCATGGAATGCAACATATAATTGTCATGTCCAACTTTGATAACCAAGAGGTCCTGACGGGGATTAAGTGTTGACATGCTGCCCTTCACAGTAAATTAGCCCCAAAATCAATTTCTCTAGTCAATTTGGATTTTCAATTGCTCCAGTCATTTCACCCACACTAAGTTCAGGAGTGGCTCCAACATGTGATGCAGTTGAATAGTAGATTGCAGTAGGGCTGTTTAATTATAATAATGTATATTAGGCAATTATAAAATGTGTCAAAGATAATCATCAAGGAAAATTAGAGGGTGCTCATCTTAATGTGTTCCTATAAACTTAAAATAAGTAAAATGTGGAAAAGTAATTTTCTATATTAACTAGGACAGTTAATTAGGCCACTCTTTTACTCTATTAACACCTTAGTCCATTAAATATAGAGCACAATAGAACAGTTCAAGAAGGAGAAAGGAATTATGAGGAAAGAGAGGAGATATGGCCACTGCATCTACAGGCACAGATGAACAAACAGAGGTAGCAGGCGGCATTGTGAAATGACAATCGTGTCAAGATGTCTTGTAGAGACTTACGTGTCTAGTAAAAAGAGGGAAATTTAAATTCTAGAGATAACCCACCTGACATAACATCATCTTTGTGAATTATATTCACACATATACAGTACTGTCACACTCATTACACTGTAGTGTAAGCCCACATATTTTGTTCATAATTGGTTATTAGTCAAAATGTATGGTAAAAGATTGTGATTTATTTTTTATTTATTTATTTATTTATTTATTTATATTTTACCCAATATATCTAAATGCACATGAAAATGATTCATCTCTTTTCAAATAGGCCTGGTGTATCCACTTCCTTCCTCAACAAAATAAAGCATTTTGCTGTAAGTAAAACTCAGCTTACAAAAGCATAGTCCATTATGGTGCAGGGAAATCTAATAAAGGCTCCTGCTCACAGACCTTGCAAACTTAATCTAGTCTGACATGTCCCTGACTGCTTTCTGGACATGCACACCATTCTGCCCTTGCTGTGTCCAGGAACTTGTCTGAAAGTGATCCCCCATGGTACAGTATATTAAAGCCTTTGTTCCAATCAATCATTTTATCATATTTTGTGATTAATCAGCCTATAATTAAGAATATTTTGCAGTCGCTTGCTGTAAAAATATTGTAGAAAATCTTATACAAAATTAAACGTAAAACTGTAAAACTCCTGTTACACTGATTCATGTACTCACTACATCCTTAAAAAATAGGGTGAACAGATGAACTTGTACAGCTCATTAGAAATGCATTAGGAACTGGTAAGGAAATAGCAATGTCTCCCTTAACATGGAACTGCCAGATTTTGACACGTTCCAAAAAAGTCTTGAATATGAAGTCCCTATGAGGTGTTAGTTACAGCATGTTGTTAACCGGTCGATGCCGTCATTACTATGTCCTTAATAAAAACGTGATTAAATCAAGATGCAGGAAGAACTTAATAAGGATGTAGTAATGACGGCATTGTCCAGTTAACGACATAACTAATATTTCTTAAGAACTTAATTGACATCCTACAAGCATAGCACAGACAGGAAACATTGGAGCATCCATACATCAATGACTTCTCACAACAACTTCCTCAGGCTTGTGCTATGACCATGGTAAATTCATGTCACATTGTAAAAGACTACATTAAGTTCATAATATGTTCTTTTGGTGCTTACCATGTTTATGATGAGAATGCAGAAGGTTATGAGCACATCTATGTCACAAAAATACTAGATCCAATTCCTCACACAATCACTTTGTATCAACAAAGCACTGCATGTGTCCTGGTATTTACTGTACACCAACATGTTGGGTGTCGTGAAACATGCTGCAACATCACGCAATTAGTGTGCAATGAACATACTAAATGTGTGAAAGATACCTGATGATACTGTAAGAGCATGGTAAAATTTGATCAGACTCAGTAATAATGCAGTTTGAACTCACCGGACATGGTGTGCAGGATAGGGAATTAGTTACAACATGATAAATTCATTGAGTACCTGACAAGGATGTGGCTAGGTAGTAGTATGAACTTAATAAATGCACTTTTTTTTTTAATATAATTTTGACCCCATTCCTGCTGCATTCTTTGATATTTTTAGGAATGCAGTGGGCACTTTATGTCCTTCATCTGAGTGTTACAGGCCCTTAGGGATAATATTAAATTCATAAATAGGTAGGTAGGTAGGTAAGGTAATGTAAGTAAGAATGTAGGTTGGATGGGTAAGGTAGGCAAGGTAGATTAGATAGGTTATATGTGATAGATAGACTAGCTAGGCATATACAGTAAAACTCTATTAATACCAAAGGGAAATTCTATATAATCACATACGAAAAGCATTAGCCTCACTTTTTATGCTATCTGTTCCTATTCTTGCACTTGCAAAGCCATCTTTTCATGGAATTTCATGGTGATTGGACACAAGCCAAAGTAACTGCTATAGTAAAAATGTTAAGAGAATGATATGCAGCACAGCAGAGGCAGAGTAGGCAGGTTTCACTGCTTTCTGGCGCTGTGCCTCTGAGCTGTGCCCTCTGTCTGACAAAACTGTCCAATTCATTTACAGGCACTGTGGCAGTGAAATTAATTAAGCGCTAACCAGTTCCAGAGGGTTATCATTTCCCTGGAGACAAAGGCATTCGATCAGCTATGACCCCAAGTACAATGCGGCATAACCTTGCTGCAATTCTCCGACTGCCTTTAGGTGCGAGACAGATTGCTAATACAGTAGGTGTGAGATTTATCCTTGGAAATATACCAATTCAGGATGGGAGAAGAGCTCTTCAGTGCTCAGTGTTGACTCTCTGACCATAATTTTACCGTAAGGAAATCACATTTATATGTAGATATGTAAAATCCATATACAGTATATGGATCATAAGTACATCTCATGAAAGGTAACTACTTGGACAACAGATAACAGCAATTGCTGTTTCATAAAAATTACTTTCCTCAAATGTTACTTCCATCTTTCAGATATGCAGTGCATCTGAGTCCTCTTTCACAGCAAACTATGATTTTTATTTTTATGATGTTCTCATGAGAAAGTTAAATTCCATCCATGTAACTAATCAACATATATTAAATATTTCCTTTTTTACACTACTGTAGTTTGTACTGTATGTGCAGCACAACTTTGTATCTTCCTTTTAAAAAACATTACTTTTTCTCTCATAGCAAATAAATATAAAATTCTTTCTTCGGCTTGCAGTGGTATATTTCCTGAGGCCTTCTTTCCTTCTGGTTGACCTCATAGGTTTATATCCCAGTCTCTCCTCATGTATATTGTTTTTGTTTCTTTCAGGCTAAGTCCCACCACAGTTACTGGTAATGTAATTCTTCACACAGCTTTTTCTCTCATGGATGCATCTCAGGTATGACCTGTATTATTCCTGGCACAGTGTGTGTTAACAGGCTGTTACTGCAGTGTTTCAAGGCCACTGAGAGTCATTTTCTAGGTTGAGGTATTATCAGGAGATAAATGCTTGGTGGAAAGATTTGCCTTTAGACAAAAATGTGTGTTTTGAAGGAATGGAAATGTACAGAAATGCAGTATTTAAGTAATTAAATAAAAATAAACAATCATACAAATGGGAATTTAAAGAATTACCATTGGGTTTTAATGCACACACTGACATGAAAGGCACAAAATAGCTATAACCTGCTTATTCACATTTCAAGCAATCAGCAGACTCAGTTGCACACATCCCACTATTTGATAAACCGAATATGTGTACTTCCAAAGTAATCCCATTTGGGTACTGGCTGATACTAAGTACCAATATGAGTACCGATATGAGTTCATTCACTGTGTTCTTGCAATAAGAACACAGTGAATGAACCCCAAAACTGCTACAGGGCTACTGCTGCAATCGCAATATAAACTATGAAAAATATCACTCATCATCTATACTGCTTTACCATGTATACAGGTTCATGAGCAGGTGGGGTTGTGGACCCAGGACACTGAGGGCATGAGGTGGGGTACACCCTGGACAGGGTGCCAATCTGTCGCAGTTATGAAAAATAGTTTTTTTAATTAAATTAAACAAATTCTTATTATACATTTAAAAAATCTACATGTCCATAAAGAAGGACACCCATTTGCCACCACTGTCAATGTTTAAAAGGCAAGGATAAATATTTTGTAAATGGCAGTTTTGGTAGCACTTTTTCTGTCAGGTAGAGATGTAAGTTTAATTTTGTGTGTGCAAGCATATGAACACATGAAACAAGAAAAGTTTCTAAATCACCTGTTATTTTTGCCTTACTCCAAGGTTATTTTGTTATGTGTGCTCGTGCAAGTTAGTTTTGTATTTGGCATGGATTGTTGTGCATACAGTATATCTATGGTATTATGATGACTTTTACGACTTTTAATTACTACAAGGTATAGAAATTCTATATAATGTATGTGATATGTTTGGTGTTTTATCTATTTTAAAGTATTCTGGTACAAACAAGTTACAGTAACCCATAAAAAAATTAAAACACATGATATGATCTAAGTGTTTTCTCTACCAATTCTCACCTAGCTCTCAGAAAGGCTGTTCATTCACACACGTTTCACATCCCACCTCTTACTGAGAATTACGTTAAGGTGTGTAATACATTCAGTGTGATATAACAACTTATTCTGGAGCTTTATTATGTTCCAATATCAGCCTCTGCCTGTTATAAACAATGAGACTATATAAGACTTTGTATGCAGTTTTGGGTACAGACAAATCTTGCTTTTATGTGTTTCTAAAATCAATCACCATGTTATTGACTTCTGAAATATCTGTTTGTAGAATAACAGTGAACCTGAACATGAAACATACTGTATACTGTATGATTAGGATGTCAACCACCCCAAGAATTCCTTAAACCTTCTTACAAAAATGTAAGTTTGAGCGTATTCAAGGAATATTGTAAAATTTATTAAAAAGAAGCATTTTATGTTGATTAACAGTGTTTCGGCTACACTGCCTAGCCAAAAACGATACTGTTTAGGTTTAAATGAGACAATGCCTAAGAGCTTTTGATTAGATAAATACGGCTGTATTTTAGCTGTCACCAATTCTTTTAACCCAAACAGATAGAATTAATAACTTCTCATTTCTTAAACAATCATTTTATAACATGTATTTTGTGGTTATGGAAAAGGTACTGTATTTCATAAAGGTCAAATTATTGGTCTGCATTGAGCAAAGAAAACAACTTATGAGACTTATGAAATTACTGGAATAAGATTCATAACAATATAAACCATTATCAACACCTGGAAGAATAGTGGTGAACCATGAACTTCACAGAATCATAGAAAATCAATAGTATTAGTATTGGTAATAGTAATCAGTAGTGTTTATGAACTCAAAACATTTTTGCAACAGTATTGCAACTAAACAGTTGAGTTGTGTGGCTCAAAGAAAACCATTTTCTTTCTTTTGATACAGATACTGTTATGACTTTTGACACTTTTGGATATCTATCGATACATTCTTTCTCACTTATCTAGACAAAGTAGACTTCTGTACAGTGGCAGCCGGTCAATAAGGGTCGCAAGAGGGGCGGCACCGCCACGCTGCCTAACTTAAAGTTGGCAGAGAAGAATACTAATTTAACATGTAATTATTTAACATAATAATTATTTATTTTAATAATGCAATACAGACATTTAGTCACAATATTCCACTGTATTTCTCAATATAATTTATTTACAATAAAAAATATATATCTAAACTGTATTATGTTCATTTGTGTTCATGTACACAGGGCACCGGACAAACGAGTGTCTATGTAGGCATGTACATTTTTTAAAAACATGTTATTTGAGGCAGAGCTCTAATTGGATTTTTTCAAATCATCCTTGGGGCGCAACACACCACGAACCCTCCCACTTTTGTTCTTAGCGAATCAATATTGTTTTTAAATATTTGGTCTCATGTGATGCAAATATTTTTTTGCACCAGCCTCTACTGCTTCTGTAGGGTTTAAAAACATAAGTTGATGGTAAGAAATTTGTTAAAGCACAGAGCCTAATTATTAGTGATTAATCATATCTAGTCAACTATTAAGTCACATTTTGAGTTTGAGTTATACATATTTTCAGATAACTGATTCAATAAGCTTAAGTTTGAATTTAACCAAGTTTATTACTGAAATGTGTCCAATACAAGTGTGTTTACGTGTAAGGCCTTGGAAAAAATTTTCAAATGCTATTTTTAGGATATTTAGATGAGGGTCTCAGGGCATAATAAGAAAGAGGAAACCCTCAGGATTTCCGTGTTATGCCTAAAAATAACTTCACCAACAATGTGGTTTTATAGTGAAGAAATACATGTTTTTCTCTTCTCTTAACCAGCTTGGATAATTTAAATAAAATGTTTTGAACAATGTTTAGGTTTAAAAACATTCTCAATTCTATTGAAAGATCACTCACTCACTCATCTTCTATATCACTTTATCCTGTATTCAGGGTCACAGGGGACCTGGAGCCTATCCCAGGAGGCTTAGGGCACGAGGCAGGGTACACCCTGGACAGGGTGCCAATCCATCGCAGGACACACACACACTCACACTCTCATTCACACACTACAGGCAATTTGGGAACGCCAATTAGCCTAACCTGCATATCTTTGGACTGTGGAATGAAACCGGATACCTGGGGGAAACCCACCAAGCACAGGGAGAACATGCAAACTCCATGCACACAGAGACGGGAATTGAGCCCGGACTGGAGGTGCAGTGCTAACCACTACACCACCTCCAGGCGACATTACTAACCACTAAACCACCTCCTCCTGCCTATTTATCAACCTATTTTTACTGAATGAAATTAAAAATGCTATACATTTCACTTATTGCACACTATTGACCATACTGCAACATTACCAGTGCTGTTTCATACCTGACATGATATGGCAGGCTACATCTTGTGAAACACTACTGTATATCTTGGAAACTATGAGAAATCTGATGAGACTGATTAAATTCATAAATCATGACTAGGTTCTGTCATATTGTCAGATTGTTTTCAAAATTAAGCTGAGTCTTTGATAGGAAGCTTAAAGAGTAATATTATGTAAATTAAAAAATGTTTTGCAGATTATTATTTTTTGGCTTGCTGTAATTGCTAAGACAACCCTTAGGTTTTATAAGGGATATATGCAAATCCCTTATTTAAAATATGAATAATTAATAATATTCCTACATAGTAAATAAAGTGTATCATAACAATGCATACTGTATCATAACAATGTAGTACATTTGATTTCCTGCAATGTAGATGACTTTAATATGTTTAAGATCTTCCACACATAAAGAGGCCATGCAATTTTTAGATGCTCCCTAACTTTCCCTGGCGATCTGCATTTCTAAGCGATTAGATTCAGTGAGCTTTAATGGGGAGAAATGCAAAAATACAAGTTGTAATTCTATATATTGTAATGCACATTTTGTTCTTTGTGCTCATTTCTTAGGAAATGAAACACAATCTCAAATTGGCAAATCTCAAATTGATGTCTCGGCATAAAATAAACGCTATCACAGTTTAAAACAGTGTCTGCACTTAGGTATTGCTGTATTTAGCTGCTCACCTTTTAAGCCCACTTTATAACTGAAATATCTCCATCTCTTCAAGACAAGTCAAGCAAATCAGCTTTTTACCCTGCTGTGTCACACACAACATCGGTGGTGTCAGCTCTGTGCTTAAAAAGACAGATTATGTACTAGCCAGATCAATAGACATTTGCATACATTTTGGTTATTTTTCAAATGCTGGTTTAGTACCATTTTCAAAACTTCAATACCACAGGAACTTGTTTAGTACCAGTATACCAGGAAATGCTAATATTAAAAGCACGCTGATAGTAATGTTATTAAACAAATCATCAACAGACACAGTAATGAGAATGGACTAAATAGGTACAAAAGGAGTAAATGTGATTATTATTCACTGCACATTCTGCTTTACAGACAAACATCTCACATAATGATATACGAAAATGAGCAACACACATTATCAATAGGCCAGTGGATGTAATTTCACAGAAGAGCATTTCTAGAATGCTAAGCTAACAACACCTAGAGACAGGCAAGAATAGGCTAAACATTCTGATTGAGATTTGCTGGAGATATTAACAAAATGCTTGGGTTGTCATACAGGTTAATGTGCTCAATCTGCAAGAAAAGCATTGTTTATTGTTGTGTGGTGTTCCCATAGTTGTGCATGTAGTTCGAAAACCAACAGATCCTTGATGACTTGAAGCAGTTTACTGCTGCAATCCACAGATTAATTTGTAATCAGGTTCAAAATCAGTCTAGCCTATAAACCTTGTGCTGGAATTATTTCATGTATGGGGCAAAGTTTCAGGCAGTCTTGGCTTCAGATCAAAGCACAATGGCATCATTCTTTGCTAAAGTATGCACTGAGGCAGGAGGCCTTGATTTCCCATGATACAAAAGCACTGAATGGAGAAATTACATTAGCTTTTCTCACAGCTCACTAAATCAGTAACACCATTTCATTTCACATTCATCTACTGCTTTCCTCTTGCATATCTGTGGTGAAATGTGCTTCGTTCAAAAGAGCTGTGCCTTGAAATTGAGAGAGATGTGTAACATTAGTATCAGACATTATACTTTAATCATTGCTGCATGTAGCTATTTTCCTCTTGAACTGAAGCTCTTTTACCATATCTTTTTATGACAGCCAAGGATGACACAGAGGACATAAGTGGATTGGGTTGGGGATTACACTCACATCAAACTAAAATAGATTATATCCAACCAAAAGTGGGTACAGAGGAGTAGAAATAGTAGATCACATTAATAATTATCAAAGTGAAAGACAATTTAAAAATATATAGAATGCTATAACTGGAATATCTAAGAATGCATGGAATATCTAAGAATGCATGGAATATCTAAGAATGTAAGTACCAGCATATAATCTCAACAACCAAACTGAATGTTGAAAAATGTAGGGGTAGGAAAAAAGATAAATGTGTGCTTCCTGCCATCACAAAGAGTATTCATAAACATCCTCGTTTTTGTCTCAGATGAAAGAGGGCATTTTTGGCTATAGCTGTCAACCTGTAAAGGAAATGTCTTTAGCTTAGGTGCAGTATTTATTTTGTTACTGGAAAGCACTCAATTCATCTTTGCCACAAACTGTAGTTTTTCATAATAACATTACCATATGTCCATTTTCAAAGGACTGTCAATTAGCTTAATGAGAAAAATGACAACATAATAACTAATACACTATTACATAATCACTATAATATTCCACCAAATTCCTATCCAAAATGCTTCACTTCATTTGATTTCTTGTACCTTCAGATCTAAAAATGCCATGTGCTGTCCTGTTCTATGTAGAAAATTATTTTATGTGTGGTGTAGTGGTTAGCACTGTCGCCTTGCACCTCCAGGTCCGGGTTCGATTCCCGGCCAGGCTCGATTCCCGTCTCTGTGTGCATGGAGTTTGCATGTTCTCCCCGTGCTAGGTGGGTTTCCTCCGGTTTCCTCCCACAGACCAAAGACATGTAGGTTAGGTTAATTGGTGTTCTCAATAAATTGCCTGTAGTGTGTG
>JAQQZT010000003.1:12826619-12854254 GCA_030068275.1 Clarias platycephalus
ATTGAAGGCCCCCAAACCCCCCCCCCCCCCCCTTTTTTTTTTTTACCCTTTTGAACATTGTAGGACAATGCTGAAGGGATCAAAACTAAGATATAACAGATGGAATTATTTATTATGTAGTAAGCTAAAAATTGTAAACAAAACAAAATGCTGTATATTTAACATTCATCAAAATATCCATATATGGAAAAATATTCTCATAAGATAGAAAATAGTAAAAATAAATAAATAAATAAATAAATAAATAAAAAAACCTTAAAGGAGAAAGTGTCTAAACTTTTTTTTTTTTTGGTACTTCACACACACACACACACACACACACACACACACACGCGTGTGTGTATGTATGTATGTATGTATGTATGTACTGTATATATATATACTGTATCTATCTAATATTCTTAATGTGAGCCTATGCATCTGATCAATAATGTGGCAGATGGCATAATTTTGTTTTATTTGACTCATTCATTGTCTATACTGCTTTATCCTGTGTACAGAATAAGGAGACTTAGGGCACGAAGAGGGGTACACACTGGACAGGGTGCCAATCCATCATGGGGCACATACAATTTGGGAAGCTAATCTGCATCTCTTTGGACTGTGGGAGGAAACCCCCCAAGCACACGGAGTACATGCAAACTCCATGCACACAGACACCGAAGGGAATGAAACCAAGAACCTGGAGGTGCAAGCCGACAGTGCTTACCCCTAAGCCACCGTGCTGCCATGCTCAATTTAATCGAGCGTCAAATCCATACACAACATAATTTATGTCAGAAAGCCTTCAATGCGACACTTAGTTCTAACTCACTGGAAACATACTGATATTTTTACAAAATTGTATCTTTAGCTTTTATCATTTTATTTTAGTGTATGAGTGCTTATTGTTTAGGAAATATTCCATTATTTGCAGTATTGCTGCTTCCCCCTACCCCCTCCACACACACACACAGATTCGCCACTATCGAATGTGCGGAGATGAAACTGAGCTTTGCTGTTGCAGCATCCAACATTGAACCCTAAACATTACTTATGCGAATTATTACTATTGCTAAAACTCTGGTATATACGTTTAGTAATATATAAGCTATTCAGACATAATATCACTACTTACTAAGTACTAAATTTGCGTGTGTAGAATCAGCAAAAAAAAATTGTCCAGTATTAGTACGTATTCCTTCTTCGCTTTGTATCTTTTGTTCTGGTCATATTGAGGGACTTGTGATACAGTGCCATCTAAGGTCTGGAGAACAAGGCTGCGTTCCGTTCCACAGAGTACTTCAAAGAACACTTCAACCACTCGAAACACACTGCAACGTCAACAGGACAGACGTCAATTCCTCCGTGCGTTACCCGGATAACTTCGGAATTTATTTATTCAAACATGTACCATTATAACACGTTTACGATTGAAATGTGTATAACGCGTGAATAAATTATTTAATTTTCATGACATTTTTTTTTGTTTTACATATAACTAACCTATGTAATAGAAGGATTTATTCATTAAATTAAAGGTAAAATTGTTGCGTCATAGACATTTTTGGGAAAATTTTCATGTGCACTTCGTGTTCCCTACACCGTTGAAGGTTTCACTCCCTGCGGTTTGGAATAGCACTTAACATGGCTGACCATCCTGTGTAGTATACTTCGCAGGGTACTTCAGGCCGTTTGGAACGCACCTCCTGTGCAGGGAACGCCCCCTTTTCTTCTTCTTTTAATTCATCGTTTCTTGACGGTTGGCAAACCAGCTTTAAGGTGCATTGTCGCCACCTACTTCGTGTGGAGTCAAAGCTTAAATTGAATGCTATGTATATGCCATGAAACGCTTAAACGACTGTCCGTGACCTAAAAAAGGAATAAGAAGGTGAGAAGAGGCAAAATATACTAGAAAAATAATGCAAAATATAAAATCTACAAATATACAAGTACAATAAAATAAAAATATTAAATAGAAGTATATAAATTATTTATTGTAAAAAGTATAAAATGTATCAATTATATGGAAAGGCTTGGCACAGAAAAAGCACTACATCCTCTCTATTAAACCAGTCTCTTTGATGAATGTTGAATAAAATTGTGCATAATTTAACAATGCTGATGAAAATACTCAATAAGTAACATTAATAAGAGTGTTAGATAAGCACATATGACTCATAGTTTTTTTTTTATTTTTATAATCTATTTCGTAACTAGTCTATACCACGGGAAAGCTTATGACCAAACTTATCTATGCACCATCACATGAACTTAATTTAAATTGTATGTGCCCTGATTTAATTTATAAAAATCACTACTCAATTTGGAGAACATGAACTTGTTCAAGCAGCACTAAAGAGTAAAGACTAAGTAGAAAAATATATGTATTTACTTTATAATAAAATATTTAAAAATTTATAAAAAATTAGAAAAAAGCCAAGAGGCTCCCCTAAAATGTTGATGTATATAGACCATTATTTATGGTATATAAAGCATTGTAAATAATTTACTTTACTTAAAAGTACTTTAATTTCTTAAAACCAATTTGAACTTATAAACTTAATAACTTAATAAAAACTAGCTTCTTACTGTTAGCTTCTCTGCCCAGTTTACAAATGACTTTTGTCTAATTTGGGTGTTAATATTTAGATGTTGTGCAGGGATTAGTAAAGTACAAATTTGAATAATCAGTTTGCTTAAATTAATAAACTGGCTTCTTCCCATTCATTCATCTGTTTTGAACCCCACAGTATATGCTGGGACTGTGTTTTGTTTCACCTGTGAAAAAATCTACCAAATGACTTAAAGCAATGCATATGTTACAGTATATTTTAAATTAATAATTTAATTAATTATTAAATTAGGCAAAAACTGTTTTTTCACAGAGTGAAAATTTTAACAATTCCCAACTCAAATTTTAGAGACAAATGTAGGCAATGTACATAATGATGCAGTATAAAAAATATTTTTAAAGAATTGTTCAATATAGAAAAAAAAACCCTGTGGTCTTTTAAATAAGTTACTTTAAAATCATATCTATCATTTAAAGAACTTAGATTCTAACAGAGCTAAGCAAAGACAACATTAAGGAATGGAAATGATCCATGCAAGAATGATACTCCTGTGTTTTTTGATCATGTTAGTAAGTGCTCATCAATATTTGCTAGTTAGCCAATCCTTGTTCACACAACATGCATATGTTATGTATAATGATGTTTGAGTAAAAAGATTCTGTATTGTGTATTTTACATTTCAGGTGAAGGAAATGCAATGGTGGCATTTCCCTGAGGCTGTACGAACTACAGTGGTATGTGTCGTCCATTGTGCCTGCCTACAGAACTACCCTTTGGACCTTTTGGTTGCTCAAAAGTATTTGTGTAAGTCTATAGTGCTTTTGTGACTTATTTACTATTAACATCTAGTCAACAGTGGTGTATATTTCGATTCTCACTCTTAAATCAATTAAACTGCTCCTTTATTTTTGGTTGTTGGGTCACTCACATTATTCTCTGAGAGATCATCACATCACTTGTGAGAGTACATATGTAGCAAGTTATATCATTCAACAATTCTAAGCATTTTACAAAATTAAACCATGTCTTTATACTTAAATTGTTTGTTTTCATTAATTATTTTAATCAACCCAAAAAACAAATATAATATTTTGTATACATATACAAATTAAAATTTTTGTTCAGGTTGTATTAACAACATGTCTGCAATCACAAACAACAGTGTGTTTTGCTGCAATTATTTTGGGGAGGGGTGGCCTGCAAGCTGTGAGATGGATGAGGGTCAAGATACAGTAGGGGAGACCTGTTCCCATGGGAAGATTTTTCCGTACTATTCAAATCAGCTAGACTATTTTAAAATACTGATTTAAAACATTTTGTATTACTTTAACATAAATGTTATTAAAATTGCAGTTATATTAATGCTAACATTATTTGGTTTGTTTTCAATTTACTGGTGTTTGGATTAAATCCATTCTATTGTAACTATGCTTATATGTATAATATTTTAATAATGACACCTAAAACCTAAAATCACTGTATTGTTATTTAAATGTGAGAAATAAAGGCTTCTTCTTCTTCTTTTAAATAATTTAAATAATTAAATGTTTGTATTATTATAAAATAATTATTGCACTTGCATCTCCAGGGTCCGGGTTCGATTCCCGTCATCAACATCATTCTGTAAGGTTTATAAAATGTCTAAATGATATGCATATTTGCAATGCATTTTTAAAAGACGTTAAATACAAAACCTGTAAAACAGTAGCAAGCTATTGATAAAAGAATTTTTTTAAAAAAATACAAATTGACTGCCACATATTTGTTCGTCTGTTGACCCACGTTTATACACATTTTAAAGAAAGGACTTTCACCTAGAAATCAATGAAAGAGAAATATTTACTTTAAAATCCATCCTTAATCTGGGTTTTGTAAAGAATGCAATAAACATAGCTCGAGTGTTAGCAGTTAGAAGCCTGCATATTTAAAAAGGGGGAAAGCAATGAGTTTTACAGTCCCCTGATGTAAAAATGGGCGGGGTTTGTTTTCAAACCATACAAGTGAAAAAAAAAAAAAAAAAAGCAGCTGAAAATGGCGGCGGCGGGGCGCGCCGGGTCTGCTAGCGGACTCGGGCAACAGACGAATACGAGGCCCGGGTCCGTTTCTAATCACCGTCATGTGCGATGTCTTACACTGGAGGAAGCTCGGTGCCCGGTTTGCTTGGAGATATTGCTGGAGCCCGTGACTATGCCGTGCAGACACTCGGTGTGCCTCCACTGCTTCAAGCGGACGGTTGAGTGTAGCGGGCTGTGCTGTCCGTCCTGCCGGCTGCGTGTGTCCAGCTGGGCCCGTAATAAACTGTCCCGAGAGAAAAGCCTCGTCAACACCGAGCTCTGGGACATGGTGCGCCAAAGTTACCCAGAAAAATGCGGTCGCAGACTAGAGCAGAGGGACCGAGTGAAGGCTTCGGAAGGTGATGTAAACAAGCTGTTTTAAGTGAAACACGCAGACATGTTTTGAATTTGACTGACTGCTTATTAGTCAACGAAATTATACAGCGAACTGTACAGTTTTCCGTCAAATTTTCAGCAAGTAGATTAGAATAAGATACGGAACGATAGGGTTGGGAATCGATTCTTTAAACGAATCTGAACAAAAGAATCGGTTAATCAATTCCATCCAGAACAGAGAGTCGACTCTGAAGCTTTCGAGTAGGTGTTTATTTTAAATGGGTCAGATATGATAATTAACTTGACATATTAGTCGTACTATTATTATTATTATTATTATTATTGCATTTTTACAGGATTAAATTTTATGTATATTGTGTGCTTTTGTTGAATTTCTGAATTGATTTTTCGGTAGGTCGACTCCAAAAGTCAGAACATTTATTTATATCACTGGTGCGAAAATAAGTCATCCCGTGCAACTTGGCTAGAGAGACCGCTTTGTTAATATGCTTAACACATTTTAGCTTTAACTATAGTGCCAGATGACCTGTGGTAGTTCATCTGTTGTATTCCTCTAGCTTTCAGACACCTCCAGAAAGAAAAATGTCCCTAACTTTACACGCTTACTTTCACAGAGCCCTTAAATACAGCAGCACAAGAATCTGTCACTTCAGCAGAAACCCAAGCACAGGGCTGGTTGCAGAATAAAAGTGATATTTCACTGTTGAGATCAGACATGCATTTTCCTCCTGAACTGCATCAAAGTTTAGAGACAAGTGCTTGTCCACTTTATAATCTTTTCGTCCAAAATGGTGCACTAGAAAAATATGCTATTATATGCATAAAACTGGATATGTTGAGTGTGTACAAAAAAAAAAAACTTTGTATTAAGAATAAATAATTAATGTATTACGTTTATGCATATAAATAGTGTAAACCTTCTGTATGTAAACGACAAAAAAACGTATTTAGTCAAATAGTGGTTAGTCGCCTTGAACCTCCAGGGTCCAGGTTTGATTCCTGGCCAGGGTCTATTCCCGTTTCTGTGTGCATGGAGTTTGCATGTTCTCCCCATGCTTGGTGGGTTTTCTCCGGTACTCCGGTTTCCTTCCACAGTCCAAAAACCTGCAGATTAGGCTAATTTACATTCTCAAATTGCCTGTAGTGTGTAAAAGAGTGTGTGTGTGTGTGCCCTAAGTCCCCTGGGATAGGCTCCAGGCCCACCGCGACCCTGAATACAGGATAAAGCGGTATAGATGAGTGAGTGAGTACAGTATTTTGTAAAATAGTCAAAATACTTAACTATTTTATTACTGTATTTTCCCCCAGTGTTATTAAATGTAAAAAATTGTCTTAATTTAATTTGTTTGTTAACTGGATTTAATAAATATATGCCTGTCAGTTTAAAACAGTTTAAATAACTTTCCTGTCAGTTTAAAATGCTCTTCCTCTTCTATAGTATTTAGACTAGATAATAGTAAGTTAGCGTGCTGTCTTATATTTCCGAGGTTTGGCTTTGGAGAGAAAATTTCAAGGGAGGAACTTCATTTAAATTTTAAAACAGCTTTATTTAATTTGTGACCATCAGTGTATAGATTTTGTTACTCTGTTAAATATTTTTTCCATACATTGGTACCTCTTCTGTTTTCCACAGCCATTCAGTACTAGCATATGTGAGCTATAAGGTAAAAAAAATATTTCTAGCTTGAGTAAAAGATGAATGACAAGGTGATATGTAAGCCTTCAAGGAACAAGACCAGCTGTCCACATATTGGCATGTTAAAATTTGTACCACAGCTATTAATTCTTTGCAGGAAATATATATATTTTTTGGTATAAGGTTGCTGCTCACCTTGAAGGTTTTTGTCACCTGTGACAAATGTAAGAAAGCTGGGGTCAGATCGCAGGGTCAGCCAGTATACGACAGAGAGCTAAGCGCCTTGTTCAAGCAGTGTTCCAACAGTGGCAGCTTGGCAGTGTTTCTGAACTTTATTTAGTAACCTAGAACCTTAAGCAGAAGAGGCTGTGCACTAGGAATTAAACCCAAGTGTGTGGCATGGCATGGCAGGTGAGAAATCTACCACAAAACCACCAGTGCCTGGGGACCAAAGTACATCTGTGTAATGAATCTACAGAGTGTACCAAATGTCCGCATAAACATATTTGCCACTTTTTTGCGAAATGTAAATTACTTAACAAATCCATCACTTGATTTCATTCTTTCATAAAAACGTACATAAAACATCCCAGGCGGAGTTCCACTGACCCAGTTATCTAGCCCTTACAATTTGGTCTTTGTCAAAGTTACTTAAATCCTTAGGGTAACTTGTACATAAAAAAAAAATGCATGTCACAGTGTAAAATACAGCCACACTTTAGAACGTTTAGCTTTACTGTATGCATTATAATTTAGCTAAGCTAACTAATGCTATCTGCTGCGGTCAGAGCAAGTATAATTACTGCAATCACATGCTCATCAGATGGTCTCATTTCCCAAGTTGTTTCAGAATGAGAAAACAAGATCGACACTCGCATTACTACAAAGATTTGTTGGATTTGTATTATAAGAGTTTTCGGACACACATTCACACGCATTTTCTCAGTCCGGCAATTATTTTTCGTGTGCAATGAGGGTAACGATGCTTTTTTTTATGTCCGTTTCAGTGAACTAGAGCACAAATATTTAAACCGATCTCGCAGGCATTTAAGTGGCACTGAAATCTACGTTGTGATTTGGGTCTAGTGCTTACAGGTTATATAGGTACCGGTGCCATACTGGCACTGGGCTTTGGTATCCATACCTTACTGTATGTTCACGTTGTAACTACTTTTGTAAATAAACATTTTGTTTTTTAAATTTGCCAAATTATTGACAACTCTAACACATATACACACAACCGAACCACAGTCTTTAATCATATCCTGTTCCCTTGGGTGTAAATATGATGTTGCATATTATTCATTATCATATGAAAACATCAACAAATCCATTGGACAAAAAAGCTACAATTGACTTGGTTTGGCTATCTTTGTATTTTCTGATATTGTTACAGGTCAGCTATAATGTGCTGTATTCTCTTGTCTTCCACAGATGGTTTCTGTTCACCTGTCCAAATACGTAAGCCTGGAGAAATGCGGAATGATTTTGATAAACAAAAAAATAAGGTTAGTTGACAACCATTATTTTTGTGATTAGACAATGCACTCCAAGTGTTTTATTATTCAAGTTAATAACCAATAAAGATTTTCAAGAATACGATATACACTGCCTGCCCCCAGAAAAATTGCCAAATTATTAGAGTCAAATTATTGGCTGGCATCAAAGCATTAAAATGACTGGAATTGTGTTAAGAACTATCTAACACATTAATATTTATTTGCAGAAGAAATATGATCAGAAAGAAATCTTGAAGGAGATCCGTTAAACTTATGGCAATAAAATGTACCTTTTTTTGGCCACCACATTACAAATAGTAATCAAAGCTGAAGATTGCTGAACAAAATCTGACTGTGCATGGCTTATTTTTTCGATTGCCCACTTTAAAGGTCTTTTTGTGATTCCAGATGAAAATGGATGAAGAAACTGAAGAGAGAATGAAAAAGTGCCTCAAGAAAGGAGAATGTGGACTACAACATTCTCAGGATACTGTATGTTTACTTTTTGTTTGTTTATTAAGTGGCTCAGCAATGAATGTTGGCGCCTTTCAGCAAGCTTTGTGTCTACTAGGTGGATTGGTTACTCCCAGGTGTGTCTGTGCCCTGTATTTCATTGTCCTTATTAAGGTATATGTCTGTCTTGCTCCCAGGGCTCCTTAAACAGGCTTCAGATCCATTAAGGCCCAGACTGGGATGCAGCAATTGCTAGAGATAATTGAATGAATGAAATAATATCCTCATATGTTGAAAAGAGTAGAATAAGTGAAAAAATTTTAAATATTTTATGTTTACAACTCGAACAGCAGTAAAAATGTTTAGCTGATTTATTTGACAAGCCCTAGTTAAAAGAAAAATGTTTATGACAATATTCATATTTTTCAGTCTTTAGGAGTGTTGTCAGACTCTGAGAATGAAGAACCTATGAGAATGAGAACCAGGCACGCATCAGCATTTGTGCGCAGATCAAGGTTTTCTCCAGCTTTTTGCAGAAGGTATTCACACAATTCATAAATTAGGATTTACTTTATACCACACTTTCTTGTATAGGGTGTACAAATTATTTTTCATGTTCCTGCGTTTTTGTGTTCATGCAGTCTATACACCATCAATGTACAAAGGAGCCAAAGCTGTACTGACTCTGAGGAGGGAAGAAGAAAAGTTGCTCAACCACATCTTTCTTTACCAGAAAAAGTATAAGAGAATTTAACATCTGCATAATGAGTTCAGATTGTTGTCACCGAAGATGCACCAATTGCAGTTTTATTGGCCTAAGTGTACCCTGCCGATACTGATTTTGAAGATTCCAATTTTCTCTTCTTTCTAAATTCTATAACTGATGCCATACAAAAACATTTTTGTAACTTTAATTTAAAAATCTTTATATGTATAGACACAAGCTTCTTGAAATGCTCTACATGCACCTTTAGGGGTGCATGCTTGATCAGCAAAGAATTGGTTATATCAGGGGCCAATCAATCAGTGCATCTTTAGTTGTCATACTAGATATATATTGGAGCTCATTATGGATATAGAATACAGAATTGTGTTTTTATAAAAAGGTAATTTTTTTTTCTGTTATTAAAATCTTAATTTCCTTTCCCCTCACTATAGGCCAGTGTCTGTCATAGTTTCAATGCTGGGATACTCCTATCCTCTGAAAACAGCCGTTCCTTCTCAGCACCTGTACTTCCCCTTGACAAGAGGTATTTCTGGCATTCCATCTTGGTCTCTCCTCCTTCATCTTTAGTGCCTCACACTAAACCTGAGCGATCTGTCAGCCCAGAGAGCAATGACAGCATCTCAGAAGAGCTGAACCACTTCAAGCCCATAGTTTGCTCACCATGCACGCCACCGAAGAGACTTCCAGATGGTCGGTTAATGGAACCCACTATAGTAAAGTCCACACCCAGGAACCTGACCCATGGCCTGCAGATAAGCACTAGTTATGAAGCCAGTCCTAGCATCCTGCAAAAGTGGAAGCAGGTTGAGCTAGACCGACAGCGTGTCAAGTTCATGTCCAAAGGGACCATCACTAGTCCAGTGGCAGATGATTACAGCATCACACAGTGCTCTGAAGAAGACCAGGAGAACAAATCTTGTAACTGTGGACACATGGAGAAAGGCTTGCAGGGCCCACATTGCTCTTGTTCTATAAATACAAACCATTCTAAAAAGCAGAGGGGAAAATCTTTGCTCTACAACAAGCGACAGCTGATTTTCGATCAATGTAGCCGAGATGATGGTTCACAATCTACACCTGCATATCCTACTTTTGGAAATATGGATATTTACAACCAGTGTGGTGCTTGTGAACCACATTCTTCACCTTCAGGAAGAGCAGAAAACTTGAAATCACCCATAATGGACAAATGTATAGGAGTAAGTCATAATCAGGGTATAGAGGACCTTCAGGACTTAAAGAATGAGCCTAATTTCAGAAGTTGTGTACTTAACAGACCTACCTCACGAAAGGGCAGAAAGAGGAGGCAGAAAACCAAACATTTGGAAGAGAGTAAAAGGATAAAAATATTCAAAATAGAAAGCTGTGATAGCTGTGACCCACAATGTAGAAAAAACGAACATGTTGAACGGCTCCATCAAGAAAGAATGGACAGAGAACTGGCAATAAAGCTACAAAGACAGTTTGACAAAGAAGGCCAAAAAGTAGAAAGGCACAGGATGAGTTCTGATAAATATCCTCTACGGTCCTGGATTTGTGTAGATGGTAGAGCAGCACGTAATCCACGCAGGTCAGGAAGGATTTCTAGAAAAATAAAACACTTTAATTTGAAGTCTTAAATCATATTGACAAGGAACAAAAGCAAACCAGTCTGACCTTGTTTGTTTAGATGAAGAATGTTGATATCTTTTGGAATGGTCTTTGTGAATGGGACTGTGCTTATACCTGTCAATTTTCCTTTCGTACAATTTATCTCAGAGAATTGAACCAAATAACAGCTCTCTTAAAATACTTTGCCCTTACTATTTTTCTCTTCAATTCATCAGTAACTGATCAATGACCAGAAAAATCTTGTATGCATTTTTTTCCTTGGAGCATTAACCATAAAGTTCAGAACAAAATGGATTGCTGTTATGCAATGCATTATTTTTTTTTTTATATATAAATGTAATAATGGTGTTTAAAAAGAAAATGTCTAGGTTTTTTTTTTTTTTTTTTTTAAACCTTAATGGGCAATTGGCCTCATATTTTAATTGCCCAGTTTAAATAAAGGCATACTCCCTTGTACAGTGCTTGTCCCAAACTAGATTGATAGATGATAGCACTATAAAAGCTTTACATTACCCAACCTGCTACAATTGCTCTTAAAACGCGTTTTTATCTTGCCAAGAAAAATATTTTCTGATTTATCTTTAAATTAATTTATATTCAATTTCCCCATGTGCATTAGATTTGCTGACTGCATTTTTCATGCCTTTTCTTCATTTGTCAGAATTTAACATGAATACTTTTACGATGTTGCAATTTTTGACTAGCTTGACCTTTAATGAAAAATGTATATTGCACTATATGCTTGATTAAGCATACACATATTGCATTTAGTCACTGTAGATTTCTTTGAAATGGTTATTTTAAGCAGAATTGCTGTGACATTTTATTCATATGCCATTTTTTCACCATCATTCATACATCAATCCCTTGTGTTTATTTTCTGAAACACATTCTACTGTTCAGTACTGTATGGGCTCCTAAAACTATTTTAAATGCTTGAGTTTTGACTGTATATTAATATGGCTGTATACACAGAGAGCAATGGATGAACCTTCTCATTTCATTTAATCTCTTTGACTGTTAAAAGTATTGAATGCTTTTTCAGTGCGTGTTTGAACTGCATTTGAAGAATGTTTCATATGATTAGAAAATGTATGAATGATGGGACCAAATACAAGCATTCCTTTTTTTTTTTTTTTTTTTTTAAATAATATTGCTTATTTTATGACATTTTAACCCACATGATTAAGTGCTCATTGGTTTATTTTAACATTGTTAGTATGTATTTCAATGTTAATAATTAGCAGTCCATTTCAGTTAAAGCTTTTGTTAAAATTTCTAATGCATAAATTAGCAAATCAATCATTTTTGTCTATACAAACTATTTTCTTCTTTTTGTGTGTTTCTACAAGGATGGAAGCAATGTTATTGGAGTAAACAAATTATAAATACCAAATAAAACACTATTTTCTTGCTTGTTTGTGTGGGTTTCCTTTGGATTGGGGAATATAACTTATCAAGAGCTCTGAATTATCAATAATAACTGAACTGAATAAACAAGTGATTTGCACGGAACCACACTAACACAACAGCCATGATGGATTTTTCCAGCTGTATTCTAAGTGATGTGTTTAATACATTGAGGTGAAAAAAACTGTAGATATGGGTGGACTTAGTAAAATGTCAAGTAAGCCTATTTAAACAACGCACGTAGAAAAGCTTGAAGCTTTTGAAAACAAACAACATTCACAAAACACATTTCCAGGAAGTTGCAGCAGACTCAAAGCAGGCAGCTCGAGTCCTGTGTGCTTTGGTTTGGCTGCGTGCGTGGCGTATGAGCTCAGCCAATCAGAGTGAGCCAGGTCACACGGATGACCAGGAAGAGAAGATGGCTGCAAGGAATGGAAAGAATGGTCTGCTACAAAAAGTAAGAGTTGTTTATTACATTTTTCTGAAGGAGTGTAAAAACTGTTTACAACCTGGTTTTAAACTTTCGTTAAATCCTAGACATATATTTTTTGTTCTACGCAACCTTTATTTTGGACTTTGTAAGAGCAGAGAGATGTGCACTAGCCATAAGCATGCTAACAGCTAGCAGCTCAAAACGGAAATCTGAAAGACAAGCATATTCATTTTTTAAAAAGAAACTATTTTTATTTCAGCACATATTAATAAAACAGGCCTATAAAGTGTACAAGCATGCTTGATACCGCAGTACGTATTTAAACCACCTTTGAAGTTTGTAATAAGATTTGATCTCGTGAATACATGACATAAGGTGCGCCAAGTGAACAAGGAGCACGTCTCTCTATAACGAAATAACGGTTTAACTGATTATCCACGTGAACCATATTGCTAAAAACAACAATGCCAGGTTAAAACGGCTGCCTGTAATCTGTAATTATCTCACAGTCGAACTTGCTTTATAATCAGTTTGATCGCATTTTTAGATAAACAATTTGCCATGTGCATTTGATAATTCATTGATGCACGACATTGCATCTGGTGCACAAAAGGTTGTATGTGTTTTATTGACATAGAAACCTAGTGTGTGCAAATACAAAAATTGGGATACATGTTGAATTTTGAGGTAAAATTAAGAGAGAGATGTATATTTAATTAAATATATGTATGTTTTTAGTGGAAGATTGATGAAAAACCTGTCAAAATTGACAAATGGGACGGTGCAGCTGTGAAGAATTCTCTTGACGATGCAGCTAAAAAGGCAGGTGAAACTGACATTTTTGTGGTTATGTTTTGTTTAGGTCATGTTTCACTTATTCTTGACTTGCTGCCATTTCTTTCTTGGTCCTAGGTACTCATTGAGAAGTATGGCTATTTTGAGAACTTCAACCTTGTGGATGGTCGTCTTTTTATTTGCACAATCTCCTGCCTTTTTGCCATTGTAGCCTTAATTTGGGACTACCTACACCCATTCCCAGAGTCCAAACCGGTCCTAGCATGCTGTGTTGTTTCATATCCTTTACTGCTGAAACAGATCAATTCACAGTGTATGTTTCCTTTTTTTTTCTTTTCTTTTTTTTTTTAATACAACTTCTCAAATGTTTTTAGATTGTCCGTTAAATGCTTTTTCACATATGTTCCCCAAATTTTAAAATTGAAAACTTATATTATTATAATAATCTAGATTCAGTACTTTCACTGTTGTTTCCTTAATGACCTTATACATATTTTATAATGATGGGCATCCTAACCTTGTATACCTCCTACAAAGAGAAAAACATTTTTCTCATGGCCATGCAAAAAGACCCAACTGGCATGGACCCGGATCACCTCTGGCATCTTTCATCAAGTCTTAAAAGGTTTTTTCCCCCTCCTTATTTCCCCTCCCCAAATTTTTTTATTTTTATTTGAAAATATGTATTAACTGATGGAATTATCTTTTATAGGTTTGATGATAAGTACACCCTGAAAGCATCCTTTAGAGATGGAAAAACCAAGCAGACTAGGTCGACTGAGTTCACAAAGTCAGTTAGTGTATTTTTTGATGGAAATGGAACATTGGTGATGGACCAGTATGAAAAGTGTGTGTCAAAGCTTCATGACACATTGGCGATGGAAAAGAAAACTAAGTAAATTTCAATTGAAACTCTGTACGAGCGCTAACTCTTTAACTGGGAAAGAGTGTGATGAAATTGTCTGTCAATTTGTTAGACTTCAGTCAATAAATTTGTATAAAGATTGTCATGGTATACCTATTTTCAACTGGCATCACTTTTCTTGTGCATAGAGTTTCAGTTAAACATTTTTTGTCAAAGTAAAGTTGACTGATCCTCACCATGGTGAACATGAGAGTTTAAAAAAGTTATGAACCTGTCATTAACAGCATATATTAAGACTTATCAAGTGCTGATGTCCCAGAATTGCATTACAGTAAAAAGACTGATGTTTTTTCCCTCTCTCCTACCACATGGTTTCAAGACGTTAAAGAGGTTGCCATCAGTTTTTTTTTTTTTTCTTTCCCTTGACGTTTTCCCCCTTGAACATTTAAGAGATTGTTAAGTCAGCTGGAGTTAGAATTGAAATTTACCCCTTTTATTGCTTTAAAGGTCAAATTGTAATAAACTAATCAAGTTCATTTCATACAAAAAGTATATGTAGTCTACACGGGGGACACGTCTTCTCACTAACGTGAAAAAAAAGCATTCATGCACCATGACAAAACATACCTACCTTGTTATACGTATGAAGCAAAACAAGCTATGAAAGAGAGCCCTGCTGACTACACAGATCCATGTTTCAGTCTTTTTTTTTTTTTTCCTTAAGCAAAGCAGATTAATCATAAAACGGTTAAAGTATTTATTTATTTTGTTATGGCCATACACATGGATACAGTTTTGTTTTAGTGGTAAAGTTACAGAATAGCGGCAGCCTATTCAATTAATTCACTGCATTAGCTATTATTGTACCTGTTCGCTGTTTGTCAAAAAAAAAAAAAGAAGAATACAATTTAAAAATAAAGCTTTTGTCATTTTTTACAATTTTATTGTGCTTTTATTCTAACACTTCACTTCTGTAAGTGCAATTCCTTTGGGAAAATTGGGAACTTTAACAGCACTTCACAAAAAGAAAGATGTTTTGGTTTGATAGATTTTATTGGATATCTCAGCATTTACAAGTCAGTTATGGACTTCAAACATAATATTACCAGGATGACAAAAATACCTGCCATCATGCCACCTACAACTGGACACTGCTCCTAAAAATAGTTAACAAACATGCACCACTTTACAAACACTGGGGAGGGAAACTAAAAGGTTCAAGACATTATGAACCAAGATGGATAAAGGGGACAAAGAATAGATATGAGAGAAAGATGATGTTGGTGTGATAGGCAGGGTATGATCTCAAGATCGAATTTAATAACATTTTATTAAATCACAGTGCCAGTCAGCTTTACCAGCCTATTATGTGTTGTTCTTTGACTGATCTAATCCAATTACAACCACATAAAAATATTTGCTCTAGTAAAAAAATAAACAGTGCAATAACACTTACTGTGTAATTACACTATTTTACTACCATTTGTAGTCTGCAAATTTTTCTTATGTAAATAACCATTTATCTAGTCACATTTTTCTCACACATACACACTTCCAAATATTTTCTTTTCTAAAAAATTCTTTCATTTTTGTGAAGCTGCTTTGAGACAATGACCATTGTTAAAAGCGCTATATAAACAAAATTGAATTGAAAAAAATTATATAATTCATTGTTACTGTATGTATTAAGCAGAGAAAACAACAATCAAAATGGAGTAAATGCTGTTTCCAGAATGGATTTCGTTAGAATCTCAACGTGCAGCATCTGGAAATGAGCAGAGATAAGTGCAGTGCATTTGAGCCTGTTTTCATTTGTCGAGAACATGATTAATAATATGGTTAATGCACTGGTTAGTAAGCATCAGTTTCTTACTACATAAAAATAAAGCTACTATGATAATAATACCTGTATCTGTGAGGGCAGCCATGGTAACCAACCATGTATTCTTGGGCATAGCAGTGCTTTCTGCAAAGCCCTCGAAAGCCACATGTCCAGCCATGAACATCTGTATCAGTAGCTGAAAAAAGAGAACCATCACAAAGGTAATGTAAGGAATGTCTTCAACCTATTCCAAACACAAAATTCTTCTAACACAACATTTATGAGAATCATCTGATCCCTTTCTGCAAACATGCCGTGTTATACCTTTGCTAGTCGTCAGCAGCAATATAGTAAAAATGATTAATCCCAATATTTTCATGCTGTTAAGCCGCAATTTACAATCTCAAGCATGACAGCTGACCATGCCAGGCACCATTTATACATTATTACATCCATAGATGGGAGGGGTTGGTGACAGAGGCTTATTAACAATGTCTCTTTTACCTTTTATTCAGAAACACTCAATAGAACTTTGAGAAACTGCAGAGAAAAACATCAAAGGCAACTCCAAAAAAGAGCAGAGATAATATACATGCTTTTTAAATGCACATAAAAAGAGTTAATAATTAAATGTTATAGTTTGATGTATAGATATAACTAGCTTTCGTGCGTCTTCTAATAGTTGTAAATGTTGTGTAAATGGTCACTGGATGTTTTTTTTTTTCTTAATGCTTCTGTTTAAATATCATATACTGTGAATTAATTTTCTTTTCGTTTTCTTTGTCTCTGTGTTAGTACATTTTAAACTGTTAAACCTGTATAAACATGCAGTATTGCTGCTGTGATGGACGAGACACTTTGTCAGCACAAAACATTCAGATTCCACAGCAACAGCAAAAGGGGCACATGCAGTCCCTTGTGACCAGACACCCCTACACGGTAAACATGTTTGGATAACATAGTAGTTGTAAATTGGAAGAGGTAGTCGTGAATTTTCAAATTTAACTGGAGTGTGAATTCACTTCTTGTTGTAAACGTTTAAAGTTAAATCAACCAGACATAGTAAAACTATTAGGTAGGTAGATAGGTACTGGACAACAGTTTAGCATCTACCAGAAATGCAAATAGAAGTATAGATATACGCATATCTGTGCAAATATAGGTATTGTACAAATAAGCTGCAGGTTTTATATATTCACACAGGTGCATCTCAATAAATTAGAATATTATTGAAAAGTTTATTTATTTCAGTAATTCAATCTCAAAGGTGGAACTCATATAGATTCATTACACACAGAGTGATATATCAAGTGTTTATTTCTTTTAATTTTAATGATTATGGCTTACATCTCATAAAAAAACAAAAATTCAGTATCTCAGAAAATTAGAATAGTACTTAAGACGAAAAAAAAACAAAGTATGTAGAAATGCGATGTGGCATGGAAGCATGGTTGCTCTGATGGAGGCCTTCAGCTCTTCTGCATTGTTGGGTCTGTTGTTTCGCATCTTCCTCTTCACAATACCCCATAGATTCTCTAAGTTGTTTTAGGTTGGGTGGCCAACCAAGCACAGTGATACCATGGCATGGACCTTAAACCAGGTATTGTAGTTTTGGCAGTGTGGGCAGGTGCCAAGTCCTGCCAGAAAATGAACTCAGCATCTTCATGAAGCTGGTCAGCAGAGGGAAGTATGAAGTGCTCTAAAACTTCCTGGTAGACAGCTTTGCTGACCTTGGACCTGATAAAATACAGTGGACCAGCACCAGCAGATGACAGGGCTCCCCAAACCACCACTGACTGTGCAAACTTTACCCTGGACCTCAAGTAATTTGGATTCGGTGCCTCCCCTCTCTTCCTCCAGACTCTGGGACCTTGATTTTAAAATGAAATGCATAATTTACTTTCATCTGAAAAGAAGACTTTGGCCCACAGAGCAACAGTCCAGTCCATTTTGTCCTTATCCTAGGTAAGACGTGTCTGTGCATAGTGGTGTTTGAAGCATTTACTCCAGCTGCAGTCTACTTCTCATGAATCTCCACCAAATTCTTGAATGGACTTTGTTTCACAATTTTCCCAAAGCTGCGGTTTTCCCTGTTGCTTGTGCAACTTTTTCTAACACATTTTTCCCCTCCATTCAACTTTTCTTTGATCCGCTTGGATACATCACCCTGTGAACAGTCAGATTCTTTAGCAATGACCTTTTGTTTCTTACCCTCCATGTGCAAGGTGTCAATGAGCATCTTCTGGACAACTGTCAAGTTAGTCAAGACTTAACCATGCTTGTGTAGCCTACTGAACCAGGCCGAGAGACCATTTAAAGGCTCAGGAAACCTTTGCAGGTGTTTTAAGTCAATTAGCTGATTAGAGTGACACCATGAGTCTCCAATATTGAACCTTTTCACTATATTCTAATTTTCTGCGAAACTACATTTTGCGTTTTCATTAATTGTAAGCCAATAATCATCAAAATAAAATAAATAATCACTTGAAAAATATAAGCCTGTGTGTAATGAATCTACTATATATAATGTATAAGTTTCACTTTTTGAATTGAATTACTAAAATAAATAAATTTTTCAATGATATTCCAATTTATTAAGATGCACCTGTATATGTACACCACCGCTCAAAAGTTTGGGATCACTTGCAAATTTATTTGTTTCCAAAGAAAAACACATTTTCATGCAATTTACAAACAATTTTACCCATTTCACAAATAATTAAAGTTAGCTGTAATTCTCATTGTAATGGAGCGGCCAGCACAGTCTCAGATCTGAACCCTATTGAGCTGTTGCAGCTTGACCGTATAGTACGGAGGAAGACTCCATCAAGCCGTCTTGTGGGAGATGCTCCATATACACCACATTTTTAATATAACTAAATGTTTTATATTTTGAGTCACAAGCAAGTCTGAAGTGAAAGTACAGTAGCAACGTGTAAGTGTAACCACAGTGTAAGTGGAGCATCAGGATAGGGAAGACAGGAGTGCAGGAGTGAGGAAAAGCACTTCTTTTAACAGGAGTAACATGTATAGCTTGACATGGGGGGGGAAGCACTTTTAGCTAGGTAGATGATCAATCTTAGATCTATCCAGCTCTGTGCCAGACTAAAGGGAGCCCAAGATGTGCAACCGAAAAGCGTTATGAGTCATGACTTTGATTCCTGATTGAGTCTAGGGAATAGGTTGCATTAAAAGATTAGGATGTGGAAGTTACTGCATGGTCTGCCTGGCCCATGACAGGTAGGTCTTTAGACATTTTTTTTTAAAGACTGAGAGTGACTCAGCCGCTTGAATGTTTAACTGCTCAGACTCAGCATTCAGCAATTTACAAGCCATTTATAGCCCATATTTTATAATCAGTGGGACCAAGTGAGAAAAGTAACAAATATCAGCCAAAATGAAAGGTTCATATGTATAAAAACTTCTTAAATGGTTATTATTAATGTATGTTTTTTTATATTCTATAACGTGCCTTATTTAACTTCATGTTAACATTATTAAAATAAGGTTAGTCTTTAATTAGCATTTAATTATGGTGGATCTTCAGTTAGTAAAGTGATTCAGTGTTAAAGACTGTATACCATTTTTTCACATTGTAAATATCAATTATTATTATTATTTTTATTATCAATTGATATTTCATTTTAAGGTTAATTTTATACACTTCCTTATGTGCTCAAAATTCTAATTGTAATTAATATATATATGCTGTCATTCTGAAAAAAAAAATATATAATATATATATATATATTTTTTCCCCCCCATGATGACAGGCTGCTCGATTGTAGCAGGCAAATATTATTTGCAAGGACGTCCGCAAGGGGGTGCATACACTAATGTGTTGTTAATTTACTCTGCTTGCATCTCTTTGGCCGATGAGAGGAGATATCCACCTCTTTATTACCATGCCCATTGCCCAATACTACATTTATAGTAAATGCCTCCACTAAGCCAACTTTAAGCATGAGACTTTTCATATAGTTATATGACTTATTATTATTATTAGCAGTTATGTTTGGTCTATAATGTTTTGGCTGCCGCTGAGATCTAACATAACTATTCATACTGTAACTGTAGATGATGATGATCATGCAACAACGAATTTGATCAAAATAGTCAACAGCCAGCGAGCCATTGGTTGACGTCATCAATTCAAATGCAAGCCCCAGGTTTTAAACAGAGCGCATGAGAAAGTGCAAGATTTCTTCTCACCTGGCCAGTTACTCAGGAGTGCACTTGGGAGGAATGGCATATCTTATTCCAGCCTTCTCTGTCAGCGATACTACTGTGACCAACTCTATCATAATGGTAAGAAAGGCAACCAGTGTCTCTGTGGCTGTTTATGTCCTGCTAGAAAAGACAGTCTGATGTGCATCATTATAAGATACCTAAAATGGTGAAACCATAGCTGCTTCGATAGAACTATCAAATAAACTTGAGTTACCTGCTTTGGGGCTGGAAATAACAACACTTGATCTTTTAGAAAAATGCATAGGAATAAGGATAATATTATTTAACTGTTTACTGTATAAAGATTTTCTTTATATTTAAAGTAAATTGACTACCAATATGACTTAGGCAACTATGTAAAGAATTAAAAAATGTTCTCTACTTACATTTTGTTCATTCTGTTATATTGTTTTATATAAATTTTAGACATTTTCTTTGTTGTTATTACATTGAAAAAGACAACACAGTTTTGTTAGACAACCATTCTGTGGTATGTCACAGCAATAGTGTTTTCATGTGAACTTATCATTCGAGCATAGCTATAGACAGAATTTTTTCTTCTGCTGAACCAACGGGAAACTTTGGCTGAAAGAAACCCCACGTGACTCCTGTGAACAGGGATTATGCCTCTTTGTAGTTACTCCTCCATACTTCCTGGATAGTGTTCAACGCAATTACTGCACATACCAGTGTCAAAACAATGTGACACAAAAGGAATTCTAATGGTTCTACAGTCATGCTGAATATTCCGAAATTAGTTATAGTACAATGTTTTTTTTTTTTTACCCTGTCTTATTGGAACCGTTTTATACACAGTTGTATTATGTTTCTAACTCAGAACACCAATGGACCTCCTGATCTCATGTTGGACTCCAGGACAATTTGCATTTCCATTGATGATGTAATGACCAATCATACTGGAAACCAACAGACACCACTGTTAAATGAACACCTGAAAAAATTGGAGAACAACCTAACAGAGTCACAGCGCTTCTCATACCTGCCACGCAGGCTTGCAGTCAATATTGAATTCAGAGACCTCTCATACTTGGTTCCTGAGGGACCATGGTGGAGAAAGAAAGGTATGATTTGAAAGTAATTTATTTAAAAGACACCGTTTTTTTTTTTTTTCTATTTTGAACAATTCTTTTAAAATATTTTTTATATTGCATCATTATGCACATTGCCTACATTCGTCTCTAAAATCTGAGTTAGGAACAGATTTTGCCTCATTTAATAATTATTGTCTATTTTAACTGTAACATATGCATTGCTTTAAGTTATTTGGTCCCAGCATATCCTGTGGGGTTCAAAACAGATGAATGAACAGGAAGAAGCCAGTTTATTATTATTATTTTTCTGGAAAGTTAATTTAAGTATACTGATTATTCAAATTTGTACTTTGCTAATCCCTGCACAATATCTAAATATTAACACCCAAATCAGACAAAAGTCATTTGTAAACTGTCCAGTAAGAAGCTAGTTATTTATTAAGTTATTACGTTTATAAGTTTAAATTGGTTTTAAGAAATGAAAGTACTTTTAAGTAAAGTAAATTATTTACAGTGCTTTATATACCACAAATAATGGTCTATATACATCAACAATTTAGGGGAGCCTGTTGGCTTTTTTTCTACTGAGATAACATACATTTAGTTTAACAGTTTTTTACTTAAAGATCTACATATGTATGTGGGTAATTTTATGGAGGGTGTTATCAGAGCATTTTTTTATTTTACATTTATTAAAAACTAAATAAAAAAAGTTAATCTTTATTATAAAGTAAATACATATATTTTTCTACTTGATCTTTACTCTTTTGATTCATTTAACACCTTATTGTGGTTCATATTACAAAATCCATCAGTTATATTCTTGCTATTTAAACACAATTTGATTGCTACCAGTGCTAAGCTTAAAAGGACAGTTTACTACTATTTTGATCTAATAGATTTTGGCATAGTAAAATAATCAATTATTTGTACAGTTTTCAAAACTCTAGTCGTTTTTTTTTTTTTTAGTTTTAGTACTGGTATACCATGTACCACTAGTAGCTAGAATACTCTCCTGAGGTACTAGGAAAGACAATATACAGACGACTGGTGACAGGATCATGGGCACCCAAGGTTGACCCATGCCCACTGGGCGTAAAGGCCAGCACGTCCTGTCTGATTCCACAGAAAAGCCGATGCAGCACAAATTGCTGGAAAAGGTCAATGCTGGTCATGAAAGAAAGGCACCAGATCACTGCCTCTGACACGGCCTCCAAACACGCCAGATCAAAATCCGATCGAGCAAATAAACTTGAGACTACACTTGAGGTCCCACCCTGCAACCCATGGCACACAAAGGATCCTCAGCCAATGTGTTGGTGCCAGACAGCACAGCACACCCCTAGAGGCCCAGAGCAATGGGACCATTAATCCTTTCAAACTAATAGTACTTTTATTATGTTCATGGTAATAACATGTATTTGCATTATTCTGCAAATATCACTGCATTCATATTTTTGTTCTACTGCATTATTATTATTATGATGTCCATCAATTCATGAACTTTAGTTAGAGGTTTATTCAGAATTATCATTAAATATTATGATTATTTAATATAATGATAATGGCAATAAATATTTTTACAATATACAGACAATTACTATAACTATATCGACATCCTACGGATGGGTAATTATTTTATTGGATCAAAACATCTGTCCTTCACTGGGTCCTCATCCCTAACCAACTGCAACTGTATCCAGAGCCTTTGAGCTTGTCTAACAAATCTTTTTAATCCATACTTAGTGGAAAGTGAGATCTGGCAACAGTAGTGTCAGCGACCTTGATACGTGCTCACAGCTCAGTTGGTAACTGTCGGTCAACAAACTGCATTAACCCCAGTTACTGTATGAGCACAGGGATTGGGATGGGCCGCATAAATTAGGATGGAACTGTCAGATGGCACTGGCACATATGCAGATAAAAGCAGTACAGCATGATACTGTGTATATGCTTTTTTTAGTTGCCAGGTCACTTGATGTTTAGTTGCCTTAAGTGAGATATTTCATGGCATGAGTTGCAATACTACAATGTTTTAAATGAAAAGTAGAGTAAGGCAATGCTTGTTCCTTCAAATGAAAATTAGCATTTTCACAAGTTACTAAATTGATTTAATAAAAACATTTTCATAGTTCTTCAGTAAACATTTAAAATGCACATGTTGCTACACAGATATAAGACACCATTCAGATTTTAATAAGTTAATCAGTATCCATTAATCTTGTTTATAATACAATCCATTGCTACAGGGTCCATGATCATTCGACCGCCTTCTAAGAAATATGATTTTTTTTTCTCCCTTAGGCAACACTGCTGGGCATGAATATCTTACCAGATACCAGTCTGTTAATTAATCCAAACTTTAGGCTGTTCATTCTGCATGATGGAAATGTGGTGTTACAGGATAAAAGAAAATGAGACAACTATTATCAATGCAGGATAAAGCTTATTCTCCAGCTTTTCATATACTGTAAGCCTGCACACAATGTGTTAAAATATTTTACATTTGCACCATCGTTAAACTTGGGTTGTTAGTCTACCAACATGTGCAATTTGATTCGTCTGTGAACCTTAAGCCCAATTTTGCATTACCTTTGGAACAGCCCTCGTATTACAGACAACATACTGCCTGTATCTAGTGGGACTGTCCACCTGTTCTTTGTTTTTCTGACACTAGTTGTTTTGTCTGGTGACGCAAGTCTGTGAGTATGCAAAATTCATAGTGTGGGGATCCCACACTAAACGAGGACAGCGAAGGTCAGAGATATTTGTGACTACAAATCCAATTAAACTCACAGCTACTGAAATCAACTGGATTAGCCTTTCAGCTAGACAAATAACAGGTCGCCATCTGACATTTTTTACAATCTGCCACTGTTTATTAATATATAATTGATATATTATGTCATCTCCATTTTTAAACCTACGGAATAAATACTGTGAGAATGGCACAATGCTGAAAATGAGAGAAATTATGAAAAAAAATTTTTTCAACCATCTGCTTTTGTTGTTAAATACATATAGAAATTCAAAAGGTTCTTTGCAGTCCATTATTAACAGTACATACAACATTTATAATGTACATACACCCACTTACATATAATGCAAATACTACATAAGCATGCAAATGCAGATTACAGAAAAAGGAAGTCTTTAGACAGCTTACAGGAACAACACCTTGGATCAAATTCAGAATGCATTGTCAATTTGGACAAAAGTAAGTGGATTAGAACCATGGAAAATCGAAAGGATTGTTTGACAAGAAAGAATGAGCATTATTCATTAGGAAATAGGCAAACAGGAGCAATCATGCGAAAAAAAAATTGAGAAACACAAAAGGTGTTCAACAATGCTTTCTTTCACCCCATTTACAAAGGGCCACCTTATGTCAGGAGGAGGTCATATGTAAATAGCCTGACATGGGGGTAAACCGGATCTCAGTTTTGACAAGTTTCTCACAGGTACCCACTGAATTGTCCTCTTCCTTTTTAGGTTACAAGACCCTGCTTAAATGCATCTCTGGCAGTTTTAGCAGTGGGGGTCTGGTGGCCATTATGGGGCCATCAGGAGCAGGGAAGTCAACTCTTATGAACATACTGGCAGGATACAGGTGAACACAAGAAAGACCTTTCTCTCTCTCTCTCTCTCTCTCTCTCTCTCTCTCTCTCTCTCGCTCTCTCTCTCTCTCTCTCTCTCTCTCACTCACTGTCTCTCACACACACACACACACACACACACACACACACACACACACACACACACACACTCTTATTTACCATGTGTTGTACATGCCTTACAGTATATGTGCAATTTCCTGTGTGGAACTGTTTTTAATAGATTATTAATAATGACATTATAATATAACATACTGCCTTAGACACACCCTAGCTGATGGGAAAACCTGGTCAATGAAAACATTCATGTAGTCAGCTGACTTAATTTAATTGCTACATAGCTTTGTTGAGTGTAGAATTGCTCAATTAAAGCAACCCAAGATCATAACACTGCCCCCTAGAGGCTTGTAACATGATGGCTTCACTGTTTTATAAGCTTCCCTTCTTGCATTGATGCATCCATCGCCTTGGAATATGAACCGTCTGGATTCATTACAGCACATGGCCTTTTCTATTACTCCAATGTCCAATATGCTCCCTAGAAAATTAAAGCCTTTTTTTTGTCCAATTAGCTGGTTAAGTGATTTCAGTGGATAGTTAAGTGATGCACTAGATGTTTCCTTACCTAGTTCAGGTTGATGCAGTTGAAAAAAAAATTCTGGTGATTGTAAAAACAGGATAAATGTTGACATAAATAAATCTGGTACAAAAAGTCTATCCAGAGCTGTCCAGAGAAGAACACTTTGTTCTTCATTGCACAGATTAATCTCACAGACACAAGGGCAAGTCAATACACATTTAACATGAATTCAAAACTGTGCTCCAAAAAGCATGCAGTATAATCTGCTGTTGTTATTGTGTAACGTTCGTAATATGCAAAGTCTTTAACTATTATGAATAAATGTATGTCGGCAAATAAAGATTTTCATTATAGAGTTAAACCCTTTTTACTCAACAGGAACTTATCTTACAACTATTGCTTAGAAAAAGGTGATCATGCTGACTCTGTTTGATTAAGCACGAGTGTTTGTGTGTTGCTAATCCTGCAGTGTCACTGTGCTCATTCTGCATCATCATAGACAGTACTTAGCCTACAGAAGAAAAAAAACCTGCTGTGTCCTAATGTAAATAAATTCTGATTGGCTGTTTGCAATTTTATGGCACATTGTTTAGGTTTTTGAGATCTTCATTTATTTTCATCTCAATTGTTATAATGGGCTCTCTATATCTAAAGTTGAGGTGTGATGGCATTTACTGTGTCTTATATATGTAGAAGTAAACATTTCCCACCAGTTTGAACTAAAATTCCAGAACACAGAGCTTACTGACAATTAGTATTACAGGATTATCAATGAGATTTACGTCAGCTCAAATTCAACAATATTATAGACTATTTTGTATATTCTTTAATCATGTCTTCTAAATCACAATGTAGCAATAATAATGTAGGTTACACTATTGAGTTTCTGTTTGCAAATGAAACCGGTCAAAGTTTAAATACATACTCAAAAATTGCTTTGACTTTTAGGGAAAGAGGAATGAAGGGAGATATCTTGATAAATGGACAACCCCGAGATTTGAGGTCCTTTAGGAAAGTATCTTGTTATATTATGCAAGATGACATGCTTCTGCCGCACTTGACGGTCCAGGAGGCTATGATGGTAAGGTGCTACTGAAACTTCTGTGTTTTTTTCTGAGAAAGCAAAAACTGGAATAAGTGTCTTTAATTTGTTTGCAGCTGGTTTTAACATTTAAAATCAGCTGCAAGCTGTAGTAAAACATTTTTGCTACACAACAAAAATAAAACTCAGAACATAGTTTGTGCAGAATATGTATTAAATTAATACTTATGTCTATACATTTCACCTTTAAATAGGTGATAAAAAACAAACACATGAATCAGAAAGTATGAATATTATACAGCCACAGGTTAGGTGGATATCAAACAACATTTAGGCAGGAACATTTACAGGAAACCAAAGCAGGGTCTAACATAATAATATCGCACTGAGATTTAAGACTTGTTAGTGACTATTTGAAGTGATTGCAAAACATATGATAGATAAAATTAATAAGGTTGTGAAAGTCCTTACTGTGAAAGTGAGTGTGCACACATGCATTTGATAGATTTCTGGTGCACAGTCAGTAATCAAGTAATCTTGCGTGAACTGGGAGTTGGAGTCCTTACCTGTAGGCCATGCTGGGAAAAGAGTCTGATTCTGACTCCAACATGGGCCTTACACACCTTTTAAATGGCATTTAAAAATGCCGTACGTCACCTTCTAATTGTCAAAGTTTACAGGCGACAGGCTTGCTTGCTACAACTTAGCTCTCAAAAAACTTTTAAACTTTTCAGTGTTCAAAATAATAGCAGCATGTTGAAAAAAGTGAGTAAAGCTCCATATCCATATAATAACTTTTAATTTAAATAACATAAATGCATTGGCACATTCTATTCTGAATCACAACATGAAGAAAAATGTGCTAAATGTATTATTAGTTTAATGTAAGTGAAGAAAAAC
>JAQQZT010000003.1:13243227-13254760 GCA_030068275.1 Clarias platycephalus
TTGGGTTAAGAACTGTCCAACGCATTATTAAATCCTGGAAGGATACTGATGAGATTGGAGATCACTTAAACTTTGGTGAAAGCAAATCGTTTAAAAAGAACAACAACAGAAATGAGAAGCTAGTTAGGTTAGCTAATTAATCAGGGTTGACTTATTACCAGCTGTCACATATTACTCACTGCAATAATTATACAATGTAAGTATCTTACCTATTTCTTTATCTAAATCGAGATAGTGATCTTTTTTTGGCTTGGCAGTGTGTGTCATTTGATCATATTGGGTCTTAGTATTAGGCAAATGCAACCTCAGACAAACAACATCTAATTTTTGTCGTGCTGCAATTATTTATTTACCAAAAATGAATCCAAAAAGAAAAAAAATGGCAAAACTAAGTACCCCCTTACTGCTTCCAAAGAATTTTAAAGGGGAATTAACACAATGCCAAGAGGGAAAGACATAAGCAAAGATCTTAAAGCAATTGTTGCTGCACGTCAACCTGGAAAGGGTCATAAAACCATTTCCAAACAATTTGAAGGTCAACATTCTACATTGAGAGAGTATTCACAAGTGGAAAGCATTCAAGAGAGCTTCCCATCTTCCAAGGAGTTCATAGCTTCAGCCCAAGGTCAGACCGTGCAATGCTCAGAGAAATAAAATACCCAAGAGCTACGTCTTAGACCTTTTAAATGACCATGGCAGCACAATTAGAGAAGATTAAACAAGTATGGTTAGTTTGGAAGGATTGCCAGGAGAAAGCTTCTTCTGTCTTAAAAGAACATGGAAGCAAGACTGTGGTTATCAAAACTGCATCTGAACAAACCACAAAACATCTAGAACAATGTTCTATAGGCATATGAGACCAAAGTAGGGTTGTATGGCCTAATGCTCAGCGCGGTGTTTGGCGATAAACAAACAGCATTTCAGCAGAAACACCTCATACCCACGGTCAAGCACAGGAGTGGAGGTACAGTATGATGATTTGGGCTTATTTTGCTGCTACAGGACCTGGGTACCTTGCAGTCACTAAGTTGAACATGAACTGAGGTTGTATTTTCTTAATACCAAAACCCACTATGATCAGATGCTTTTTGTTATTTTTATTATAATCATATGTATCATATATGTACTGCATACATACTCTGATTCCTCCATTGCCACTGGACATTTGTACTGTGCAGTGTTGAAGAGACAGATATCAGCATATTGACGCACTATGGTGGTTTAAAAATAAATAAATAAATAAAGAGATCATTATGTGCATTTTGTCATAAATAGTCTGTATAAAATTCTTAGGCATATTTATAAAAAACCTGAGATCTTTATTTTCTTTACAGTCTTGTTTGTGTTGTTTGTGACATGAACATTTACACTAATTGGTTCACCATGGTAGTAGATCTAAAGAAACAGAAGGAAAAAAGACAGTCAAAATATTATCAAAGTTTTATTTCAATTAAACAGAAAGAAAAGTAATTTAATTTCAGTAAATTGACATAAAGCTACTCGAAACTGTCTCTTAAAATTCCAAGTTTAACTTCTGTGCTATCCTTATGAATACAAAAAAGCTGTAATAATTTTTTTGTAGGACATTACTTCATCCACTAGGTGGAGATGAGATCCTATTTAACTCAAAAACCACCTCCCTACTCATAATTTTTTTGTTTACAACTGAAATAATTTCAGTCATTCAATTATATAGATTTATTACACACAGACTGATATATTTCATGTTTATTTCTTTTAATTTTGATTATTATGGTTTACAGCTAATGAAAACCCAAAATTCAGTATCTCAGAAATTTTTGTGAAAAATATTGTGAAAAAGTCCAATATTGGACATGATGTGATACTCTAAACAGCTAATTAACTCAAAATGCCTATAAAGGTTTCCTGATCATTTAAAAAGGCTACACAATTATGGGCCTGCTGACTTGACGGTTGTCCAGAAGACGATAATTGACACCCTGCACATGGAGGGTAAGACACAAAAGAATTTGAGGGAGATTCACAAGGAGTGGACTGCAGCTGAATTCAGTTCTTCAAGAGCCACCATGCACAAACATATCCAGGACATGGGCTACAACTGTTTCATTCCTTGTGTCAAGCCACTCTTGAACCATAGACAACGTCAGGGGCATCTTACCTCGCTTAAGGCCAAAGTCCTCTTTTCAGATAAAAGTAAATTTTGCATTTCATTTGGAAAACAAGGTCCCAGAGTCTGGAGGAAAAGAGGAGAGAAACAGAATCCGAATGGCTTGGGCTCCAGTGTTAAGTTTGCACAGTCGGTGACATTTTGGGGAGCCATGTCTGCTAGTGTTGGCCACACTGCCAATAGTGCTAATACCTGGTTTAAGGACCATGGTATCCCTATGCATGATTGGCCAGTGACCTAAACCCCATAGAGAATCTATGGGGTATTGTAAGGAGGAAGATGTGAGACAACAGACCCAACAACGCAGAAGAGTTGAAGGCCGCTATCAGAGCAACTTGGGGTTCCATAACATCTCAGCAGTGCCACAGACTGATCGCCTCCATGCCACGCCGCATTTCTGCAGTAATTCATGATAAGGGAGGCCCAACCAAGTATTCAGTGCTATACATGTTCATACTTTTCAGTTGTCCAAAAAATATATATTTTTATTATTACTGGTCTTAAATAACCTAATTTTCTAAGATACTTTATTTTGGGTTTTAATTAGCTATAAGTCATAATTATTAAATTAAAAGAAATAAATACTTAAAATATACTGTATAAGTATATAATATGAGTTTCACTTTTTAAATCAAATTACTAAAAATAAGTCAACTTTGCGATGATTAAAAGTTTTTAAGGAACTTGCTAACCTCTTTGTCCAGTGAGGCCTCTAGATGTAAGGGCTTATCTGACATGAGAAACTGTCTTGTTGTCTCGGCCATTGGTTGTGGACCTGGCTTCTCTGGTGCATACTGAACTTTTCTGATGATTAGGCGCACTGAGTTCCTATCGCCAAAAAGAGCATTTAGTATACAGTACTGTTTACTATACTAGTTAAACACAGTGGTAAATAATTGAATATTTTCTCTGAATCATGTCTATCAGTATGGTGAAATTAAATGCACGATAACACATGACAGACAATGTGGTTATAGGAGAATAATTCACTCTGTGTGATATGGTCTGATGAGAAGTGCAATACCACCTTGAAGAGGATTATTTTTGTGTTTGATCCAGATTCTAACAGCATTTTTTTTTTTCAAATTTGTATAACATGCAAAACCTACTTTTTTCATGGACGTATTTAACTCTACCACTTGAAATTCATGATTGCTTATGTAGATTTGTATCAAACTTAATTAAACAACAAAAGACTCAAGACTTCTGAGATCAGTTAGGCTAATATTTGGTACTGCATTTATACTCACTGAACACTTTTTTAGTAACACTATACTTATACTGTGTAGGGCCTTCTTCAAAATGTAATGGCCCATCAGCTTTTAGCAGACATTTGACAAAGTAAACACTGAGCTATCTGCATGAAACTTAAATGTCATATTTGGGCAGAGGACCTAATACAGTGCAGGCTCTTTCACATTAACCACTGGGGGATGTGATACATGTTTGCGCACAGAAAATCAAGCATACCTAATGAAAACAAAAGCGTACAATAAGAATTTTTGCATAACAATTAAACCTACATTTGTGAAGGAGTCTGTGACGGCTGGCTAACAGCCAGTGTTCACACATTAAAAAGTGTTTCTCACTCAAGCCTCTCACACACACAACACAATATACATTACAATGCCTCACCTGCAGGAGGTGTGTGTAAGAAGGGGGCAAGGCCAATATACCTGGGCTGGAAGACAATTACAAGACCCCGTGCTCGCACCAAAATGGACCGGTGAGTAGATCTTACCTGAGTGTTTTCTCACACGCATTTCCTGTCTTCATAGATTCCACGCTCTCTGAGCCTGATTCTGCTGCCGTTCTAGAGAATCGGAATGGACCTCGTCGGGCCCTTCCTCAGTCAGTAAAAGCGCATGAATACATCTTAGTGATCGTCAACTTTCAACTACACGATACCCCATAGCTGTCCAGCTCTGCAAAGCCACGTCAAAGAACATTGCAAGAGAGGTGGTGCAGCTGGTCAGCCGAGTGTGGCTCCCCTAGCAGATCCTTACGGACCAAGGTACACCCTTAATGTCAAAACTTGTGTGATTTTTTTGCCGGCTGTTGCAGGTCAAACAAATTCGCCGGTCAGTGTGCCACCCACAGACCATCGCTTCAATCAGACGCTCAAGCACATGCTGCGGTTAGTGGTGGATGAGGGCATCCGAAATTGGGACCAACTGATCCTGTATGTGCTGGTTGCAGTCCGTGAAACACTGCATCCTTCCACAAGATTCACTCCTTTCAAGCTCCTATTTGGCTGACAGGCTGCTGGACATTGCAAAAGAAGCATAGGAAAAGTAGCACTCAGCTTTCCTATCAGTAGTCAAGAATGTGAACGAATTACAGCATAACATAAATAAAGTGCTTCCTATCGTTAAACAGCAGTGAGTGCAGATGGAGCAAAAAGTGCCTGTGAGCGCCACAAACAGCCACACGAGTTCCAGGTGGGTTGACCGCATACTGTACTCCTGCGGACCCCCAAAAGTGTCACTTGGGGCAGAACGAGGCACAGTACCTCAGGCACCGGATCAGATGCAGCACGCTAAAGCCGGAAGAGCAGAAAGTGGAGGCAGTCTGATCCTACTCATGATCCAAGACAAAGAAACAGGTATGTGCCTTTTTGGGACTAGCAAATTATTACTGCTGTTTTATTCCTGGTTTCTTTTCTTTTGCAGCACCCCTCTTAGACCTCCTTAACAAGGGCCTTCCAGAGAAAGTGTGCCAGACCCAGAGGCAAGACAAACAGGAAGACAGGAAGAAGAAGAATTTCAATCAACTTAAGACCCACCTCGCCAGTTCCCCTGGAACCCCGACATCAACCACCCTTTCCTGGTCCACACGGACACATCCAAGACTCAGGTTTGACGGTGGAAAACACCACATCCTATATGTGAGTAGGAAATGTCTTGCCTGCTGAGAGAAACTATGCAATGATAAAAAGGGATTCTCTTGCCATTAAGTGGGCAATAGAGTAGCTAAGGTATTACTTAATGGCGACATTTTACCTTACTAACTGATCATCTTTCTCTACAGTGGCTCGCAAGAGTTAAGAACGCCAACCACAGAATAACCCGTTGTTTCTTCTCACTACAGGATTTCTCGTTTTCCGTGGTTCACCGGTCCGGAGCTCAACACGGACCGCCGATGCACTGTCAAGACGACATGCCCAGTCCTTGCCTGCAGGTGCGAGCTCAAAGCTGAGAGGGGGTTCTGTGATGGCAGGTTAACAGCCAGTGCTCACACATTAAAAAGAGATTCTCACTCAAGCCTCTCACACATTAAGCCTACTGTAACTTACACCGCCCCACCTGCAGGAGCTGAGTGTTTGAGAAGGGGGAAGGGCCAACAAATACAGAGAACTCTGCACCTACTGAGCTTCAACCCGTTGACCCATGCCATTCAACTTGGCGCCAGCAAAACAACAGTGCCTCTAACAAGCGTAACTTCTTTAAGACTGCATACCTTTGAACTTGACCAAGGCTGTGCTTAATAAAACTGTTCCTGATTGTGACCTCTGTGGTGATTGTGATCTGTTCTCATGTGTTCCCTAGTGCGCTAAGGTGTACAACTCCTTGTTCCACACACCAAATAGTGGCCTTGCTCAGATAGAGAGTGGATTCAGGTTTGTATTAGTGCTAGTTAGCTTTTTAGCTCATGTTAGGCATTAATAAAACAACAAGGACTATTAAAAGGCAATTATTAAGACAAAAAGGGCAGATCACATTATACAATATGTTTTCTTGTTGAAAGTGCTTCCTTGAATGGGTGTTGAATGTGGGTTTTGGCAGGCAGCTGCTCTCTCCTCTTTCCAGTACTGCAAACCATACTGACCAACCTTCACCAAAGCTGACAACCAGCAGTTAGTGTAATTAATGATTTGTTAGAACACCTGTCATGCGGAGTGATACAGTATATCTCACTTGTAACTTGTTTACCACACTATTGACTTCTAAAACATATACGTTTATGTTTTCATAATGGAGTTCATAGAACAAAAGTGCTCTACCTTTTGTGAATTTTCTCTTCAAAGGTTTCAGCGCAGAAAGCCTTCACTTCGAAGTCAACCCCACAAGCCTTTTTAAATGTGAGAAAAACAGAGGAATTATTTTTTGTTTTATTGTTTCAGACAGAACAACTTCTTGGAATCTCCATTGTTTGTGTTTATGGCACACCTTACCTTGCCAGTATCTTCTGGTCCAGGTTGCAATGTAACAGAACAGGGTAAATTTGGAGGTATCTATGAGAAAATATTTGAGTTTAATTAAATTATTGTGCTAACAATTAAATTAATATATAAGAATCTTTTAAAGGTTGAACTATTGCTTAAATGTTAACCTCAGATATAATTATAGAATTGAATGATTCTCAGCAGCTACACAAGAACTGGAATTTGTCTTAACCAGAGTTTGTGTGTCAGTTACCCATGATCTGAATTAAAAGTAAGCATTTCTTTTGTGGCCTTGTCGTTTGGCACTTTCACTTTCTTTCGGTGGCTTTGGCACTATTTAACCCCTGTTTTGTACATGCATGCTCAAAATAATTTTGCACCCAGAAAAATAATTTGTGTACATACACTGCCTGGCCAAAAAAAGTTGCCAGTTCAGAATACTCAAATTATCGGGCTGCACCAAACAAAACAAAGAAGAACTAAGGAGATGTGAAATTACTGGAACTGGGTTAAGAACCCTTTAACACATTATCAAAACCTGGAAAGATAGTGCTGGACCAACTTTAGTGGAAGGAGATGAGGGGGAAAAAATCATGAATGGTGATCACTAGATAGTGTGGTCATAAGAAAACCACTTGTTAGTGAGGCTAATCAGAAAAAAAGCTTTAATTTGCTATGTAGTATAAAGATTGGACTTTGAAGCAATGAAAAAAGGTCATGTGCTCTGATAAGTTCAGATCGACCCTATTCCAGAGCAATAAGACCATCAAGTGCAAGAAGGGAAGCACATGAAGCGATGTACCCATCATGCATATTTCCCTCTGTACAAGACTTCTGAGGCAGTGTTGGGCATATTCCAGGACTCAAATTGTGAAAAGGTTGTTCTGGGAGCATGAGAAATCATTTTCACAGATGAACTGCCTCCCACATTGTGTGATATAATCAAAGCAAAAAGTGACTGAATGAAATCTAAGACTGAGTACCTTTTTTTGGCCAGGCAATGTATGCAAGACTACTCTTAATATGGATAAGTCAACAACTCTGAATACAGCCTTTATTTACCCTTAAATGTGAGATCGAGTTGTCACATTTATGCAAAATTAAACTTTCATTTTGTAAATGGATAATATTTGGAATAGTATCTATAAATAATGGCACAGCAGCACAGAATTAACCTCAAAGATAAATGGATAGGCACGCTCTCCAAGCTTTTTAATCAGCCGCTCCTGTAGTCGTGTCAGGCTTTTCTTCTCTTCAGGTACAGGAGGGAATGCCTGTATATTGGCCACAAAGAGGTCCTTTCGAAATGTCAACCCAAGAACATCTAAGTCCTCTCTCCCATAGCGGAAAGCACATGTCAGCGTTATAAACACTGTAAATGAATGACAAGGAGGGAAAAAGACTAAGTACTCTACCATACCTCCTCAAATATTAGCATTAAAAAATCTTAATTAATAATGTAAGACCATGTTAAAAACTATTATACTGGTCGTGGGGTTTCAAAAAAAAAATTTCTTACCTTTTCTCTCCTTCAAGTACTCCGGATCAATTAAAACCACACCATCTGCAAAATGAAAGAACATGCCTTATAGGGTAAAGGGCATGCTGTAGGTTGAGGCGCAAATGCTGAGCCAGGGAGTAGATGGAATACATTGAACATCTTTGTTTTTTAGTTTATTTTTCAACATTTACCATGATTTAACATAATAATAAATAAAATAAAATAAAAGTCATACCAACAGGCTCTACAATGTCCACATGATCAACAAAGTCCCTCTTGCCAAGATATACAGTTAGCTTAAAAAGATAAAATTGAAGTGAGACTGGTGTTACAACACAACACATTACATTTTAAATTATATTAAATATAATACTAACTACATTGTAATGTTATCAATAATAGTGTTGCATAAAAATATGTTGCAAAATTTGTCACTTATAAAATTTTTACTTTAAGTTAAAATGTTATAAGTTACAAATTTTGTGAATATGTCTGCAAATATGTTGCATAATGTTCCATTCTAACCAAAACATCATTAGCTAATTAATTAATCACTTTGATTCATACGTTTACATGATAGCACTTCAATTATAGGAATGGGAATTACAGACTTACAAACTTTCAAATTACCTTTCCATTTGGGCTTGCCTTTTTGAATACCCTGTGTGAAGAGAGAAAAAGTAGTTTGGAAATTCTTATCTAAATATAACACTCAAAGGGCATATCAATCACTATACCCTTAAAAGCAGGAAAATTAGTCTAAACACACGGACAGCTTGTGGATATAAAGATGTAGTAAGGTTTTGGGGTGTCTCCTCAGTCACAGTGTGTCTTTTTTGTTCTGCTAGTGAACCACTTTCTCTAAGTATTGATGAGTGTTTCAACAGACTTGGTCACTCTACCTTATCTATTTGGTCATGGCAGACATGTGCATGGGTGGAAAAAGCTAATGAGGATTCGGTAGTAAAATTTTAATTCTGTTTTAAAATTAAACCAGGGATATATTTTCATGTTAAATATGCACTATGTATTTCTTACACTGAAGAACATCAAAGGGAAATTGTGAAAATCTAAAGTTTCATTAATTAGTTTATTAATAATCATCATCATCATCATCATCATGAGGAACAAACCTTTAACTTAATGGCTGCCAGTACTTCGTGGAAATACAAAGAGGGTTTAGTGCAAACCAAGCCAGAGACCATAACACACTATGGGTGTAATACAAAAATATGATTGATATCTATTTAATTTTCCAAATATGTAATGGATGTGGCCTAAACTAGAAGGGGTTTTTGATGCTGTTGTCATTTGTTTTGTTTTTTTGTTTGTGGTTGCAAACCCTATTCCTGGAATTCCTTGGAAAATGACTGAAGAGTATTTGAAACAAAAAAATCCAAATGTAAAACATCCTACCCCCCAAAAAAGGCTAATATGTTTAAGGACATTATAGTGGTTAACAGCTGTTATGATGAGAAACAGGATTAACCAATCAGGATCATGCATTTTCAGGTCAGAAAACCCTGGGTGTAAACCCTAAATAGTTGCCCGATTGCTTATAAAATCTAAAATAGCAAGCATAGTACAAGCATAATGTGTATCCTTATGTTATCCTAATTATATTGTCTTGAATAATATATTGTTTAACTCAGTCACTGAGGTTGCACAAGTCAGCATAGTCTTAGGTTTGAGTACCAAGCCTGAATAAATGAGGAGGGTAACCTCAGGAAGGTAACAATTTTATAATAAACAGTACACGTGCACATGGATGTTGACTATACGAGTGACGCACGTGCACTGAGACTGAGTATAGGAGACAATTACCCACAATCCGGCAGCCTGCAAGAGAGAAGAACCATTGGCTCAGTTGTGGTCATGTGACACTCAGGAGACAAAGCGCATGCATACTACTCGTATGTGAAGACCTCACTTATTTATCAAGTTAAAATTTATTTTTAATTTTAGCTTGTCTTACAAAACACTCACAGACCAAGTTACTCACAATTCAGGGTTACACTGTATTTAATAGGATCTTAGAAGTAGAAAGGATGCCTGATGAGTGGAGAAGAAGTGGTTTAGTTCAAGTTAGACATGTTTAAGAACAAGGGAGATGTGCAGAGCTGTAGCAACTACAAAGGCATAAAGTCACACCATAAAGTTATAAGAAAGAGTAGGGGAAGCTAGGTTGAGAAGAGAGGTGACAATCTATGAGCAACAGTAAAGCTTAATGGCAAGAAAGAGTACCACAGATGCCATGTTTGTTTTGAGAGTGCTGAAGGTGAAGTACTGTATAGAAAAGGTCAGCAAGAGGTGCAACATGTCCTTCTTACAACCATTGTTTAACTGGTAGAGGAGGACATGACACAGTTATTTAGAATGATAATCACCCAAAATCATGGACACAAGCACAAAGCACAAAAGCCAAAATAGTATGTCAACTTATCAGTGTGAATTTTGTGTGGCTGCACAAAAAAGCTGTAATTCTATTTATCACATTTTTATCACAATTGATAAATCAGACTGCAGTTGCATTTGTTGAAATTTAAGAATTAAATTTAGTATCAGTAATACAGTCCCGATCAAAAGTTTAAGAACACTTGAAAAATGGCAAAAAATTATATTTTGCATGGTTGGATCTTAACAAGGTTCCAAGTAGAGCTTCAACATGCAACAAGAAGAAATGGGAGTGAGACAAAACATTTTTTGAGCATTCAATTAATTGAAAATAATGAATAAACTGAAACAGACTGTTTTACAGCTGATCAAAATTTTAGGACCACATCTCCAAAAAAAAAATCCAGACTGAAAGCTCACTTCCTGGGCTGAGACATTTGACCCCGTCTACTGCATGCTTGAATCTTACTGTGAATCCAACCCCTATAAGCCAACAGGCCCATTGTTGTGTGATGGCCAATTGGCCTTTCTTCATGTGAGTTGATGTGCATCAAAGACCAACTCTTTCACTTCTTCTTTTTAAACAGTGACATGTGGACACAGATTTATAGTATAATAGCCTTAACATTAAAACAACTGACAGGTTAAGCCAATATCATTGACTAAATTGATACAAAAGCACCTATCAGGGGATGTTTGCAATCTTAGGTAACAAGCATACATTCCGTTCTGGAAGTTAATGAGTTGAAAGCAGGAAAAATAGGTAAACATACAGATGGCCAATTAATGGTCGAAGGAATGATACCCACTGAACCAGGGTCATGGTTATCCAAGGTTTTTTTTTTTTTTGTGCATGGAGAGTGAACCTAGACTCCCTGGTCTGATCCCACAAAAGAGCTACTGTAGCACAAGTAGTGAAAAGGAAATCATGCTGGCTATAACAGAAAGGTTATCACAACACAGAGAATGCTGACTTTTGTCCACTGCAGTATCCTATATACTGTGGCTTTGCTAAGTATCCACAATACTGTATTGTAATATGGTGTTTGCAGACAGGTGGCTTTATCGCAATGTTAGATCACAATGCAGGAGACTGGTAGGCAGTGGGTTGTGTTTGAAACAAGACTTTTCTTTGCTAGCTTGTTAGTAATGGATGGATGTAGGAGAGAGATCTGTGGATTAGGGTGTGGGTGAAATCCCTGAATATCAACAATTTCTAAAATAAAAGGATATGCTGTTGAACAGACGTGTCAAGTAATGAAGTACAAATACTTCGTTACCTTACTTAAGTAGAAATTTTTGGTATCTATACTTTACTGGAGTA
>JAQQZT010000003.1:13278404-13288698 GCA_030068275.1 Clarias platycephalus
CTGTCGTTATTTGTATAGATATCCAACTTCATATTGAGATCTGATGTATCTAATGTGTTTCTTTAAAGTGTTCCTTTCATTTTTGTGAGCAGTGTATTTATTTCATTATACTATTTCATATCTGACTGGCGTGCACCACCTGGCATCCTCTGGTTATATGAAAATAAATACTCGGGCACATTCTAGTAGGAATAAGTCTATATACTCTAAGTCTTTGCCTCTCTTAGGCCTTTAAGCAGACTCATTTCATGCAAGTAGAATCTAATAATATTTAATAATCTTTTATTTAGTTCATTAATTAACTGAACCCCAAATATAGTATCAGTTTTTACAAGAGTGGCAAGCAGGTTAAGCGTCGTTGGCACGTTAAGCAACTGAATGAGTCATACACTTGGCAAATGTAAAAAATCAGTGCAATCATTTGCCTTTTTTTTCAATGTTATATTACAGCACATATCAGCTCTTAAGGACTCTAGGAGACAATTAGTATGTGGGCTGATGGTTGCTAAGCGACAGGCGAGCAGTTGGCAGGGCAGCAGCTGGAGGTTACTGCTGCTTGGAGTGAATGAGAGATGTCAAGGTCTCAGGCGTGGGCTGAATAATGCATTCATTTCTTGAAATCTTTAAATGCAGAGGCAGCACACAGGAATCACAAGTATTGGGCTTAAAACAAATCATATCCGCAGACAACTTTCCTTAACGATGCATTTTTAAAAGAGGGTATTTCACATTTTAAATCCTCATTGTAGATACTGATGGTAAATTTAGCCAGAGATAGTACTGGTTGTATCACATGGACTTGTTTATGAATTTACATTCACAGCAACCGAGTTATCATTATTAACCTGGTCTCCTTCTTTTTAACTAGTTCACAAGTTCATGTTATTAATTTATAATAATACTAATATATATTTTACTATTCATTCTATTGATATGTACAGTTTACATTACACTATTATAAAGATAGAGTTAAAGTCACCAACGTATGAACATTTGAGTTAAGAATTTCTGCAGATACAAACAAACCGTGGATCTACAAACATTCGTAGATGCAAATTTTTTACTACAGTGGAAGCAGTATTTGTGTATTGTACAAAAAATAGACACTGAAGTCCACCATATACCAATGTTTACAATTATATTTACAATGATAGTGGAACCTCGGTTTGCGAGTGTGCCGCAAAACAAGCAAAAAAATTTTTATACCTTTTGTCTTGATAAACGAACGAGCCTTGATATACGAGTACCAAATATCATTTAGTATCATGTGGCACGCATGATTTTCTTTTATTCTTTTATTTTGTGTTTGTATATGTGTGTGCTCCCACAGAGGTGTGTGTGTGTGCGTGCGCACGCTCCGGGAGATGCGGGGAGGGCAGCCCCCTTTCCCTCCTTCCTCCTCTTCTTTCTCTGGTCTCAATCATTGCAGCTAGGATTCTTTTGCAGTAATTGTGTCAAAAACTAATGACACACATGCTCTCTGCTTCCCGCATTCAGCTGCTTGTTCATCATTCTTTTTAAATAGGGCAATCTTTACCATTACCATCACTACTGCCATCTAGTGGATAGGTGAACACTAAACTCACCTATCCAGTAGATGGAAATAGGGAGTAATGGTAAGAATTTGCATGTTCAAAAAGAGCGGAGAACAAGCAGCTGAATTACTGACTTGACAAGTAATTAATAGGACTTAGTCCTATTAATTACACTAACTGTTGCTTGTTAGCTAAAATAAGATATACCTTTATTCATCCCACATGGGGGAAATTTCTTGTAACTTGTGTTAGCTGTCAACTAACACAAGTTCCTCTAGCCGCAGCTGGATGTGTTGGTGGAGCGAAATAACAGACTACATAAACAAATAAATCATAACGTGTTGATTATAAATGTTTGTAGAACTGTTGTATAAAAGTGGTACAAAAACTGCTGTAATGAAAAGTCTCCATCAGTTTGCAATGATTCTTGCTTCAAAACTGCAAAACATAAGTTCTCATTTTGCTGTCAGACAGGTCATATAAACTACTTGGGCAATCAGTCTAGAACAGTATGGGAATGGTTGGCTATTCTGTACCATTAGGATTTTCCCCAAGCCTCTATATACCATTGTGACCTTTGTATTTTACCTTTGCATTCCACCTGTGTAAAAAATATATTTAATATACCATAAGATATTACAATAAAAAATAATTTCTTACCTGCTGTCCCAGAAACGTATCTTTCTGTCAAAATGCCCACTGATTGTGTAATATTCTGAACACACTACATCACTACAGTAGGATGATACCTCAATGGTCTGGATACCTAAGATAAAAATGCATCAAGTGAGGGAACACAAAATGTTATATATTTTTTATAGTGATTAAAATAATAAAAATTGTTTATTGTTTTCATTATGCATCAGTGCGCTGTTTAGCCTGTGTATTGACTGTTCTTTAGTAACAACCGCCGGCAACAACAGCCCCCATGAAGAAAAAGGTTAAAAAGGCTGTAGCAGTGCGGGAGATTGACACAGTTTAACGGCAATGCAACATCACATTTCTGTTTATGTGTGCACTAACTCCTAAACAGCAGCCCACTCCCTCCTTCTCTCCTCTCTCATCTTCAGCCATGATTCTTAGCAAAGGTGAAGTGCAGATTAATTTGGTTTATTTTTAGTTTATATTTTGTATGAATTATTTTTATATTAATATTTTTGTTGTGGAACGAAATCATCTGACTTTCCATTATTTCTTATGGGGCAATTTGCTTTGATATACGAGTGTTTTGATATACAAGCACACTTCTGGAACAAATTATGCTCGTAATCCAAGATTTACCTGTACACACATGAAATTGACATCCCAAAAGATTAAAGAACCAAAGCTTTAGCACCTATGGTGCCATGGGAGGGATGGCTGCAGCCACTGGCACAAGCCACGCCCCCTTGACTCACACACACACACACACACACATCTCCCTGATACAACAGCCACTTAATGTGCACAAACCTTAAAGATTTCAAAGGCTTATAAAAATGAGGAAATTATCTGACTGATCCAACACATAAAATCATTTTAACAACCACTTCTGTAAACACAAAATAATGAAATATGTTTAAAACCTTTAAAATGAACTACTGTACTAGTGTTCAATTCTTCCAGTATTAAAAATCTCATGAATGTGAAAACTGTTATAATTCATGAAAAACCAATAGAAGCTATTTTGTCGTGAGAAAATAAGGTGTATACGTATACAACATATATCTGATATTGTACATGATTGATATTATACATGTGTGTTGACAGACTTACAGGCAGCACGTTGCAGGTCCCAGATTTTTACAGTCCTGTCTGCACTCCCAGTCACCACCTGCCTTAGGTTACACTTAAACCTAGCTGCTGTGACTTTCCGAGAATGGCCTGTCAATGTAAACTGCAAAAGTAGAAAAGAGATAAAGAATTCAACAAGGATGTATTACAGATGATAAAATTTAAAACTTATGAGTCCTTGTTTTCTAATTAAATTTGTATTACATTTTATTTGTATAGCGCTTCTAACAACTGTCATTGTCGCAAACAGACTAATGATATTTGGATAAATCATCATCCAGATACCTGATAAATTATCACACTAGTCACTTTGTAGGTGCTGTGAGAGTATAAAAGGGATCATTTCCTACATTTGCAGCAGTACAGAGTCACATGACACCATGGATAGTATGCAGACACATTCTGTGTGAATGATGCCTTGCAGAGCATGATTCAGGGAAACGGTAAAGTACATCAGGAGTGCTCAGTCAGACAAAGTGGGGGGATGGGGGCTCTGTTACCTTTGGGACAGAGTCATCCAACCGCCAAATAAGAGCCGAGTTATCATATGATCCAGCTAAAATTCGGCTGCCCTGGTGAAGTCAGAGAAGAGATTTAGGATGTTAGTATACAAACTGTAAGGTATTATAATATTATAAGGTATTATAATCAAATAAGAAGATTCCTGAGAACAGTCCCCCTCACTGTGCTTCCTTAGGTGATAACCTACTATATCCTGTATCCAGACAAATGTACATCCAAACGGCTCTTGTCCACTAAAACATTTTTGTTTAACCGGAGAATGCAAACGTATTTCCTATCACCTGTCTGTCTCTAGGTCTCTCTATGACTGACATGTTAATGACTAGTTTCTTTGATGTTCCAGACACGGCACCGCTTTAAAAGTGCTCTCTTTGCTGAGAATAAGCAGAGATCTTCAGACATCACGCCCGTTTGTGTGTGTTTGTCTCTCCCTTCGATCGGGTCTGGACCGGTAAGTGTATCAAGGTGCGGCGGACGCAATAAGCAATAACTCTTCTTCTCTTAATTCAGCTTAAAACTTATTTCGGACACTCTTCTTCTTTTTAAACCTAACACAAACAAATATAAATGTAGGCTTAAGCTAATAAAATACTAATTCGGGAAAGTTAAACATCAACTACTTTGATATATCACTTCCAACAGTGTGCCACCAAAACTAAAATGGCATGGTGTGTATTCATACCGTAGGATCAAACTCAATGCTGGTGATGCCCTCATTACTCCCATCTAGTGTCCCTCTGTAGTGCAGCAAGCCTGAAAAAAAAACAAAAAAACATCTGTTTACATAAGATGTAAAATCAAACAAAATTCACATCAATATAAAAAAAAAAATTCACATATTTTACCATTTCTTTTTAAAACCATTATGATTCAGAGAAACAAAGCTGTTTTGCTAAATTTTATCTGCCAAAAACCTGGAAATGTTATAGGAATGCATGGCACGATTGCATCAATGGAGTTGATAAGCTATGGACTTAATGAATGAAATGGAAAATGAAGGTTAAATTAGACCACTTTTGCCTGACTGAGACTTCCAGCAGGACAATAATCCAAAATGTGTTGAAATATATAGAATAATTTATCACTGGACACAAATAAAGTGTTTACATGGCAATCCAAGGCCCCTAACTTAAACCTTCATTGAAAAGCCATGGGGTGCAATGAAAAGAGTCTGCAAGAGGATCCTTGTATTAGGAGTATTGTATTAAGGAGTCCTTGTTTTCTTTTGTATCGTCCAAAATAACAGGAAAAGACTTTAAAGCTGACAGAGGAATGCTGCACAAACTAGTAAGTGCAGGAATATGTTCTTTTTAAGTTATATTTCTTGCATATTTTAATATGAGATTAAGTTAATTATTTTTAACCCATCTTTCTCAAGAATGGTAATAATGGTGGATCTGACTAATTGTCATTGTAATCATTTTCTAGTATAATTTAAGCCTTAAACTTAATTATATATTGCTATAAAAAAAAGTACCATTTTGTTTTCATTTCCATTTGTAGTTGTGCAGTACCTGAGCTGATATCCCAAAGTTTGATCACCCTATCTGTGCCTCCTGTAGCCAGAAGATTTGACCTCGGGCTGAATCTCACTGCATTGATTCCAAGCTCATGAGCATCCTGTACAAATGGGGACATTTCAAATCTGACACACAATCACAATTTTATGTGTCCTGAATTCAGATAGTACTTCCAAAAACAAAGTAACTTTAGTGATTCTCATAATTAAAATGCTACACAGTAAGTTTAGACTGTTCCATGAATGCACTCAGATTATACTGAATATATCCCACAACCTAATTAGATTTAAATAAACCTAAAGTTAAATTCCATTTAATTAAATTGTCTATATAAGACAGCATTTGCAAATTCTACAAGTAAGATATCCTAAACTATTTATCAACACTCGTTCATACACTCATGTCAACTACATCATTTGGGATGGAGACATCGGGGTGCATAACAGTGTTGGGTGCCTACATGTGGCAGAGCCGCACTGTGCCACTGCAAGAAACTGTTACTGTACGACAGTGTTGGGTGTAACGCATTACAAATTAGCGCGTTTGAGTACTCAGATTACTTTTTTGATGTAACGAGTAATCTAAAGCGTTAGGTCCGCCATTTAAGTACTCAGTTATTTAGTTTTTTTTTCTAAAAAATTTAATCCGTTATTCAGATAATTTATGCAATCTGTGAGCCAGACAGCAGTCATTCCCAATCCGTTATTGTATGTGTGTGTAAGTCGTCCTACAAGCCCCGCCCCCCGATAACCCGCCCCCTCTGTTATTCTTGCTGTTTTACCCCCATCTCACCTATGCGGTAAAACCGCGTAGGTGAGATAGTGGTATTATATTAGGTATATTAGTAGTCATGGCATGGCAGACGAGAGACCAACCATTGAGCCACCAATGTCCAAATCGCAATAAGAGCGTTTTAAAACATTTTGAAGGAACCAAAATTTGCAGTGCACAGAATGAAGGTGAGATTGCGTTTACTAAGTAGATTTTTAAGTAGAATTGCACATTGATAAACGTGTATTACAAATATATAACACCATCTGGTGAATTTTGAGATAAAGTAATGATTTTTTTTTCAAGGTCGATATATTTTTTTTATAAGGGTGTTTTCCATTTAAATTTCAAATTAGCATATCTTCTCTTCCCGCGGGCCGATTATGATGAAACAAATATATGTTCCCTCAAGCTCAGCTAAATATAATACCTGTGAAAACCCCATTATAATTCAGTCAGAAGTTTCTACATGATGAGTGCACAAACAGACAAAAATAAAAATAAAAACATCTTGATGTGTTCTGTCATCTTATGCCCTCCACCCCCCCAAAGATATTTTCACAAATATCTTCAATGTAAAGACACACCAACTTTACAATTTTATTACATGTGTAGATATTAAAATGTCAGACAAACAAACAAACAAAAAAACCAATTCCTTAACCCCATGTCTATTAATTTGCATTGCATGCTGATTTGAACACTTACCACTGCATGAGTGACTTTGGTTGGAACTCTAGCTATTAAACAAACTCCAAGAGGGGTACAGAGATCTTCTTCCAAACTGCTAAGTGAATTACCTCGCCTCTTTTTTCTGAGGATACACAAACGCACACAAAGGCAGAAAATGATGCATCATGCCTTTTAGACAAATGGGCTAACTGTAAATTATTGTATCCAAGAAATAGTACAAAGGGTACACGAGTGGAGCAACAAAAATGTTTTGCCCCATCATCCGGATAGAGATGTGAGTTGGATTCTAGCCAACCATGTGCATCTGTGAGCTCATGCAAGCGGAAGCAGATGGCACTTTCTTTTAGGTCTTATGCCACTCCCTAATAGAGTGTGAATAATAGTTCAAAAAGATGCTGTTGATGGCTTCACTTGCCTCAGCAGAAGCATGTGTTATCCTAGCACCCTCCGTGGTTGATAGGTGGGAATTGGATACAACTAAAATTAGGGAAAAAATAATAAATGCCAATCTTTTTCAAGTATTCAACTGTCCATTTTGGGCGAGTTTGATGTAAGCATTACGTAAAGGTCTTGATCTGCATCTTTTTTGCAATGGTGCCATATGATTGGCCCATTAGATAACTGCATGAATGTACAGGTGTTCCTAATAAAATGTTCAGCCAGTGGATAATTACCATTAAAAAACGTTTGCTTAATATTCTTCCCTTTTTGTATTGCAGTATTAAAACAATTATATTAACTTTGCTAGTATCTTTAAATTTGTGATAAATTGCAATATATCTTTTCCAAAAACAGACAATCATGGAAATGTTTCTGTTTGGTTTTATTTTATTAACTTATGTCCAACCCTGCTGTCCAAAATATTCTCCCAGAGTCTCTTGAATTTGTGCAGCCTGTGGATAGATGATTTACACATAGTAACATGTGATCAGCCATAACATTAGCAACACATAATATTAAGACTGATTATAAATTACATAACAGTAAACTGGACAATGTCCTATGCCTTATCTTTTAGTTGGACCTGTATGTCAGAGACCAGGTCATACAAACTAGCTTTTTGTTGTATTCACAAAATAACTATTCTGTTTCCCATTTTGTTTGGAATCGTTGACATTCACTGTCCACTTTTTTTTTTTAGCACCTTTAAAGCCACCGTATACACTTACAGCCTTATTATCTAATAACAGCTCCACCTGCAGCTCAGTGTTTTATTGTCATGGACATATATTTAAACAGCAAACAGGGCACATTAAATTGATTACCAGAATTTCTTGGCAGACCATGGCGTACCCGAAGGCCTTGTAATTCACACATGTGGTTTCACACTGTCTTCTCCATACTATCACTTATTGGGTAACAGACCGTTTTGGACAGTGAATTTGTGCAAATGTCGGCCCCAAACAATTTAAATGAGTGCAAATTACATGTGGTGAATGCCACATTAATATGCCTTTATTGTAAATATTTTGATCATGTAACTTTCTATATAAAAGGTAAGGTTTTTAACCTAAAAAGAAAAGCGCTACGCACAGATTATGTTGACTCATTTTATTATTATTAGTAGTAGTATTAGTAGGTATATATCCTCCTACTCGGACTTATTTGATACAACCCACTGGTTTACATGAAACCAAAAAAATATGACGGTAAGATATCTTAGATCCTAGGAACAAATGTTTGTCCATTAAAGTACACTGGATTTTCTTCAGTTATAATTACATAATAATAATAATAATAATAATAATAATAATAATAATAAAAAATCCACATTGCAGAACTAAAAATGTATAAAAAGTCTGTAAGTAATTAAAAGTATGTTTACTCACTCAAATAAACCTCTGATTGAGTCAAGAATCCGAGGAGAAGTAACCGAAGCTGATCTGAGAACAACAATGTTTTATAAAAAAAAAGAAAAGAAAAAAAGAAAAAAAAGACATACAACATAAATTACCATTTTCATGGATTACTTAAACCAAACAATATTACATTGGTTATAAAATTACTGACTTTGGTAAGTACGGTAAGGTTACAATAGTTTCTTAACTACGACCACCCAATCCAAGGGGGGAGGGATGGCATTAAAAACAAACATGACAAACATGACATGAAGGAATAACACATGGTGGGCTGTTACACTATGGGATAGGGTGATGCATCGCTAAACAGAGTGGATTATTTTCATATAACAAATAATACTTAAATAAACCGCATCAATTAGTTTACAGCCAGAACTACGAGACTTCAAGAATTTAACGTAGCTGTGGTATAAGGCATAATATTATTCCATGCTTAATAGTATATTTTTTGATATCTTTGATATCTCTTGATAGATATTTTTTTAGTTTTTGCTGTTCTTCTGCATAGATATAATTAGGGCGGTTACCTGAAAGCGCGTAAATGGCTGCTGCCTTTCAAGCCCTCTTCACTTTCATTCCTGCGTAGTAATGGTGATGATGGTAATGACACACTTTGGGGTACTCTGGGAAAAAAATGTAATAATAATTTGAAAAATATACTGTGTATATATATATATATATATGTATATATAAACAGATTATTGCTGTGACTTTTGCAATTTAACCAGCTGGATGTCAAAAACACTAGTAATACCTCAACGGTAACTGGAATTTTAAAAACCATTGACCATGCCAAAAAAGGGCTGGCAAAGAGAAATCTTTACTGACAGCAATGACTGCAAACTCATTCGAATGTCACTTAACAAATGACCTTTTGGACTCAACTTTGTCCTTTCAAGTTCTAGAGAGGCCTAAAAGCCACAGTGTCCCACATTAACTGTAAATTGTGGAGGAATATCAGGGTTGTTACCTTCTGCTCTATTTTACCCAACAACCTGTCATATCCATGCCAATCTGCAGATCTGAAACCCTGTGAAAACCTCTAGAGGAAGATGGATGGTCACAAGGCATCAAACAAAACTATATTACTACTTGGTTTTCTGTGCCAAGAGTGGCATAATGTTCTCCATCAGAAATGTAAAAGAATGGTGAAGAGCATTCAGAGATGTATGAAAGCTGTGATTGCAAATGAGGGTTATTCCTTCTGAAGAAGAAACATTTCCTGTAGGAGTGTCACTGAGCATCATAGCAAATAGTTACAATAATTTGTTTTTATTACAAAGCTTTTATCTATACAGTATGAAGACAAACCAAACCCACTTTGTTGGTCAATGCATATATGACCTTTTTGTCTAATTAAAAATTACCTGAAACAGCAATAAATAAATAAATGTACTCTGAACAAATGAACAATGAATGTACCTCATACTGCTTTAAAAAAAAAAAAAAAAAAAAAATCACTGTTAAGTTTATAAAAGTACAACTGCTTCGGGAAAGGTTAGAGGCTTTAATTTTATATATTTATTATTAGTGGTGCTTGGCACCACCACTAATACTATTATTCTGCAAAATCAAAAAGTTCAAAAGTTCGGCGCGTAACTAGTCCCGCACCGTTTGTCGT
>JAQQZT010000003.1:13304954-13322539 GCA_030068275.1 Clarias platycephalus
CTTTACAATGAAGATCTGTAAAGTTATTTGGATTTTTACAACATTATTGTTGAAATACACAGTCCTGAAAAAGGGACTTAATCATCAAAATTTAATTAAAAACACTGGAAATCAGTCTTTGTGTAATAAATCTATATGATATAATGCAAGTTTGAGCTTTGAATTGAATTAGCACCTGTATATAACGTTTATATTAGTAATGTAAGGTCATACCAAACACTGGTTATTAAAAAATTACCATAATAAAGAACCAAATAAGCTAATTACTCACTCATTGTCTATACCACTTTATCCTATCAGGGGTCCCTGAAGCCTATTCCAGGATACTTAGGGCCCAAGGCAGAGTACACCATGGATGTGGTGCCATTCCATCGCAGGGCGCACACATGCACAGAATCATTCACACACTACAGGCAATTTGGGAACGCCAATTAGCCTAACTTGCACATACAAGCACACAACCACAATAGGCAATTAGCCCAATCTGCATGTCTTTAAACAACTAGGAATTGGAGCCATTTTTACATAGCCTCACCATTTTCAAAGGATCAAAAGTCTTTGGACAACAGAATAAAATGCAGTTTGATGAGCACTTAGGACCTGTTTCTTAGTTACTTTATAATAAATGAAAGAGAAAAGGTCTGCAATTGATTCCAAGTGTTGAATTTGGCAGATTTTAATGGGAACTCTCACTGTGTGGTACAAACAGCCATGGATGCAAGTAAAAGAAGCCATCATTAATCTTAAAAAAAAATAAAAAAAAACAGACCTATTAGGACTGGCCAAAAAGGTGGTTTGCACTGGTAAGTTCAGCAACACCAAAAGGCCTTAAAGGCCACGGAGTTAAATAAACTTTCAAATCCTTCCTTGGTGAAGAGAAGCCCCTCAGTAACATCTAGCCAAGGCAATAACACTCTGGAGTAGGTAGACCTACCATAGACACAGTCTATAAATAAGATATTCCTTCATAAATGTAAATCCAGTTTTACCACAAAATGCAAACCACTGATAACACTCACAGAAAGAAAGCCCCGGCACTTTGTTTAAAAACTGCCTAGTTCTGATACAAGATTAAGGCAAATGAAAGGAAGGGTCAAACATAATGGAGGCAAAGATAGGACATATGTATGGTTGCCAATTACCAAATACCAGAACTGGGTAACTGGTATTTATTGATAATGTGATGACTGATAGAAGTGACAGGAGTTTGGTTGTGTTTAGAGCTATACTTTTCAGGGGGCGATATACCGCATCATGCATGGTGCCCAGTGTACTGCATTATGATCTGGAGTTGTTTCATTTATTCAGGCCCAGACTTAACATTTAGGCAATAAAATGAAGTCATTTGATTATCTGAATGTACTGAATGACCAGGTTGCCCAATCAATGCATGCTTTCTAATAGCTTGGGCATATTTCAAGAGGACATTGCTAAGAATCATCAGGTAGAAATTGAGAGAGTGGTTCTAGGAGCACAAGAAACCATTTTCACACATGAATTAGCCATGACTAAAAGTCTTTGTAAAGTCTTCTCTAGCACATTCCAAACTAAACTAGTTTGATTCTGCTGTCATCAATACACGGTCTTGGACAATAATTAATATAGGTCAGTACATGGTGAGTGCATACTTTAATCAAAGCTAAAAGCAATCAAAAGTGTGCACTCCTCCTATTGCCTGGGCAGTTTATTAGAACCAAATAGTAAGTGTCAGCAACGTCACTTCTTTGTGCAAACAAAAATTGACTATGGAAACAAAAGTGAACAGACATCCCAAAAGTAGCAAAGCACACAATTCATTAAAATCTCATTCTTTAATATTAAAAGGTAGACTGTTTGAAAGTTTACATGTATTTACAAATACTATTAAAACTGTCTAAATAAAATTGTCAATAAAAACAAAGCCAAAGCACAACTCAGAAATACATCTGCAGCACTGACACTGCAGTCTGAAGAAAGAAACAATGTGACCAGTTCAAAGGTTTTTGTGCAACAGTCCTCAAAACAGGGACAACAGAAAGCAGAACGCATAGCTGTGACTGAGTGGAATCACCAATGTGATAAAGCAAACAGGTCAAAAACTCAACACTGCAACGATCTTATTAAAAGTAAAAGGTACGTCTCTAATGGAGTATTCGACATGAATAATACTGTTTTAGCTTGAAATGAAATGATGACGTACCATATCGCCACTATCATTGCACTAAAATGCTCTAAAAGCTTGTGACAGCCCAACACCTTAATAAGACAGTGTTTTGGTTTTTTGTTTAATTTGTTACCCATTTGAAGTTTACATAGGTGGAAGAGCTTTCTGAAAGGTTGGGAAAAAAAAAAAAAGGAAAATAAGTCAAACATTAACAATTTGGCAAAACCAGCACAATGGGTATTGCTATGTAGTAAAAAAAAAAATTACAATAATAAATATTTTGTGATGTAAATAAATGCTACCAAAAATCTAACCAGTGCTTTGAACTGAAAGGCTGGACATATGAAATAGTGAAGGCAATTGCAATCAATTAAAGCAGTTACGCAAGAAAAGGGAACAAAATATGCTCAATTTTGTGCAAAAATTAAGTACATATGCGTAAACAGACAAGGAAGCATCAGCGCTGACAATTGCAGCAAATTAACTGTTCATACTGAGCCATATGTAGATAGCTCAATTATTGTTCACCTTCTTTTCAGCCATGCGTAACAGTAGCATTTCAGAGTATCTCTCTAGAAGGGCCATAGCACGATCATCTCTAAGCTGACGACCTGGAGAATCTTCTGGAAGTTGAGGGTCAGCTGAGTTCTGGTCCTGGGGACAAAGTGCATGAAGCTCCTGTAGAATCCCACCAAAGGCCTCCTGTAGCATGCTTTTCATTTCCATCTGCTGTTCTGACAACTCACTGATGACCTGCAACTGTATGCAGAAGAAAAAGAGTTGCATGGACAATGAACCCACTAACCTTAGTTTGTAATAATAATGGCATTATTCACATATTTTGTTCATTTTAATTCTTCAAAAGTAGGGTGTATCTACTTGTGATGGCTCCAGCATAGTCCTTCTTACTAATGCCAGAAACACAATTTAAATATACTTCAAAATATAGGAAAGATATTTTTTTAAAAACTCAAATATTTGACCTTGCTGGGACCTTGACCCTGTTTGAACCAATAAGATACTCTGCTAACGGGAACTTAGGCAAGGACACATTGATTTACAGAGGCATCCCCAAAACAATCTGCCTGCCACTCACTCAGTGATCGAGACATAAAAGTAAATTCTCCTAATCACATGATTTGTCTCATCAAAAGCCCACATTACAAACCAGAAGTAGGTAACCAGAGAAGTAACCTTCTGACTTCTTGTCATAGAATCATACAGTAATTAAGTATTATGTTACAGATTTTGAAATAAACTGCCTTTGCAAAAAGGTTTCATACTTTTAATTAAAATATATATTATTTCTTATTTATGTATTATTTTATTTGTATAATTTGTATAATTATGTATAATTATTATTTTAATTATTATAAATAACTAAACTTACTTAAAGTAAGGTGAATTATGTAAACTGTTAATTTCTGATATTCATGATGTCAGAAGTACTGACTACCAGGAAAAAAAAAAAAAAAAACACTCTGCTCTGCTGATCCATGCCTTTTCCTTCACCTTTTGAATGCATATCAGGTAAAAATATGACTTTTTTTTTTTTTTTTTTTTAGCAAGTATTGATCCAGCAAGTGGACTTTGGAGGCCAAATTTGCTTTTTTTTGTTTTAATTAATTTAAAGTGAAAATGTTAAACTCTTGCATTTAAGTTAGTTTTTGGTAACTTGGTTAAGTGAGAAAACTAATGTTATAAGGAATGAGCAACATTAAATTACTTATGATCAATTCAGTTATGAAGCTATATACAAGTATACTTGTACTTAAAACTTTTTTTTAAAGGTCCATGGTCTTAAAATTGTAACAAAATCTGAAAAAAATGAATCAAAATAGGATATTTATCAAAATCGTGATATATAAACTAAATCATTACCTAGGTATCGTAGTAATAAATTGGGTGGTGACTACTGATTCCCATCCCTACAAATACAACTTAAAATCTTTCAAAAACCAAAACAAGTTCCACAACTAGTAGCAATATGATTCAAACTTTTTTTTTTTCAATTAAAAAAAAGAAATTCTGTTTAAGATAATGTAAAGAAATGTTTTTCTTTACATTATCTTAAACAGGAGGGACAGTCAAGAGTAAAATCTACTTGAATTATTTAAAATAGCGGGATCATGAGAGCAAGAACATGGAAAATGTAAACTTGTCCTAGTAAATGTTGTACTACAAAGAGGTTTAACTCACTTTGCTGTAAATGCTGGCTGCTTTCTGCATGGTGTGCTGGAGGACATTCACAATTTCCTTACATTCCTGCAGATTTATAGTCTCATCTGAAGGACAAAGACAAATGCATGAAAACAACTTGTATAACTGCTAAGAAATTGTCATGTCTAATCACACTGTCATAAGAAGTATAATTTAAGAATGAATTAAAATTCTTATTTATTACATCAATCATCCTAATAGCAAGTACAACAGTATTTACCAAAACATACATAGAAATCTAATTTCTACATTATTTCTACATATGCCATTAGTGTTTTTGAATTACACACATACTTAATGCTTAGTGTATGTGTATTTAATATCATATGCACTGTAAGTCACTTGCAAAAACAATAAAGTGACTTTAAAAAACACAAGAAATAGTGGATAGAACAGTGCACAATATAAATGACTCTCCATAAACATAAAGAACCAAAGAGCGAAGAAATTCACCAAAAAATTTGGGCTTGGGCAAGCCCTTGTATTAATTTGTGGTTTACACACCGTCAGTTTCAAGTCTTTTCTTAATTGCTAATATTACAGAAGCAGACCTGCATTGAATGAATTTTTTTTTTTTTTTTTAAGTAATTTAAAGAACACAATACCTGGGACTACAGGGTTGGGTTCATCTAGTGAGTGCACTGGTATTGTTGATTTTGCTGTGTTGCATTGAGCCAGGGATGGTGTATTTTCCAAATTCTTTCCTGGTGCTACAAGAGAGCTGTCTTTAACTGGTGTTTTCAGGAGGCCAGATGGGAGTCTGTGAGACATCTTGGGCATCTGCCTTTGGCTCTCTTTTTCTAGTAACATCATCTCTGTTGGACTCACCATGTCCTGTCTACACAAAGAATTAATAGACTCCACCTGGCTTTTCAAAGCACCAGATGGTAATGGGGAAGACGAGTCCAAGTGGAGGATGGTAGTGCAGGCAGTGAGATTATGCAGAGCAGGAGTTGCCGGAGTAAGTGGTGGAATTTGAGAATGTGTCTTTGAGGCTAGAGGCTGTTGAGGAGGAAGGTTTTCCTTACCATCTTCAATCACCCTAAGGTCTTTATTACACAACAAGGAATTCCAGGGCCTCTCACTTCCATTATTATTTCCCTGCTCCGAAGACACAATGATTTTCTCACTAGTAGATTCAGTCTTGGCACTGGTAATATCCCCGTCACTCAGACAGGTGGATTTTGGGTTATCGAAAGTCATGTTGTCAGGTTTGGGGACAAATATGCCTGGATTACCATTGTCATCCTTTTGTGAAATGAATGCTTCACCTAATTTATAAAAAGAACAAACAAAATATTGGTTAAAACAACAACAACAACAACAACAACAACAACAACAACAACAACAAAAAAGGTGGACCAAATGTAACAAAAGTCAGAAATCACAACTGTTGTTACAAACCTTAAGCATTGGCCATTTTAAAAATAAGTCAACACCACGTACCACTTTTCATCTGATCACATCTCATGGCATCTGAATTACAGGTCTTGCGAATTACTTGTGAATTTTCCTTGGGAAAAAAAATAAAATAAAATAAATTTTAAAAAAGAGAAGAGAAAGACAAAACTCACAAAATGAAATGTTAATTTCTAAAGCTCAAAAGTCTGTTTTACACACACACACATATATATGCGTAACTGACAAATCTGCAGCAACTGTGTGACGCTATGATCTCAATGTGGACTAAAATCTCTAAGAAATGTTTATAGGACCTTGTTAAATCTACACAGTGTGCAGTTCTGAAGGCAAAAGTGTCCAATCTCAGTACACGCACACATGCATACCCATATATACTGCACCTGCACACAAACAATACCTCTGTCCCCCTTACGCTACTGCTGGACTCATCTGGAATACTAGGCAGGCGAACTCCAGGTCTGCACATACCGCTGCTTCCTGACACAGTACCTCTGCAGGAACAAGAAGACAACATATTAAACTTTCAAGATATAATCAATATATTTGGTAGCCCTTCACCCAAAACTTCCCAAAAGTGAAAAAAAAAAAAAATTTACTTGCACAAATAGCTGCTTGCACTGAATCTACCTAAATATTAGTTTGCATATTTACAAGGTTAGAACTTTAAGTTCAGAAGTAACCACTACTTTCACTCACCGTATGCGGCTCTGAAAGCGCGAGAGGAAACGGGTAGAAAGGCTTAGCCTAGGGTTGAGGAAGTTCTCATTGGAAGGCTGCAGATTGCGAAGGTCTGTATTAAACTTTTCTATGAAAATAGTTAAAATAAAAAGTTACCAAAGTAACCATTTTAATTTCATGATCACACTATATTAATAAACTCTAATATTAATATCATAAGTTTATTAAATCTTTGCAGTTAACTTCTTTGGCTTCATGAGAAAAGTAAAATGCTACAGTATGCTATCTTTGATACAAAAACTTCCGGACCTAAAAAGTGAAACAAATACAGTTTAAAACACAATCTTAAGCACTGAAACATTAGTCAGAATGCAGAAGTACCATTATTTCCCACTGATAAAGAGTCATAGTGTTGGGGCAGGAGATTTGCAGGCTCTTCATCTTCCTCTTCTTCCACTCCAGAACTCCCGATGGAGCTTGCCTGACTGAGAGAGTCAGTGTCTTCTAAAATGCACAACATATTCAAACAAATGTACATATTATAGTATATAATACATTTATCAGTAATCAAAAGTTTTTTTTATATTAGAAAGCTTAAAGCTTCACATTACAAGGAATGACACTTGCTTAAATTATATTATTACACAGAATTATCGCGTTAAGACTTTTCCCATGTAGACTGATGTAGGCATCTATCTGCAGTGTCGACACTGACTATATGACAACTCTTGTGTGTTAGTAACTCACGGTCATGTGCCTGGTCACTATGCGCCGGGTCACTCTCAGCTGAGCAGGCACTGTCAGGACTCAGCTCCTCTTCCTCTGGGTCAATTTCAACATCTTCACAAAGTGCCTTCACATCAAACTCCCTACAATAATAGTACAGGAATGTTCATCAGAAGTAGTTAGTTATGTAACTCTGTCCAGTATGACAGGAAGTATTACAAAACTAATGCACATGTGTACAGGGTCAAAAAACTATAGCGGATGAAAAGAGTTAAAGATGGAATAGGTGAAATTGCAATGCAGCACACCTGACAACATAAGACATTCAATCATGACATCAAAATGTATTATGACTGTTAAAGTTTGGAAAAAAGAAAGGGATTTTAAAGTACCTCGATGGAGTACACATTTCAAATGAAAAAAAAGCATCAAGTAAAAAAACAAATCAGCTTTTTTATATTAATTAGAATGTACTGAATAATTTCTTAAAAATCAGAGTAACAAATTAAACGTTTTGTCTGTAAACTGTTTTAAGGGTCTTACCCCTCTCCTATGGTGGACAGAGCAGTGCTGTTGGCTGGGTACGGAGCATAGTCATTGATTTCTGAAGAGCTGAGGTTTGGGCTAAAATATTGCAAGTCTGTGTCTTGCAGGACAGAACTAAATTGTTCAGACACCTAGGGAACATACACAAAAGTAGGTTATGCTTGTGTAAGTGTATAAACATGTATGCATCCTTTTGAAGACAGGACATGGTTTGTATATATAAAATTCTTGTATATAAATTAACATTTATTTATTATTCTTGTATATAAATTAAGATTTCTTATCCAAGAAATTAACTATTAACTTCTCCACTACAAACCCTTTCAGTCTCTTCTTCATCGATATCACCTCCCACTTCTTCTTCATCTAAAAGACTGTCGAGGCTCTGAGGGTGAAAGTCCACTTCTTGTACCTCCTTGTCTTCTACACATATATCCTCATTACCTCCTGCTTGTCTGGGAGTGTCGGAGAGAGGGAGCTGAAGACTCCTGGTCTCCAGTACTGAGCGAATAGCGAATGGATCAGCATGTGCAGCCCAGCGCCCCTGTGGCTGGTACTGAGGAACTCTCTCTGGGTCCACACTGCTATTGCTCCCAACTCCAGCACCCTACACACATTATGATGAGTGATAAACATTCTTTTAAACGCATCCCTTATTACAATTTTAGATGATCTTTGTACAAAGTTGCAGTAACTGGCACCGATTGCCTTCATGGTTTCATATACACGTCAACAATAACCATGTGCATTGAAGGACCGTATTATTTTTCTCTGAGATCATTTATACATGTCTGCTCTGGTAACATTTTTTCATGAAATATTTTCCTAACAAAATCAGTTTAAGGAACATACCAATCTTCGAGCCCACATAGGGAGCCGGCCATTGGTCTGTGGCATAATGATATCCAGATTCTCTAAAGTAAATAAAAACATTGTTGGTTAATCGATACACATCTGACTCAAAATTACCAAAGGATTGCTGTCAAAGAGAACAAAAATATCAGATTATATATAAAAGTTATATTTTGTTATATTTATGTAATAAAAGTTAAATATATATTAAAATCTATACTCTATATTTATATCAAGCCAAGTTAAACCTAACCCAACCCGAGTAGAACCATTAAAAACCTATAGCAACAATAGCAGAACACCAGAGCACATCTTGAGTCCCATTAAGTGGTCTAACAGTATGTGTACTGAAACCACACAGTTTTTTTTTTTTGTTTAACTATTGTTGATTTTCTTGATTAATTCGGTTAATATAAATTAAAATGTCCTATGATTTACATTTATTTTATTTTCCCTAAAACTACATATATGGTGCTTCTAAAAAATTTAATATTTTGCAAAAGTGAATTTTCTTTCGCAATTTGATTAAAAATAAAAAATAAAAATAAAAAACAACAAAACTAATATTTTAAATTAACTGATCTGAAATGATTTTAAACCCTTTTTTTGTTTCAACTTGAATGAAAAACATAAAAATAATCTGATCGTAGCAAGTCTCAGTATTAGGCAACCTAAGAAACAAAATAAATAATGGTATGGTGAGAAAAAAAAAAAAAAAAGGAAGTAAAAACCAAGAAGAAACCCCTGGTAATTCAACAGCTTGTAGAATCCCCTTTAGTAGCAATAACTTAAAATAATCTTTATTTGTATGACCATCAGTCTCTCACATCATTGTGGAGGCATTTTTGTTGCTTCAGTTCATTGTGGTTGATTTAAAAATAAAAAAAAATAAAATATATTGAATTAAAGGGGGGAAGGTACTAACATTTGAACATGACTACGTATAGACATGTTTTTAGATAATGTTTGCCACCGTTTATGATAAGATTTAACTTGTAAACATGTACAATCTATATAAAGAGGTTTTGTCTGTACATTGCTCAAGTGAATTCAATTCAATTCAATTCAATTCAATTGAAGCTCTTTCAATTATGCCTTTACATTTTAGACATTGGAGGACCTGAAACAAGTATCTGAAAATTTCCTGTCTGTATGTCTGTCCAGCCAGATTTTATCACTCCATCACGCAAAACTGGCTGGACAGAATGTAATGAAACTTTAGCAATGGTATTTGCCTGAAGTTAAACCTACACATAAATGAAATCAAAATGTTGAAATCTAAACTGAATATTTTTACTGGAATATCTTTTACTTAATTAATATTTTTCACCGCTGAAATGGTATAAGTGAATTTTAACACGCTGTCGTTTTAAGACAAAACAAAAAAAAAATCTTTATCCGATCTACTTTTCCAATTTTCCACCCGTGATTCACTTTGCGATTTCTGAACTGGGAGTTTATTTGGCAGACGAAGAAAGAACAACAACTTAGGGTAAACAAGGTGCAAGATACTCATCCTTACAAAAAAAATTCTTTGTATTAATAAGTTAGACAGAGAGTTCTGCTGTACAGAAAGACAGGCAGAATTGTACGTGGGCTTTAACCCGAAATGATATCACTGACTACATTAGCAAGTTGGTCAGCTTAATTTTTAGCTTTAAACTAAAAATAACTGTTTCTACAAACTCTCTTCCCTGTCAACGATGGGTATTTACACAAGTTCATAATAAATAAATAAATAAATAAATAAATAAAAATCCTATGTTTGAATGTTTTTATTTCAATGTACACAAAACAGTGAACCTTGATTTAAAATCAAGGTACATACTGACCCATGACTTGTGAACCCTTATACAAATAGTAGCATTAGAATAAAATTTGTATCCATTAACCTGTAGTAGTGTCTAGCCTGGCCGGTGTCTTGGGATCATCAGGATCCTCCGTTTGCTCCAGCAAGCTGTTTGTTTCTCCCTCTTTTGGCTGAGCCACTACACTGCACGGTACAGAAATGTAGGTTTCTCTCCTTTACGAGAAAATGGCAAAAAGACAATTAGTCTAGAACCCTTTTTAGATCCAAGGTACACATGAGTGATCATTTATGTAGAGAGTAGCAGCATTTAAATAGGAATGCATTGCAAGTGGAAAGTTGTACTGAGAGTACCTAATGGTTTGTTGTTTGCAAGCAACTCTGTTCAAGTTCCTCATTCCTGCTCTCCTTTTCCTCTCCGCCAGTCTCTTTCGCATCAAGTTAGTCATTTGTGAGCAAAGCCGCCACACAAATACACAGCTATCAAACACATCACCCAACAGAAAGAAACTAATTAAAACATTGAACTTGCATTTAAAGGGTCCAATATACTATACAAAAACTCTTACATACATACAACTGTTGTATTCTTATGACAAATACAGCACTATATTTAATACAATTAGGAATTAATGGCAATAAATTCAACATCACATAAAACCAAGTAACTGTCAAACTTCCTTGTTTGACAGGAAAAAAGAAAAGAAAGAACAGCAGGGATTCATACCTATCGCCACAGACAGTGATTAAATGCTTGCAGTCTGGACTAAATTTCATGCCAGTCACAAGTTCTGTACAGAAAGAGGAAAGAGATACAACTTTATAGCCAAATGAACAAAAGTATTCAGGGTACACTTTTTCTTTTCTTTAAAAAAAAAAAAAAAAAAGTCACCAGAATGGCCAAATAAGGTTGCCACACATTCTCCAGTCTCATAATCAAAAACACAAATGCTCTTATCTGAGCAACTGGTGGCCAAGAACATCCCGGAATGATCTAGTTGAACCTAAAAGTAGATAAGGGGCAAGTTCAACAAAATGACCAATAAATAAATGTATACAGTAATTAATAATGTGCACTATTACTTGAAAGGACTCAGTGTGATACAATGTGATTTGAACGAACAGAATGAAATAAATCTGCATTTGATTCATGAACCCGTCATAGCATATCCAAACAAATGGTAATGAATCACTTTCAGCTGTGTGGAGCCAAGTTCCTGCCAACTAGTCTTTTAATTGTATGAGATATGCATACAACACCTTGATTTAGTCATCACACACTGCTCAGCCATGGCATTAAAACCACTGTGAATAACAGTGTAACATGTCATTACACTGGCACTAGTCAAGGGGTGGGACACAGGCATGCGGCATTCGGGGGGGGGGGGGCAAACTTAAGGATCTGAGAGACTTTGATAAAGACCAAATTGTGATGTTTATATCTGGGTGAGAGTGGCGCAAATCTTGCGTTCTTGTGGGGTGTTCCTGGTACGCAGAAGTTAGTATCTACAAAATGTGGTCGAAATAAGGACAATTGGCAAACCAGTGACAGGTCATAGGTGTCCAAAATCAATGATGTGCATGAGACAAATTGCTGAAAAAGCACAAATTGCTGAAAAAGTTAAGGATGGCCATGATGTGCATCACAGCTTCCTTGGGTAAAAACTGTGGATAACACAAGGTCGACTTGAACAATACAAGTCAGGTTCTGATCAGCGTACAGTACAGTACAATGCAAACATCAGACTACACCCTTCTGTTTTCAACTGGTCATTCAGCACTTAATGTTAATTAATCAGTGGCAAATAGTATACTTAATTCAACAATGAAGCTTATCATTACGATTTTCAGTCAAAAAGCCTTACGACATTATAATTCAGTGTTGAATTAAGTTGTAAGCTGCTGAATTCAGTGCAAAATAAAGAAATACATCACATTAACCTCAAATTCTTTACTGAATTTTCAGAAATCAGTAATGACTAATGATTGGAGTGCCAAGGTCAATGCTGACTTTTATTCTATAAACCTCACAACCTACTACACACCTTAAGCACTGGGCCATCAGTCAAGGAGCCTTTAAAGCACTTTTTCATCTTGCCGCTCTTCACATTATAAACTCTGAAAAACAGCAAGCAAATAAAGAAATTATTATTGTTTTAATCACCCATTTAATCCATTTTGCTGTTTCAGACAGAGTCAGACAGAACCTAATGTTACGATCTTGGCAGGCAATGGCAGTGTGTGTGAGTGTGGCATCCAGGTCCATGTCATATAATGTACTTTTCTCCACCACATGATGGGACCTTGAAAAAAGCAGCTCCTGAGAGGTCTGCAATGAGACATCCATAGGACATTGTTAAAGCAAAACAAAGATAATATCTACTCACATGACAAGAGATACATAAAAAAAAGTCTCAACACAATAAGCTTGACCTATGTACCTTTTCAGCAGAGCGGAAGTAAATGCTCTTGTCAGCACCACAGCTTACCATGGACACCTTTGAACCTACAGCTACAAAGATTAATTTTATTGACATATATTATGACCAACTTGTAACACTTAAAAATCATGCTTACAACCTACAAAAGCAAGAAAAGGGAAAAAAAAAACAGTTAAGTTCTACTTACCTGTAAATTTCATGGCAGTGACAGATGCTGAATGGTCATAAACAGTCTGTATAAGACCGTAGCTTTTGTCCATATTAAACAGATGTATGAGCCGATCACGTCCGGCTGAGGCCAATAGATGAACGCCTAGTTTAAAAAAATAATAATAATTAGATCCAAATCTAAATCTAAGGGAGAAAATGTGGTTGCGTAATTCATATATTCATATTGCTTTTACTACTCTTTAAGGTCACTGGCAGTCGTATAAGCATTTCACTGCATATCGTACTGTGTATGTGACAAATAAAATTATTTGATTTGAATATAATTTTTCCTATGCAATTACAGGCTCCCTTGTAAGCAGTATATATAATAAAATATAATGGCTGCACAGCAACACATTTATTGGTAATCAGCTTTAAAGAGTGTCAATATTTCAGCTTGAAGTAGCAAACTCTCTCAAGTCAGTTATATTTAAAACTGTGAAAGGTCTAACTTGACAGTGACATAGCAAGATAGAGTGGATTCTTTAATAGTTTGAAACAAAATACATTAACAGAGCTGGCCAGTTTTAGCGATCAATATCTTCCTATATGTGGATACATGCACTCATCTAAGCAGTATCGGCTACCATTCAAGATAATTATTGCACACAATAACTTAATCAACTATATTATATTAAGCTAAATTATATTATATTAACTATATTAAGCTAAATTACTATTTTTCCAACTCCTGAAGGGACAAAAAGCCAGCTTTGTGACTTTACCTATTATTTATACATAGATAGATCTATAGTCCATAGATACAAACATACAGTATGTGTATACAAATGTACACGGACAGATCTCAAAAAACTAATTCTTTACTTTTCAGATTTTTTTGTATTGCAAATCCTTTTTTGAGGATTTGCAAAATAGCACCCCCATGTGCTATATGCCCATATGATTTTCACTTTAATTATATTATATGCATGTATGCATTGTGACATACATACATCTTTTTCATGAGATAAAGTGAAAATTTATTTCGGTTCATTTCATCGTACTCGCAAGTAGAATGCAGATTAAAGCTAACCCAGGCAGGAGAAACCAAAGAAATTCCTTATCTCTTGGCAGGAATGTCTGTAGCTTTTTATTATTATATTATTATATTTATTATTATATTTTATATAGGTGAAACCAATAACAGAACATATCAAATATGACACCACTTATTGTCAGCGTATTTTCCCCAGCTCTCACTAGCCACTTCCTCATTATACTTGGTTAGTAGTCACAACAAGCAGAGGCACATCAAATGACAAGGCATTTTGAAAAGCACCACACAGAGAACAAAAACATTAACTCCACCATTAGCAAGGCTTTTCTTAAAAATTATTTTCTTTATAATGTTAAATGTTGACCATTTTATGCAGTGCCAAAACCATAGTTTGATTAAGTTAGAATAATTTTTTTTCTACCAGAAAATGTTTGGTCTGATTTATAGTTGAACTTTAATAAATGTGTTGTAAACCAAAAGAATAACTTACCAGTTTCTGTTGGGGAGTAGGCCAGACATAAAATCTCAGAATCATGGGCCTCAACCCTCAAAAGTTCATCCATGAACTGAAGTCCATAGACCCTGAGAGACATTTATAAAAGCCACCAGACAGTAAACAAGGCCTAGTTTTGGACAAGTTCCAATATTTTTCTAGCCAAAAGTATTAAACTGTTCCAAACTATACATTCATATGTCAGAAACATACTGACAAGATGGAAAGGTGGCTTGAATATTTTTTTTTTATTATTATTACTTAAATATATGGCTCACCGTAGGTTTCCACTACGATCTCCAGTGGCCAAGTGCTGCCCATCAGGGCTGATTGCTAGGACTCGGATTCCAAATTTGCCATCTTGGTTGCCCTCTGCTTTATCTGGCGGGATCTTAAGGTGCTCAGTGTCGTTATCCACATATACAATCTTCACCAAATTCTTAAATAAATACACAGGCAATTAGATTATATTGTATATATTACCTATTAATTATACACTTTCTAAGAAATACCACACAAGACTGTAGGGTACATACCTGACTGGAGATGGTAGAGCTTTGGTTGTGGCTTTGCTGAAAATCACTGTTCCAAAGACGAATGGTGTTGTCAGATGAACAGGTAAGGAAAGATCCAGGCAACAAAGCTGCAGCTTCTAACTCTGGGTAGGTCTAAAAATAAGGTTAATATGTATAGAAACGATGACTGTGTCATGCTAAAAATTCTTTGCAATATAAAATTTTTGCAATAGTGACAAAAGAGTTTTAAACAAATGCATATCTTTGAAATAAAAAAGTAGTACAATTAAAAAGTATATGATAACTGCATAAAAAAAAAATGCATGCAGCATTGGTTTGAAATAAGGTACCTCAACACTCCAGACACAAGCACTGTGGTATAGGGAAGAGTAGACTTTCTCTACATTTTTTAGATCATGTATATCCCAAACATACACACTGTGGTCATTATATACACACATCAGGAGGCTTGTTACAGGATCATGTGTCAGTGCCAAAGTATCTGGATACTCTGCCTCTGGCCTATATGCAAAGAATGGAAAAATACCATTGTAACATTAAAACAATTGGCATTTTGCAGTCATCAATCAATCAATCAGGTTAAACAGTTCCACAAAGGACAAATGCTAGATAAATTTATCGCTTACTGTAAAAACTACAGATGCATTTCTTGTAGTCTTTAATAGAATTAGATCTATCAATCTAATTCAACCTGCCATTACACTACAACTGTCAATACACAAGTTTTCTCTATACATGGAAACATTGAAATGTTTGCCATGATTAGTCAAGAGACACAAAACTGCTTAACATGGTGCTTGAAACTAGGAAGCTTTCTAGTGGTCATTGTGATTGGGTAGTTAAATGTTACAATGTCAACTAAGGTTTGTAACTCATCATTCTGAACCTCCAAAGACCCCTCACCTCAGGAACTCAAGGAGGCCTCCTTAACTTTAGAGTTCCTCCCAAATCAAGTGACTATAAATCAACATGACTGCGCACCGCACAGCATTAGCAGTAGACAAAGTATGTAGTAATAAATACCTTTAATTATTAATTTTGTGTGTGCACCATCATCTTTTTTTACATCATCTGTTATATGTGTTGTAGGTTTAACATATTAGCTTGTTAAACCTATAACACTGACTATAGAATGCACCGTTTTTGGAGGAAAATATAATTACTTATCAATTGTGGCTGATTAGATTGTTGATAGCATTATCCATCTACATAAAGAGCTAGAACAGTTATAGACCCTATACAGTCTGATCTATACAGCTTGAAAGAAGACTCTTACTGAGGCAGCATGCCCTGAGAGACATCCACTCCAAGATAGTGGGGCCGATGCAGTGTGGTGATATAATGAAGGTTTTGTGGGCTAAATACCCGCACTATGCCATCTGCACAGCCGCAAAAAATGAAAGCTTCACTCACAGATAAACAGCGTGCTGAAGATGTCTGCAACAGAAACCAAAGGATTTTAGACAGATTTGCAATGAGGGTTATTATCCAATACTGTCACAATGACTAATGTCTGATGTATCTGAACTATGTGCTGCCCTTAATAATGAGTGTTTTTCTATTAAATCTGACTTACTTTGAGGTCAACCCATAAATCCAGCTGCCGGTTGCTGTTGAATTGGCACAGAAGACCAGTATGGGTGATGCAGTAGGTACTACTTGACATAGTGCCACGACCACATGCCAAATCACAGAATTCACTATTCTGATGTTCTCCTAGCAAGCCTGATCGACCAATCAGGGGCACTGTACTGTTTACCTAAAAGCAAACCCATGCACAACATAAAATGAACATTTCAACAGCAAACCTTCCAGAGTTCGTGTTTAAAAAAAACATTTAAATATTACCCATAGTAATGGTACATTTTAAAATTGTAGGCATGTGAAACTATATGCACCGATTATAGTTTTATATCATATACTGCCTGGGCAAAAACATACATTAATATTTTACTGAGTCATCTTTAGCTTTGATCACAAGGTGTATTTCCTTATGCCATTTTTTTAAATCAATTTTAATATTAAATTTTTTCATAAATGTAAACATCTTTTAATAATGACTTGCTGTATGTTACTCCACAATTCATTAATTTAACAATGAACTAATTCTTCTTACATGTCTTTCCTTGGAGGCATCTAAATACCAGAACTTCACATGTCTGTTTCCTGCAGTGACAAAGTAGCTACTGTCCTCAGAGAAGGAGACAGCTAGCACACGACTAGACACTTTATTGGATGCAATAACAGTCCCCTTCTGTAAAAGAAAGCAGTTATTATTTACACAAATCCTAAAAGAATCAAGTCATAGATTACAAATAAAGCCATCTTTTACTAAACATTTAATGCATGTAGCTACTGCCAAAAGAAAACACAAAAGCAATAAATGGTTCAGTTACGCATAATGATTCTTTCGTATGATCCTGAAGGTCGTGCACTCTAAACTATTCACACAGCACAGCATCCTGTGCGGTAGAAGCTACTTATTTCCCTTGTTTGTTTAGGATTGTTAAAATG
>JAQQZT010000003.1:13322639-13333007 GCA_030068275.1 Clarias platycephalus
TGCACTTTTATAAAATCATGATACTACCTAACTAGCTTTTCTGATGATCTGTTTACTGTGTTCCAAACATAATCATATTTAAAACACTTAGTCGTTTTTTTTTTTTACATCCATCATTGTCTTTACATCTATATTAGAATTATATCGGAGTAAATGCCCACTGCTGGAATTTCCCTTCGATCATTGTGTACGAGTTAATGCTCCTTTTTCCATGCTCTCCTGCTAATTATGCACATCACACAAATCCACAAAAACACTTGCACATTAAATTGCCTGCTAATTTAAATCTTTCAAAAGGTGGTAAGTCTCACACATTCATGACAGACATGGAATAAATTTCTTAAAACAAATGTTTTTGATTTTTAAAGGGTTTGCATGAAGTTTTTGATAATTAATATTTATCGCTTCATTTTATAACTATGACCCTTCGGGTAAAACTGTTTCATCAAACAGGTTTTAAACAGATTATAATGATCACATTGTAAAAGTATTTATCAGGTTAAGTATTTCCTATCGCATCAGGGTGATCAAAACTCTAATACATTTTCCATCCCAGAGAATTTTTAGAGTTTACCACATAATCTCTGGCATGGTAAATTTTATAAGCCCTGATGAAAAAAATTTACTTAAATTATATCACCAATGGGGCAGGATCAACAAAGCAACGTCACCAATTGCATCACTTGCACAATTTCTATTACAGGTACAGATCTAAAATGAATGCAGCCATAATCAAAAATTCCTCAAATTTTAGTGAAGGAAATAATGAGAGAAAGGCTCTTACACACAAACAAAAACACCTAAAAAGGAACTTTAATGGCTCTGAAAGGAATAGAAATGCAAATAGTATATTAAACCAGTTGTGAAATTAATGTTGACAATTTGATAAAGTATTTACTAAACTAACCTTCCACTCCCACACATTGACAGTTCTGTCATGCTGAAATCCTACAGACACGATGTAGCTGCTGTTAGTAGAAAAAGCAACACAGGCTACTCCATACTTGTGGCACTGGACCTCTGCAACCTGTGTTCGCTCTGCAACATCCCACACCCTCACACATGGCATGTGTCCACTCTACTCAGACAAATAAAATGAAAGAAAACACAGCAGAAATTATATTTATACATTAAGTAGAATATTGTTAAGTAGAATATGTAATTGTCTATGAAGTGGTTATACAAAGATTATAAATCACTCACAATTAAGTAAAGACTGTGTACATCACAATACGTCATAATCAGTTATTTAAATTAAAATGAAAAAAATATATTTTAACAATTACCAGAAGTAATTTTTCTTCTATTTCTAAAAATGTACAGCAACCTACCTCACCAGTGACCAAATATTTGCCATTCTGTGAGAATGCCAATGCACTGAAGGTTTTTCTGTGGAATAAAAAATTATATTACATTATACATATAGCTAGTTTAGTAAGCTCTACTAAACAATAAGTCTTACATTACCCCTAGCCAGAATATTTACACATGTTTACATATATTTTTTTATTTATGTAGTTTCTAACATCAACCCTGACCAGGATAAATGAGTTATTTGAGAAATCTGGGTGTGTTTTTTTTAATACTCTACATTGTTAGCTTATTTTTAGAAAAACACTTCGTTGACTACTGACTGACTAACTAACTGCATATGGCTGCTACCTATACTTCCATGCAAACACAATCTTTTTACATTACTTTATAATTAAGCATCAAACTCAGACAAAAACAGTTAATGCACAGAAAAAATACACACTTGGTTTTGTGTTCTGATTAATTATCCTTTAAACTCTATACATCAATGATATTTTAAATCAGAAACAAAAGTTCTGGCCAAGCACAAGACTTTTCTTAGTATACAAGTCAGTGGTGATTAGAGCAACTTAAACCCAGAAATAAATCAAACAAACAAAATTTTTTTTAATGATATACAGCAATGTTAATTCCAGTTGCATTTCTCCAAATTACTGCCGATTATATACTACACAAAATTCCAAACTTACAGCTCCAGCAAAGAGCAAACTTTAATACAAACACAAAGTCTCAGGAATAAGATTTTATAATTGAAAGGTTACTGGCAATTCCTAAACTTATGAAATAACAACACTAGTCGTAATTGCTAACATACCTGGATGTATTAAAGATGTGGCTCTGCTGGTTAGTCTTTGGATTTAGGAGCACGATGACACATCTGAAACAGAATAACACTGTGTAAGTTCATTAGCTAACTAAGAATACCAGTCACTAAATGTAAGCATTATGTATAACTAGAATGTCAGTTTTAATCTTACCCTGCAGGGTATGCAACAGTGCCTGTATTAGGGTCACAGGCCAAACCACTGTTGCTGGTGGTGGTGATGCCCAAAACTTTCTCCAGAACAACCTGCAAGTAAAAGCAAATCTTTTAGCAAGGACAGAATTTAGAAAAAGCAACTTTAAACAGATAGCAATAGCAAAAGAACTGAAAGCCGAGGAAGCTCATCTGAATCAGTAGTCTGTAAACAAAGTTGTATGATTGGTGACTACTTGTGCTTTCACTGGCGGGCACGGTGGCTAAGTGGTTAGCACTGTCGCCTTGCACCTCCAGGGTCCGGGTTCGATTCCCACCCAGTCTGTGTGTATGGAGATCGCATGGTGGGTTTCCTCTGAGTACTTCGGTTTCCTCCCAGTCCAAAAACCTGCAGATTACGCTAACCGGCATTCCCAAACTGCCCGTAGTAAAGTAAGAATGCGTGTGTAAATGTTTTCTAGTCATAAAAATGGAAATAAATACAATGATCACCATTGTATGCAGTCCCTAATTGGACTACAGAGGTAGACTACTAGATGGATGGATGCGCTTTTACTGAGACTGAGTAATGATGTTTTAAATTTTTGTGCACAGGTGGAAACAGCAGCTGATCCCAAAAACAAATGTGAATTCTCAGATTCCAGACACTCGAAATACACAACCTTGTAGTAAATGTTCACATAAAGATATCGGTTCAAACGATAAGCCAAATCGAACAAAAAAAAATCGATTTGTGAAATGGACTATTGATTCAACACTTAAAATCTGACTCGGCGCGGATTGTCCTCCAGTACTAATGAATACACACAGTTCGCATTATGGGGGCGAGTTTGTTTGGATCAGTGTTTTGCCTTGTTGATTTAAATGACCAAAAACGTCGAGGTGTTTAGTTTATTGGAAGGAACTTCCTGAACTCATCACTGCGCATGTCAGGACTCGTCGGAAAACGGGGGTGAAACATAACGCAATGTACGTGGACTGATGTGAGAAGTTGAGCAGAACGCTAAACCGCCGGTTCTGTGAAGGCCAAACTCTCCGAAATTTTACTACCCAGCAACTCACCCGATATGAACTTGTACTGTTCTACATACCCGACTGTAGATGTCCTTCTTGTGACTTTGTCGGCTGTTTCGTCGCACGTTCACACTAACACTGCCGTTGTTTGTTTTCTTCACCCGAGAGGTAAAAGAACTTTGATTGAGTCCGCTAGAAATAGACGCTCCTTCCGCCATGGCAAGACAAAGAGCAAGCAGTGTTGCTTCAGTTCTTCTTTGCTCTCGGATAGTATAAAAGCTCTTTAGATGTCCGTTGCATTAACGAAAATCTTGCACTCAAAATGTACACTTATTAAAAGTAGTCAGTATAAACAAAATCTTTTTAAAGAGCCGTCCGATTGTTTAAAAGCACTCCACGTTATACTAAACACAAAAAAACGTATTAAAAAGTATCCAGAGTAAGTACATTAAAAAGAAACTTCAAACTACAAACAGTCGCAGAAGGAGTAAAAAAAAAAACAGGCATCATAACGACGACATTCGATAGGGCGGCACACCGTTTCAAACACAGACTCTATCCTAATCCAATACAATATCCACTCTGTTCCGTTCACTTAACCGCTTTCTTTGCCAGTCTAGTGACGCAGAATCAACCGTCTAATCGCCGCCACACTCCCTAGAAGAAGTGCCTAGGGGAAGTGCTCGTCGCGTCATGGGGCTTTATCTTTATCTTCTTCGCCTACACTTTTGCAAAAAAGAAAACGTACTATGTCCACCTAGTGGATAATTCCAAAAATGTTTTGAGTCTTTTTGGGTTAAGCACTCAATCAATAATTGATACTAATTGATAAATTTTTTCCTCAATTCTGTACTTACAAAACACCTACAGGCAATGAGATTTGACAGTATTGTTTACTTCAGTAATACACTAACTTTATGATTTATATATGCTGCCATTTCAGCTGTGACTTAGTCACGCAATTTAGGTGTAATTGTTAATCATAGTCAAGACAGATAAAAGCTTAAAGCCTACCACACACCCAGCTCTCCTAACTACATTGCTCAATCATGTGGCATCTCTGCTTTCGAGGTTCCCTTCCCAACACACTACAGCATAGAAGAGAATACTGACAATAGACAATATACATTTGTAGAAGTCTAGACCTGTATGTGCAGGGAATATAAACATTTTCTCTAGTATGGTAGATTCATTGATTAAAAGTTTCGATGGAAAGGTTGGGCTTCCCTAAAATTTGCAATGAAATGTTTGGTCATTAGTAAGTTCAGTAAGTTTCTTTCCCTTAGATATCAATATAAACTGTTTAATATCAACTGTTTAAAGGAGATTATTGCATGCCATCAGCATTGGTTTACAATGTAGAAAGAAATACAAATCAGAAAAGACCATTGAACTTGAAGGTGTATCCAAACTTTTGACTGGTAAACCTATACAGTTTATCATATACAGTACATACACAGTACTGTGGAGGAATCATGAGCCACCCCTCATTTATTTATATTTTGCAACTTCCAAAACAAAAAAACAAAACAAAACCCAGCTTGTCTTGTATTTTAATGCAGTCTTGAAGAACAATTCTCCAGACTTCCTGCAGGACTTTTATTTTTATCACTCATTTTTTGGCAAGTTTTTGTCTCTTATTTTCCGTCCAGTCCCTGTACCTGACCAGTTTCAGAAGAACTTTTTCTTTTTTCTTTGTTAAGCCACGCAGTGACCTATGAATCATACAAGCAAAAAACATTAAAATTAAGGCATAGAACTTTGCAGTATTTATTCTTCATACTTTATTTTAATTTAATATAAAGAGGGTTGGCCCAAGACTTTTCAGCAGTACTGTATATTTTCCACCACTCACATAGAAAATAATTGTCCCAGGGGAGCGGTGTCATTTTTTCATCCTCAGTTCATGTCCTTCACACCATGTCCTTACAGTCTGACAGTGGTTTCATGGGGGTAGGTTTTAATGGAACCACACAGCATGTAGATTTTTTTTTTTAATGACTCTTTCAGTGAAGCCAGTGACAATGGAAAAATCCACCAACTCTTCAACATATGAATGGACATATGAATATTACTATGATTATCTGGATCCTGTACCTGTGGATGCGAGTAAACTCAAATATAACAGATGTGGGTTCGTCTTGTATCTGAAATGTAATGCCTGTGAGCGATTCTTAAAGTTTATCATAATATGTAAAATACCATTTCTGTGATTTACTTTAGATGTTATTGTTATAATATTATGGATCACTATGGCTGCATTTATTGGACTATTGTTCTTGATCTTGTCAAGTATGTCAGGGATCAAGCACCTTCCCAGGTAAGGACTAAACAAAACTTTAAATAATTGTCAATGTTGTACTAAAAGCAGGTTAAAATTTAAATTTGCATTAAAATACAAATTTTGTTCTATACCAGCCAAAAATACTAAATTATGTTAGTCTTGTTTTCTACAATTACAAAATGTATCTATTTATAAATGTAATACATTATATGCCTCATTATATGCCAAAATAGGATACATTATATGCCACTTGATACTTTAGAGATAAAGTGGTAAGAATATACCTCTTGTGTTGGACAGGCATCAGAGTTGCAGGAGAAAGCCAAGAAGAGAAAGAAATTCCTCTTCATCTAAATCTATGGTATGATAACTTCATACAAAAAAAAAAAAAAGTCTATAGTGCAAAATGTTATTGTGGTGTGGATTCTTCTACTTTAAATGTTCTGAATTTTCTGCACATTTTCTGAATTTTCTGCACCAAACAGACTTAATATCCATCTAAAGAACTGTTATGTTTTTCTGCTTCTATTTTATCTCCTGAAACAAATTTCACCTTCTGCTGTCTTTTCTTTTCAAATTGCTAATATTTGCTGTGGATTGGTTGTGCATTGGGAGGTTTTGTGAAGGTGTGTGATAATGCTTGTCAGTATTACATACATTTATTACCTACTAGCTTGTTTATTTTAAATAAAGCAGTGACTATTTCATATACATATTCCTGGCTGAAAGAATAGCCAAGAATATGTGTATAAGGGAATTAATAATAATAATAATAATCTTTTTTTAAATTATATATATATATAGCTGTATATGAATGAAAAATAAAGATTACCATTATCACAGTAATTATCAATGAATTTAAATTGAAAGCATCATTTTGGGTAATGTTAACTCCTTTTATGTCCATTTTTATTTAGATGTGACAAACTGTTAATGCTGAAGTGTTTTACCAACCAATATCTAATATATTGTTGCTTGTCGAAATTTTAATCCAAGTCAGTTAAAAACAGGACTGATGATAGTATGAATAGTATGATGACTATAAATCCATTTTCTCTTAAAACTGTTTAATTCCTCATTTCACATAGAATAAATGATGAATAAAGCATATAATTAAACCACATGGAGCAAATGTTTTACATACAAGCTGTGTAATAAAACCTTATTTTATTAACACTGACAAACAACAAAAGCTATATAGCTGAATGTTTAGAGTCAACATACATTAGAAAGATTAATAAAAACTTTTACCATTACTACAATTTTGGCACTACAGCAAATAAACAAATTAGGTTTCATATATTTTACAATGTTACATTTAATATCACGCTAAAAAATTTTTTTTTAAATAAATCAGTGCAATAGACACAGGTGTAAAACTATAACTAAATAAGTTATGTACACATCACATGGCAATAAATGTGAGCTTCCATGACTCACACATACCCACTTAATGTTGTGGAGAGAGAGACTGACTCAAGGCTAGAGCTGCTGACCTTGTGTTGTGGACAAACATTACTGTTTACTTACTTTGTCTTGTTTAACACTGATGGTGTTTTGCTTGATCGACATGATTAATTTCTCCAAGATTCTATCGCAAGGCTGGGTGCAGAGATAAATTATGCATCATTACCTTCAAATTAAAGTTATATTAGGGTAAGGTACAATGATTCACATACAGTTTTATCAGTAGATGTCTGTTTATAACAGAACTGAAGTTAAGGGACATGTAGATCACACAAACATAGCTTAAATAGACAAGCATTCTTGAACATATAAAAACATTTGAAAAGATCAGGGATGAAATGAAAATTATAATGTTTTTACCATTTTAGACCACCAGCATGGTTCCCATAGAGTATCTTGCTACATTATGCATGCCCCTTTTTCCATTACCAATTGCTCTAAAAAAAAGTGAGATTTATTTTTTAAATACACAATATACTTTACATAGAAAACTTTTAATTTACTAATTGGACAGGAGGGACCAATATGTCATAGACAGACTATCGAAATATTTTATACTGCTGGGACTTCAATGTAAACAATCCACTACGAATGAGGCATACTGTATTACAAAATTCAGTTCAACACTCAGCAGTCACTGTTATCGTCATATCAATAATTGGGTTGTCGGTGAAAGTATATACATCAACACCTCTGGCATTGAGTTCTACCTGGTTCTTTTTTCTCCACTTTTTCTTCTTTCTGCAGTTATTTTCTCCCTACTTTATTCCTTACTTTGGTTCATTTGCAGCAACAATGTAAACATTGTATTTTCTATAGACAATAATCCCAACTACCTCGAGATCTGGATTACTGAAATAATACACACACGCGCGCACACACACACACACACACACACACACAAAAAAGCAGACAATAAGAAAGCCAAAACTACCCAATCCAGTGAGTTTATTGGAAAAACAAAATGTTTTATGTTTAATATAAATTAATCTACTTCTGTTTATGTTTGGTGTGTATGCAAAAATGTCCAGAAGGCAAAAAATAATAATCTAAGCCTTAAATAAACTAAAATAGGCAGCTAATGTGATAAGTGAAGGAACTGATTTACACAATTTTCACAAAACAGATTAACAAAACATATTAACAAAACATAGCACTGACTAATGAGGAAGACAGGTCTCAAATGAAAGCCATCTGTTTTTATGGTTTTATTGTTTAAGTTAACCGATGTCCTGCAGGCTTCTCTATGTACAGTTTTCTCTATGTATATATTTATCTATGCTACAACTTATTGCTAAAATGTACATTTATCTTCTATGTAAAATATTTAAATTTTTTTATTGACTAAGTTTCCTATAACATCAACTTTGGGCTTAGCACATGGACACTAGCTTTGAACATGCACCAGCAACACACAACATTTAATCTTCATCATGCTGAATCTCCCACAATAATCTATTTTGGACTTTGAATTGTGGAATGAAGTTCTTCGTGTGAAGGAATGGCACTTTTAAAACAACAAAAACACAAATTTCAAAACACTTTCAAAACACAAATACTTTATATGACAATACCATTAATTGTATTGTCTTACAGAACACAGAATATAGCATAATCAACTAAATAATCAAAAATATAATTAAATAAAAAAAATATATATACAATATTAATATTACGCATCAATCCCCACAGATTTTTTTTTTTTTAATTAATGTCATACTCTGCATTTAGGTAAAATGCATACATATACATATGCTTATATGGAAGCCTTGCTGGTGTGCGTTAATGAAGAGGCTTCAGACTTCAAACTGTGAATTTGGGTTAGGGTTAGTCAAGTAGAAGAAAAGTTACCATTGCCTTTATAAACTGTTTATTTTTATCAATACTGGAATATGGAAATGGCATCACAAAAACGTAGAACTCTTAAAATGAGCACATTTTTATGATTTTTTTTTTTTTGGTCATAGAAACAACCAAAAACAACCATAAAGAGACAAGATCATGTGTATCTGTGGTATTTATTTGCCTGTGTGACCCAGTTTCAAATTTGTTGCCCAGTCATGTTTGGGAAGTTGGCTAAAATAAACTAAAATTCAGTTCATCATATTGCCTATTTTGGGCTGAAAAAAGGATGTCATTCTATACTGAACAATCATGAGGCCTATATATATGTTTTTTAAAAGAAATACAACAAATAAAACAAAACAAATAATGGCTAAAATGCTCTGAACTCCTTAAGTCACACTGCATTACATGGTTTATTTATAATGTGTTTGACAGAACAGATGGTCTTTTTAATCTTTAATTGTCAGGGCCATATTACTGTATTATACTTTTCGTTTACTATAAAAGTTGTATAAAAGTTCCAGTAGCCTGGAAAGTAGAAACAATCAGTTTAAAGTGACTAAATCTTATTGACTAGTTGGAACTTGAATATTAACACTGTCATAAAATTGAGAGTGGATGGGCCATTGTGAAACCAATGCCAGTACTATGTAAGGAATTTAAACGTTTATACTGCATTCATGGTAGTGATACCATAATATAAATACATACATTTAATATAGAAAATGTTTGACCAATAATGCATTTTTGCACAGGTCTAAATGGCTATCCCAGTGTGGTTAAAATGATGTTATACCCATTTCCTTACTTTTTACTTTCCCTGAGGTTTAGTCATTTTCACTGTGAACTATGAGTAAATGGTGATGACCTCTCTTCCTCCACCTCGTACAAGCAGAACCCGCTCCAAACCTTCCATTAACACCTCCAAAAATTCCATGTCTGGGACATTGCTGTCAAGGAGTAAATTTTCATAAGAACCACAGAGCACCAATTACAATACAAGCAATTACTTATGGCAGAGTATTAACAATGATACTTTTCATCAGCTCATTAATTGAACTAAAAGTGTATTTTGTGTAATTGCTATGAATGATTTACCAATTGCAGGGAATGTATGTAGCTACAAGAGTAAAAAATTCTTAGAGCCACTGACAGGGTTTAATGAGTTATAGGGTTTAAAAATTGTCAGTAAATACATGTTCATTGCACCTATAAAAAGGTAAGTAGGATGTAGTAGGGAACTGTAGTGAGGAAATGTTAAAAATCTACTGCTGAGTTATTATATATATATATATATATATAGTGGCTTGCAAAAGTATTCGGCCCCCTTGAACTTTCCACATTTTGTCACATTACAGCCACAAACATGAATCAATTTTATTGGAATTCAGTGTGAAAGACCAATACAAAGTGGTGTACACGTGAGAAGTGGAACGAAAATCATACATGATTCCAAACATTTTTTACA
>JAQQZT010000003.1:13335349-13349315 GCA_030068275.1 Clarias platycephalus
ATCTATCTATCTATCTATCTATCTATCTATCTATCTATCTATCTATCTATCTATCTATCTATCTATCTATCCATCTGTGTATAAAAACATTTACAAATATTAAAATACAAAGAACAAATATTCTTCTTTGTATTATTTTCTAACAGGAAGATGGCCAATTGTATATATTAGTTTGATATAATCCTTATTGAAAATGCATAAAGTGACATTTATTGTCACTCTACAACTACAATGTTTAATGTTTTGAGGAGATATCGTTTGGGGCAAGACAGTAGATGTCATAAAATAGATTATTTATTGAATGTTTGCTATTTTGCAATAATTCCAAAAGTGACACACTGGTCTCACTAGGAGGAAGAGACCTATCAATTAAGGTAAAAATGTAATTATTTTAAATTATTGACCTATTAAATGTAGATGAAACTGTCATTTTATTAAAAGTAACGTTAGTAATCAATTTTGTTCAATACAAATACTGTATATGTATATACTCTTCAGTTATCATATTTTTAAAAAGACCTGTTTGCAAAACACTACAAGACGCAGCATATTTTTGTACAACTCCAAAAAAAGGTCTACGTTTAACAGTAAGGAGGTAAAGGAGAGTAGTCGCGGATGCTTCACCGCCAAATCAGAGTCAAGACTCAGGAACACCAGGAGCTGGGGCCTAAATTACACAATATTTAATAGGCATTTAATATAAGATCAAATGATCTAATAATATTTCAGAATTCAGTCAAAAGCCTCTGACAAATTTTGACCAACTGTCATCATAAAAATTCCACAATCAGGCTGTTATTACCTCTCTTTCCCTCTCGTTTTTGGACAGCTGCATTTGTTTTAGCATTTGAGAACGCTGCTCCATCACTAAGGTCCTCTCATAGGTAAAGGCTGAAATATCACCCTCATGCTAATAACAAGACAATGCAAAGAGGATCATAACCCTCAGCATCTCACGAACAATAAAGAAACAGTATATTCCAGGTTTAATTCAAGGGACAAATTATTTGCAAATAAATGCATTTGTTGTAAATACAGTATATAAAGCATACTGTAGAAGAATATGTTTTTTTTCTGCTTGTGCACAGTCCTTGGTCCTTTGTTTAAGAACAAAAATCCACAGTGGGGGAAATTAAAGTTGTGGTGTGTGGTGAAGCAGGCATTGTTTTTATGTGCCAAATATCTGGAAAATTGTTACAAGTCATCATTTAATAGACAAGCTATTTAGCTGTTTTGCATTTACAATGGCAAATCTTTTGGCATTTCTTTGAACTATTTTCATTATTGTCATTTTATTGTATTTTTACACATTTTTATACGAGGGGTATTCAAGCCATGAACCAGGCAGTCTGATCATGGCTCCAGCATACTGAAAAAAATCTTTCTACCTTGGTGGTATCCAAGCACTAGTGAAACGCTGGGATAAGTTCATTAGTGTATCCAGAGATAATATAGAGAAATAATGGTAGTTTTTACTCTCAGAACTGTGTTCTGTTAATCTCCATACATCACAATTCTCGGTTTGATCTGAACCATTATATAAAGTCTTTTTATAGTTAAGGGGTGTGCGAACACGTGGTACATCGCACTTTGCAGTGTGTGGGGCTCGGCCGGTGGGGGGTTTGGGGTTGTTGGTCTGGCCTCTGTGTTCCCCAGGTCTTTGTCTAGTTTGGCATCTGTGGAATGTGCTAGACTGGCAGGTCAGGACCATGGGGGTCCAACCTTACAACTTCCAGCACTTACAGGATCTATTGATGATATCCTTGTGCTGGATGTCAGGCACGCCTTCAGAGGTCTTGTGGCTTGTGCTTTGAGTCGTCAGGAATGTTTCATAATGTTTTGAGGTTTTAATGTTATTGCTGATCAGTGTACGAGTCACTTTCTGTGCATTGAAATGTGAATTTTGCACAAATTAAGCACAAAAGTATTTAGATGCAAAACTGTTAAAAGTCCCTTTTAATAAATTGCATTTTTAACTATATTTGAGTATTTAATGTACTTGTGTAGCCACATGTACTTGTGTACCCAACAATTTACTAATGTCTTACCATCTCCACCACCTCTACTTCAGCATTAAGACGCAGCTGATACATAAACATCTGTAGATCTTTCTTCATTTGAATGCTGTTGTCATCCAGGTGTGCCACGGTAAAGATGCGCATCTTACATTTTCTCCACACCTTAAGAAAGCAGTATTATAAGTATGAAATCAGGTCATCCAACAAAATGACAACAAGCATTTCTCAACTTTGTACCTTGTGCTGGCGGAGCAGGAATGGAAGTAACATGAGCAGGCCTCCATCATGGACGATCCACCACACATCAATGGTTCCCTCAGTCAGACGCTCTGTGTTGCTTGGAAACATGTCACTGTTCTTTGCCACAAGCAGGGCCTGGTGCGCAGCAGTCGTCTCTCTCACTGTCTCTGTCACATCAAAGAGTTACCATCAGTCTATGACTTTCAAATTGAAGAGAATGATTAACGTCGTGACGTGAATAAAATGTCGAGAGAGGAATAAATTCAATATGGTTAAAAGCAGACCAAATGAAGAAAAGTGTCTCTAATGAGGATGGCATTATGCACATACCGATGAAGTTTTTCCAGGAGGTTGCGTCCTCAGCCTGTCTCCAGTTGCTTGGCCATGCCATCAACACAGCATTGTGTTTCATGCCTCCCAAACCAGCTGACTGGATCAAGTTGGAGAAACCATCTCTCAAGTTAGAGCACACCACAATATGACAGAAGCCTTTTGTTTTCTCTGCGGACATGGATGCCTTGACATTCTGTAAAGAAGGAAAAATTGGTTTTAAATTGTATAAGCGTCTCAAAACAAGTTTTCATTTTTGCTATATTATTGCCTTGCTGGCATTTCCAACACATAGCAGCCTAAGAGCTTGAAGTGTTCTTTTGTACTCACCGTTTCCGCACTTTTGGCATCACCACTCCGACTAATATAGGATCCCTGCAACACTGAAGACACAATGGTAAGGCCTTTTCCAGCCTTCAGCTGAGACGTGAAGGAGAGTAGTCGCGGATGCTTCACCGCCAAATCAGAGTCAAGACTCAGCAACACCAAGAGCTGGGGCCTAAATTACACAATATTTAATAGGCATTTAATATAAGATAAAATGATCTAATAATATTGCTGGTTTTGGTTAAAAATGGTTTTGTTACCTGTCTGTCTTGAAGTGTGTTTTCATAAAAACTTCAACGTTTGAGGTTTCCTAGTATTGTATACTAACCGTCCTCTAATTTTTTTTTTACTTGCATCTGTACTTGCACTTCAAGAAAGGCTTTTTACACCTATGCTTACCTCCAGTTCTTGGTATGGGGTGGTGCGTCTTCTAACTTGATAAGTGCGTACTGTGCAGCATTTAAGGACAGCCCTCTAATTCCATCACCCCATTCCTTCTCCGCCCTAAGAGTTTAGAAAAACAATTAACATGACAAAAAGAAGTGTCATATTATTGGTAGAATTATGACAACTATCAACTATGCAGGCAGTACATTGCTACAGGGAAAGAGACTCACCCTCTGTATTCAATGTATTTATATATGCATCCAGCAAGCAGCATGGCCACCAGGGCATAATACCAGGATGAAACAAACATTAGAGAGATACAAAGACTCATGCCCAGGACCGAAAGACTCCTAAGGGATTAAATGCAGATTATTTCACATTATTTCATGTAGCAAAAAAAGAAATAATAATAATTAAAAAATGTAAATCCTAAAATGCTTCTGAAATAAAGGAGCAAAATATTCATTATGTAAAGCAACACAGTAAATGTGCCATGTCCTGAATGTTCTGACATAATACTCTGATCAAATCACTTCTACCATAATTACAACTGTATTACAACAAAAAATTTGAGGATATAAAAGTACAGACTTTGGAGTCTACAAGTGATAAAGTTTGAATCAAAATGTTGCATAATCCAGTCATATTTTGAGTCATATTAGTGAAGTCAATCATTAAAATGAGTTTAATTAAAAATGTATAAAAATGTTTCTACTGTTTTTTTTTAACAGCATTTGTTTTTATTTAAAAGGAACCGAATCTGCAAGTGACACAGACACATACTGCCTGTGTAAATGAATGACAATTCAGGAATGAAAAGTGAAACAGCAATTGACTAAGTATGTATGTTCCTAATCACTTGTTGTACTTATGTTTTCTATGACTGGACACATTCCTCTTGAGCAACATACCAGTGATAGAATTTAAACCTTGGTCTCCAGTTTGGGGTGCGCAGGAGTGTTTGGACAGCACAGGCCAAGTTTACAAAAAGGTAGCACATCAAGAAGAACCTATAGAACAAAAACAATGCATGATAATATGACAAAATATACTTATTAGGATATCTTATTCTGTTTAAATTTAGAAAATAAATAGCATTTTTGCCCATCATGTGTATCTTTTTTCACCAAATGTAAATATTCATTATGGCAAACATGCCATCCCGATAGACAGGACATTTTGGGTGTTTAGAAAGTTTGCATTTTCTAATAATAATAATAAAAATATATATATAATAATAATAATTAATTCATTTTGGAATGATGTTTGTTGGAGGACAACGGCAAGAGGACGTACCAGCCGAGGTGCATACTCACATTGAAAGAATAGGAGCAACATAGTCCACAGAAGCAATAAGAATCCCAATTTCACAGATTCCTACAGTTAGCAGCAATGCCCAGGTTGGCTCACCATTTGATTTACTGTGACCAAATACCTACAAAAAAAAAAATGAGACACACCCATTTTTAATCATGAGCTATTATGACTAGGTTTACCAACACAGTTTGAAAACCTTCCTAAAATTTCTTTTACTTTCTAGACCTAGTGTTTGTACATTTTATATGAATTAAATGAATTCAAGTGTATTCTAATCCAAATCAAGCTAAAACAAGTATTTATGGAAACCATGTTCTTAAAATGCTTTTTAAAATGCAATTAATAATGAACTTTAATTGCAGTGCATGGGAAGAGGGGATCTTGAGTGATATGATTTGGGATAAATGCTTAATGAATGACTATTCAGACCCATCAGGCAGTTATGTTATGTGCATTTAATCTTAAAATTCTATGCATCATTCCTGTGTTTTCTTGTTTACGGTTGACATATTTCACTTTAATAAGGTGGGTAGCACTTATCTAGTTACAGTAAATATAACAAAAGTGAGGGGGTGATGAATTATTTCAAAAGTTATGGCTCTTCTAAATAAAAAATACATGGCTCATCTGTGAAGGGTGGCAAACCTACGCATCCATTTTAAATAAATAAAGGTAACCTGTAGGAAGGGAATGAGTCCATCATGTGCAATAGCATGCAGAAGCCTGGGGGCTCCAGTCAGACTCTGTAGTCCGGCACCACAGCAAGAAAAGAAAGAGCCAATCACAATCAACCAAGGTGAAGGCCAAGCCAGAATGCCTATGACTGGGCTTTGTTTCACAGAAAACCCAAACCTGTTTAGACAAGACAGATTAGTTTTCTGTAAATTCAGCACTGGCCACATGTTTTTAAAACATACTTTTATCAAGTAGTAGAATTTTGCAAGCTGGCAAAAATAATGTAGTTTTAACAATTTCCAACCAAAATAATACTCACTTATCTCTCAATAACACTCCCTCCATGCAGGCCCCAAACAACACTACACAAGAAATATCTAAATGCTGCAATTAAGGTTCTAACTTCCCAGAAACTTGAAGACCTTTTTGGCATTAAAAGGGGAAAAAAAAAAAACCCTGACCCTCAGGTTGTCTGATAGGTGATCTAATTCTACAGAAGGATACAGATGATGGAAGTGGTAATAATTGCCATAATGGTGCCAATGGGAATAGACCTCTGAGCATCCCTTAGGTCTCCCGACCGGTTAGATCCTGCCATGATCCCTACAAAAATGTAAGAAACATGAGTTCAATGCTTAAATAGTGATCATGAAATAACAGTTCATTACTCACATGTAAGCTTATGTCTACTGGATCCAAAAAAAAGCACAACAGTGAACTTTAACATAACACACCTTATGTACGTGACATCTAAAATATAACAAATATGTGTTTTAATGCTTATGTCAAATTTAGTAAAAAACATTCAGTTAACACACTTTTTTTTTTTTTTTTTTTTAAATGCAATGCCAATAAATATGAGAAACCTTTTGGGAACATCTGTGTCAGAATGTCAGAACCATTAAAAAAATGCTCTTTTATATTACAAGAGTTCAGGGCACCTCTTCTATTATTATTGTATCTTTGGAAGCACAAAAAGACCATTTTTGACAATTAATTCAGTCATTTAGGTGCTCTCTCAAACTGTTGTTTTAGGAGTTTTTGTTTGAGAATTTGTTTTGTTTTTTTTAACCTGTGCCAAACCACTTTCCTAACTTATTTTTGGTCCAAATGTGAAAAAAAGACACCTCTCTCCTACTCTGGTTAGGATCACATTCATCAACAATAATTAATCACTTTAAAAATGGTAGAGAAATAACTGCACAGATCACTCCATAGATTATAACTCGTTTCTAAAGTGGACAAACATTAATTCAGCAAAAATGTTACTGTTCACCAATGTTACTGTTAAAGCTAGTAAAAATGGAAATATATGGTTTGTGTTAAGCATTCATTTATAAATGCATCTTAATAATTAAAATAATCAATTAAAGTGAAACATTTATTCTGCATTGGCAAAATATGGTCAGGAGCAAAATAATAATAAAGAAAGCACTAAACAGATCAATATTGTTATTTGTTTAGCAATGTTTTGCTTCCAATTTCAACTTCAATGTGCATGCAACATCCAGAATAATGTTAATAAATATAAAACAGCGTAAACTGTGTACACTGAGATCTCACCTGTGACAGAGGGGAAGTAGATGCCCACCATCATTGTGAAGAAAGTGGTGATGTCATTGTAGATATATGGGAATTTTCCTGTCAAGTAATTCTCAGAGTCTTTTATATGCTCTGCTGAAAATGACTGGGTCTTCGTCTCTACCAGTCTGCCTTCAGAGCCATAAATTCCCCATAGGTTATCTGGAAGTCGAAAAAATGTGATGCTGTAGAAGTTGTAATTTTACTTATACATTTGGTATAATATTAGCAAGGATACTGATTTAATATTCTAAGAAATGTCACCTGTGATAACTCCACTTAGCAGGCCTGGAATGCCTATGATCTCTGTTAGATTATTGTGTGTAAAGTATTCCTCACAGGTTGCATTAAGGTAAGGTGAATTACAAAACAGGTTCCACAGGTCTGTTGTGTTGGTTATATTGTTGATCACTTCTGTCTTCATGCATTTGTCAAATTTCACATTTTGTAGTGTGCGGTTACCAAGCAGACAGATCCTTTAAAAAAAAATAGTAACAGGCAATTAATATTGAAAGTGTGTAACTAAGCAAATCAAATGATTGCAGACAATACAAAATACACTGTGTATGTGTTGTTCTTTCAGCTGCTCCCAGCAAGGGGTCACCAGCAAGGGGTGCCTGGGAATCGAACCCGGGCCTTCCGTATGACAGGCACAACACTGAGCGACCAGTGCCCTTCACAATACAAAATACACTATCTGACCAAAAAAAGTTGCCATTTCCGAAGGGTCAAATTATTGAGCTGCATGAAGAAAAGTAAACAAGTAAGGGAATGTGAAATTACAACATATTTCAACATATCAAAACCTGGAAGGATAATGCTGAACTAGGGCTGGACAATAATTCGATATCAATATATATCGCGATAGAATTTTTTTCAATAACAGTGATAGGATTTTTAAACACATTTCCGATATACATTTGAATATATGAGCCAACGGTTTTTCTCTCTCTTGCGCTGCGGAATTGTAGGTAATGGTCTCCCCTGCTGGGTCTTAGTGCTCGTCTCTTACTGGTATAACCAACATCCGTGCACGCGTGTTCTGTTTACTATAACCACGTGTGTGTGTGAAACATATTTAATTTTGTGTTTGTTAGCGTGTTTGTACAGCGCGAAAAAATCATAAAGTAAAGCAAAATCAAGTCTCATAGAGGGTAAAGATCCATTTTTCCTCTCCTCTCGTGTTTCTCGACAGAGCGGAGTTTGTGTGTAAGTCAGAGTGTGTGTCTGTGTGTGTGCGAAGCCGAAAGGAGTTGGGAGTTTGTGTGAAAGAAATGTGAAATAAACGATCAAATAAATAAAACTCTCAGCTTATTAGTAGAATTAGCAGAAGCGCGCGCGCACACACACACTCGCCCCCAAATCCTTTCGGGTAAAGGCGAGTGTGTGTTTGTGTGTGCGAAGCGCGCGCGCTTCTGCTAATTCTACTAATAAGCCGAGTCTGAGAGTTTTATTTATTTGATCGTTTATTTCACATTTCTTGTTTGTAAAGGCTAAATACAAATAAAAAGTGAACCTTATTTTTTTTGTACTGTTTTTATTATTTTTTTAATTATATAATTTTAATAGGAGGTGCCTGGAGGTATTATAGACTTTGCAAATTCAGTTTGCAGACATCCACTGCGTGTGTCCTTGGCAGTTTTTTCCTGAGGCTTTTTAATATTGTCCATATCGATATCGGAATTATATATCGTATCGACCAAAATTAAGAAATATATCGTGATTTCTTTTTTTGCCATATCGTCCAGCCCTATGCTGAACCATCCTCTATGGGAAGAAATATGGTCTGAAAAAAGAAACGTGAACAGAGATCACTTTAACATCTTGATGAACTTGCATACAAAAAAAAAAAGGGGGGAAATCAATCAGGCATGTTTAATAGTGAAAGTAAGAGAATTTCCATACACACAATGTGATGAGAACTCACAGGATTGGGACTAAATAGTTTGTCGCCATAAGAAAACCAATTGTTTTCAAAAGGCTTGAATTTTCTAGGAAGCATAAAGACTGGACTTAGAGTGTTGGAAAAAGGTCATGTGGTCTGATGAGTTCAGATTGACCCAGTTCCATAGGTATGTCAGGGTAAGAAGGGAAACACATGATGCGATGCACCCATCATGCATAGTGCCCACTGAGTTATGGTCTAGGGAGGGTTTAGTTGGTCAGTTCTAGGATTAGCAATGTTATGTGGCAAGTCAGCTGATGACTTGAATATACTGAAAGACCAGGTTGTCACATCAGTGGTTTACTTCAAAAGGTCTATGAAATCAAGTAGAGTTTTCATGAGTGTAATGTATACTCACTTAAAATCTGATGGGCTGATGACAGTCCTGATGACTCCAGCATAGATGGCCATAATGGACAGAATCACACAGGAAAGAAAGACCAGTGCCAGTTTATTTACATATCTGACCCCGACAAACACCACCAGAGCCATGAGGGCCAAGCAGCATGTTCCATACACCCGCATGTGATTCAGCTGCTCATTGTACGAAAGTCCATTTGGCACTATGTACATCTATATATATATATGAGACAGAACATATGAGAAAAGTACAGATTCACAAGAGATCCAGTAGTAACAGCTCCACCTCAGCACTAAACAAGGAATTCTGCTTAATTTTGGACTCAACTTATGAACTGATATGACATTTTTTTCAGTCAACAACTATATTTGAAATTTTCGAGCATGGTCGACATACCAAAAGGATAAACTTCCTAATGAAGGCCATGCATAATTTTTCTACAATCTCGGGATACACCTTATATGTACCCACCAATAGGATCTCTATGGTGCCCAGTATGTACATGGATCCAGCAAAGGTTGTACCGAGGTAGAAGCATAACCCAACAGCCCCTCCAAACTCTGGACCCAGTGCCCTAGAAATCATGTAATATGAGCCACCAGCTGAAAAAGAAAAAGAACACCCAAGACATCTTTTATATTTATACATTTATACTGAATTAAAATGTAAAGGCACCCAGTAAAATGTCTGTTGCTTGTCATACCTGGAACCATTCCATTAGTTGCAATAGCACTCATAGATATTGCAGTCAGTAAAGTCTGTAGGGCAAAGAATAGACTATTAAATTGCTCAAATAAAATTATTTACTCAAGATTCAAAAGTATCAGACCATGAAGTTCATATTATCACAGAACCCTAAAAATATCCAAGAACAAAATGGGAATGTGGGGTTAGATTTTCAAGCTCATACTGCTGGTCACAAATTTCCTATCCCACATATGATTGTGCGCTCAACCAGGTCCAGTGAGATCGAACAGAGTTATTACTGATCAGTATACACAGTCTTATTAGGTTCTCACAAGCTTACTACTGTACGTCGCTGAATCCGGCTGGTTGGCATATACAACACAATATGCAGGCTAGCATAAATACCACAACATGCAATAAGTTTGAAAGTTTTGCTTAAACCGAGAAAATGTGTAGTAGATACAGATGAGTTTTAGTACTCACACAAGCACAACACATGAAGACAATGGCAAAGGAGCCTAAAATTCCAGCTGTGCCTACAATCCAGGTAAGGCGCAGAAATAAAACCACACCCAAAATGTTTTGCACACAGGGCAGATACACACCAATAAATGTGCCCATGTGAGGGCCCTGAGAACACAAAAAAAAAGAGAACATCAGACACCACATTCTTTGCAGAATAAGAGCTATTTTGGTTATTTAATAAAAGCATTAAGTGGGCCATGCTTTTGTAATTTTTTCCCCCAGAGTTTCATGATAGTGTGATAACTTAGGTAGTTAACAAGTTCATCTAATAACATTACTTATCCTTGCACACATTTTAAAAGCTTTACAAAAGGTTTTTATGCAATGAGCTTATAGTGCATACAAATAATACTACTGTATTATTGAGTCTATAGTTTATTGTTGGTTATTAGTAGCTTATCATCAACATGCCATAACTCAGGTAGTATGAGACTGACCTTGCGGGTGACCCTCTTGTGCCCATCCTCACTCTCAGCTTTCTCATGATCTACAACCCCTTGGGGCAGGTTGGTATAATTGGCCAGCTTGTTGAGGAGGGCCGACACCATTGGAGTACTGTCCATTTCCTCCTGAGTGTGACAAATGTCAGTGTTGAAACAAAAATATAGTTTTCATTTTTTTATATAATTGATGCCAAGTATGAAAGAATGTATGCAGTGTGTGTAAAAATAAAAACAGAAAATTTGTCTTAAGCAGTTAATTTGTGAACCTTCATTTTGGGAATTAGTTAGCACTTTGTACAATAGCCAGCCATAACATTAAAACCAGTAACAATAAAAACACCTAGGTTTTGGGTTCCTCTTGTGCCACAGGGGTGGCTCTGTCCCCTGGGGGGAATCGTATTGGGATCTGGGGAGTCTGGAGGCTTTGGCTCTTTGCCTGCTTGGCCCTGTACGTGGTGGGCTGTGGTGTACTTGGTGCTCTAGTGCTTTTCTATCATGACCTGTCAGAGGTTTGCTTGGTGATCAAAATTGTTCAGTTCATCTAGAGATGGTGGTGATGTTATGGCTGATCTGTGTATGTTTCATAAGATATTTATGAACAATTGAAGTGTACCTCGAAGAGTGCCATGTTTTTCCCATCACAGCTTCTTTCATAGTCAGGAACACTAAGGAAGGGACTGTCCTCTCCAGGGGTTTCATCACCTGATAGACACACAAATACCTTATTTAAGCATAAACATGTTCCTATTAGTTTGTGAGCATAAAAGTAACATAACATACTATTGTTTTTAAAGTAAGAAATTAATATGTCATGCCAACAGTTTAAATTCTTCATTATTCTTCATCTTACTCTTTTACATACTGCAAAATGAACTAATTTGAGACAAGAAACAGCATATAGTTTTTTAACTGTATCAGGTATAATGTAAAATAATTTTTAAAAATCATGTACTTATAAATGTACTTTCTCTAATTTACAGTAAATGTATGAAATTACAGCTATAATCTCTTTGAGGACATAATAATGACAGAGTATTTACTGTAGTACTCAAGGCTAAAACAATAATACAGGGATTAACACTAGGCATGTGCATCTGCCCTCCTCAATGTACAATTTAGACAAGTAGAGAATGAATGAAAGGCAAACTAATCTTTTTTTCTAATCTGCTGATGGAAAAAGGTCAGCATGGAAAGGTGTGTATGTGCTGAATATGGAAAAACATGTAGTAAATAACAAATCCCAACTGGACCTTGCTCACACAAGATGGGAAAGAACACAATACCTAAAGTAGCACTGTCGGTTACTTATTAAGTTTTAACGTTTTTTTTTTTAAACCACACAAAATAAAGGTTTTATCAGATGCCTATAAATGACAACAGGTCTAAAAATAACATTTGTAAAATATTTAGGCTTAATTTATGGCCATTGTGCTCCTCAAAAAGCTAAAGTGGTCTCTATCCAGACCTACTTACTGTATAAAGGAAGCTTTAGAAATAAAGTTAATTTATTATATTATTATTGCAATGGTTACAGCATACAGACAAGATCAATTTATTAATTTCAATACATATTTTCTAACATCAGAGAAGGAAACGTTTTTTTTATTTCAAACTTCATAAAACATGATCATGCTCCAGTAACACTAGCACTGGTTTTAGAATTATAGAGTACATTACTTGACTAAGGCAGTTAAAGCTACTATGCCCTAAATCCAACACAACCCAAATGTAAGCTGCATACTGCACCTATGTATGACTGGAGGCAAAGGTGTTCATGACAATAAAGAGAAATTATGACAATTGAGGTAACACTGTGTGTTAAACTATTTTAAAAAATAATATTTCTTAAGACACTTGCAGATCGAATCATAAAAAATAAAAATAAAACTCACCTAATTGTTTCAATCCAAACCCTTCCCTGTAATCCATATCAAAGAATGCTCTGTGATCAGATGGATATGGCAATCTGTTTGGACTGCTTTATCCAACCAGATACACTTATCTCAGATAGGTTTCTCCCATTTCCAGTAGCACTGCTCTGTATTATACTGCACTGTAGCTCAGAGCACAACTAGCACAACCTCTGTAGTGAGAGTAGACAAACCTCAATCAAAGAGTGAGACCTCAGATGGCTAACAAAGACAGTGTGCTCATCTAACCATGTGCTTTAGTTGGTAGAGTGCTAGTCTTCATCTCATTATCTGTCCTGTTCAGCCACCTTACTTTTTGTTTACTATATTTTAGTCTTAGACTGCTATTAGGTAGATATTAACGCTCTCCTCACCTCCTATAGTTTATAGAAACTGTTTTCTCTCTGTATATTGTTCTGCTAATGGGAAAGTTACTGTGTCAAATAAGTAAATAAAAGAGAATAGTGCATCTTTGGCTGAGTTAAAGACAAAATTGTCATACACAATTATGTACGGTTGGGCACAGGAATAGAGAAATAGATTGCTTGACTGTGTAATGAAATGGAATACCATCAGTTTGATATGTGCCTCAACATGTTTTGTATAAACAATGAATAATTAACTTCAAACATATTCACAATGTGATGTATTTTCTACTCCCGCTTGTTCACAGTCCCTTTGTTTACTTATAACTTTATAATACTTATATTACTTATAACTTTGGATGCTGTGGGTTGTGTGGGCTTCTATGGATTGGCTTCTTGTTTGTCTGGTGCATCATTGTCATGATGCTCGATCCACTTGAGATCTGGGGAGTTTGATAGCTGGGTCGGTGGCCTTACGTTCTTTGCCTGCTGGGCCCCACTTGGCAATCAGATGTCTTTAGATTGTGGCTAGCTTATATATAAAAGTTTAATGTGTTGGACAGTTCTTAACCCAATTGCAGTAATTTAACTTCTTAGGGTGCTTTCTCACCTACAAGCTTTTCTCAGTGTTTCCCCGAAAACATTTTTCAAACACAGTACCAAAAGGATGATAGAAGTTTTGTGTGCGCATGCTAAAATGTTTGAATTTACATTCTTCATGCAACATAAGACTATTAGTCGGTATTTTCAATGTAAAACAAGGAGAGAACTAAAAAGTATTTGTAAGTATATGTATTTATTACGCATAAAGTGCTCAGGTCAAAAGCTACTAATTATGTCACAATCGAGGAAGTT
>JAQQZT010000003.1:13375239-13391340 GCA_030068275.1 Clarias platycephalus
CCGCACTAGTTTGGACCCACAAGTGGCATGATGACGTAGCAACTAGCCATCCCAGACAATGCTGGCGTTTTTTTTTTTTTTTGAGGTGGGGGGGCCCTCGCAAACGTTTTGCCCAGGGGCCCACACAACCCATAATCCGTCCCTGATTCAGGTAGTCAGCTCACTTAATTTTATTGCCACATAATGTTGCTGAGTCTAGACCTGACCAGTTGAAGCAACTGATCATAACATTGCCCCCAGATGCTTGTAGAGTGGGCACTATGCATGGTGGGTGCATTTAATGTGCTTCCCTTCTTTCTCTGAAAGGCCATTTCCTCTGGAATAAAGTAAATCTGAACTCATTAGACCACATGACCTCTTTCAACTGCTCCAAAGTCCAATCTTTATGCTCCCTAGCCATTTGAAGCATATTTTAATTGCCATTGGTTGGTTATTTGCTTGATGCAGGCCAAGTAATTTGACTTTTTTTTGGGGGGTGGTGGGGGCATGCAGTGTATTTAAATTCAGTTCTTTCACCAGTGTTGTAAAGGTTGGTCTACATTATATTTAATTTACTGGGCCTCTTTCCTCAAACAATTTTCCATATTTTTTAAATATTCATTTTACAGTTTCCCCTTAAGCCACTATAATAATACCTGCTTTCCCCAATAAACACACTCACTCATCGCCTATACCCCTTTATCCTGTATACAGGGTCGCGGGGGAGCCTGGAGCGTATAACAGGAGTCTTAAGGCATAAGGCTGGACAGGGTGCCAATCCATTGCAGGGCAACACATACACACACACCACAGGCAATTTGGGAATGACAATTAGCCTAACCTGCATGTCTTTGTGGGAGGAAACCAAGGTACCTGGGGGAACGTGTAAACTCCATGCAGACAGACCCGAGGATGGAATCGAACCAGGACCGTGGAGGTGCAAGGTAGCAGTGCTAACCTCTATGCCACTGTTCCACCAAGCAATGAAATATACTACGAACGAAAACTATATTCTGTTGCAAGTTACCAAATGGGGGCATTTTTCAATATTTTCTTTGAGACACTTTCGAATATAAACCCTGTATTTTTTATTTACCAGCAAGGAAAATTTTATTATTTTAAAGAAGTAGCTCATATACGACTTTAGATTGTATTCTGGAAAGATAACTTCACATCATATGTAGTGTACTGACAGGATTTGGAAGCAGCTGTCATTACCGTAACACGTTTGGGAATAATGGGACTTTTCCCTGAGATAGTCAGTGACGGCTTCGAACGCTGGCTCACCTCACGCGCGCGATGATTCCCAGCTGTGATTGGATGAACCATGTAAGGGGCGGGGTTCTGTGTGCCTATGCGCGCACGTTCGTGTGTATGTGTGTATGGTACGTGTGTGTCTGTGTGTGTCTGCGGTGACACGGATTGAACGCGGAGGTGCACCTGACCGTGAACGGAGACAAGCGCATCATTGCCGTTTTAAACTCTTTCCCTGGTGAGTGAACATTTAAACCTGATGTGATCCATGAGCGTCGTGTCTGCAGTGGAAAATAACCAGAAAGGATCAAATAATCGATATGATGACCTGCTGAAAATGGATAAGCGTTAAATGGCAGATAATTTGGCGTAATGAAAGCATCAGGCGTTAATCGACGCTCGTGCGATCGGAGACCGTTACGTGCATTGATGATGGGGGCGATTATTTTTGTGCGCGCTGATAATATCTCACGAACGGGTTAATAATTATAAATGTCGCATGTTTTATTATTATTATTATTATTATTATTGTTCACTCAAATCATCACTGAAGCGCAGGCGTATTTAGGTCCATTATGGTGACAGGATATGGGGGATGCTCTGGACAGATGCGTCTCTGTGTGTTGTTGTTGTTGTTTTTACATTTTATGGCGATGGAGATGTTTTAGGCCTGGGTGCTGACGTCACTGCCCCTCTATAGTCTCAGGATTTTGCGTGACATCAGAGGTCGGAAACTGCGCCAGAGAAGAAGCAGACAGCATGTCTGAGATTGAAAACCTACCATACAATCCTAATTATTACAGTTCTGCACACAACTCTGCAGTATTTTTTATTAAAAATTTGTTTTTTATCACAGATCAGTGCAACATTTTGGCCATAAATGTGCAGAATTCGTGTGCATAATATGCGCAGAAAGCACAAAGAAATGTGGTGCAGCTGTTTAGAATTCCACATGGTTTTAGCTTTCATGGATCCGTCACTGCAAGAGTCAGAGATTTGTTTTTGTCCAAGTCCTTACACAGCTTTCAGCTAATTCTATTATCTAGCCCTATCATAATGATGCCACTTGCATAGAAACAGCTGTGACAATGAAACATAACATTTTTTATGACTAGCCTATATAATTTATATAAAGTGGCTATTTCTAATATTTGCTGAGAGATTGTAAATGTGAGTTGCAGGTTATTCATGCATGATTGATTGAAATGACATATGTCTTGCTTGAAATAAATTTATAAGTGTTTTAACCCTCTTGTTTACTTGTTTGTTTTTTTTAGCCATTCTGATTTGCACTTCATTAATGTCTTTGGTTGAGCTGTAGTCTAGCCAAAATAGGATTGTTTGAACTCATATTGATGTTATAATATTATATACCACAGCATATATTGGTTTTGTTTCTTCTTTATAATATTTCTGTCACAGAGTATTGCGACCTGTTGTTGTTGATCATAATGACCAAGCATTTCTACCGAGTGTTCCCAGTGGTGTTTTGATCCATCACCCTCAAGATACACACAAGATCTGATAATTATAATGCTTTGTTTATTGCAGACAATTTTCTAATTTTGTAACGTCTCCGTGTAGTTGAAATAGTAAACAGTATAAGCATAATATAATAATTTGCTCATATTGTCCAGCTCTTGTCATTTCTAATATGTAATTGAGCTATTTTTTCCAATTATCAGCTGTTCTAACATTTAAGCTACTGAAAATGAGCAAATTAATCTTTTGTCTGGTCGATATCTCTGATTTTCAGCCTGACTAAGACAATGGACTATAAAGGTGATATTCATTCAAATGGAACTCCCAAGTGTGGCCAGGACAATCTCTTAAAGAAAGATAATATGGCTACGCCAGAGGCAAGGAGTTTTGACATTAAAGTCGGTGACCCCATGGATAAAACTGATGGGAATAAAGAAGGTATGGAAAAGTCACACCTTTTTATTAATATACCTACAAAAAGTGAACATTTCATAAAAACTAACTGCATGTTGTTATTTTTTCCCCTCATATGGATGTGTTAGGTTGTAATTACCCTATAATTACTTTTGCCAAGCAAATGAAGGTGCATTTGAAACCTTCTTTCTGAGCAAAGGTTCAGTTCAGGCAGAGGTCATACTCATTGTTTTTATTGGTTTTCTTATAAGACATATGCTTTACTGATGATTGTATCCTCAAGAACTTACAAACATGTATATGAATTTTAACTAGATCTTGCATATATTTTCTCCTGACTTGAAGAAAAAAGGGATAGTATATTTGTTCAGTGCACTCTGGCAGCTCTATACCTATGGATAGCCCTATTGATTTCCTTCATTGTGACACACCTGACACAGACAGCGTGCAGCTAAAGAGGGTCAGAGCTGGTTTTGTAATAATAAAAAAATTGGCCCATGGTCTTTTTCTGTCTACTCATTTCAGCAACACCCACTCTCTTATTATAACTGATCATGGGTACGGATGGGCCCTGGTTTATTTTTGCCATGATTCTCCCTGCTGTGATTGACTGGGCACATGTTAATTTAGGTTGTCATGCAAAATTCATGAAGATAGCCATCTGATTAGGCCTAAAATATCGGTTTCATTTGGGCAAAGTGACAAAACTCAATGAGCAGAGACTATGTACAGTATATGCCATGGCAAATGTACAATGGTTATGTTTTCATTCCCTGTATCGTTTCAGACTTCAATGTCATTTCTGGATTATCTGTAGGGCAGATTGGGAGTCATTGCCAGGGTTCTATGGGAGAAAATGGCTTTGGTCAGATCTCTAACACTGACATGTTTGGTAAGGCCAACTGCTTCTGAAAATTATGAATAAAACCAAAAGTAGCTTAAATAAATCTTGATTGCTATAATTACAACTTTGGCTTACATTTAAAAAAATATATATATTCATATTTTAGCTAGCAATGGAAATGTAGATCCTCACTCCTATCTTACGTTCAGTAAAGACTTTACCATAATCAGAATTGCACTGCATCCAGAGCCTACCCTAATGAACACTGTCCATGAGGTGGGAATGCAACATGGGTGGGATGCCAGTTCATCACTGGGCACCATACACACATTCACATAAAAATTTATACTTAGGGGCAGTTTATATTAGCCAATCCACCTACTGGCATTGTTTTTATTGAAGTTGGAGAAAATTCGGAGGAAACGCAATGTAGACATGGAAAGAATGCCCAGGAGCTCTGCACAGACCAGATCCTGAGCCCAGGAACAAACAGGGGGACCCTGCGATGTTTTGTGTCAATGCTACCCATTGTGCCAGGTTGCTGTCCCAAAAATCAACAGTGTTTGACATAGTTATAAAATAAATATTTTTATTAAATATGAAATTCTGTATAATTTAGTCTAAATAGCATGCTCAATAAATGTTTAATGCATTTATAAATTAAACTTTGATATACTAAGTTTATATATGATATTACTGACAATGGGAATGCCTGGTCATGAGGAAGGACCATGTACTGGAATTCACACTACTGTGGTAAAGATTTTTAAAAAGTCCCAGATTCTGTCCCCTAAATATACCCCTGTACTACTGTCTAGTTTGCTAAACATTTATCAAAACAATACCTTAAAAATTTTTGTAAAAAATTATTTACATTAATAGATGCCCCAACAGCATTTGCATGAAAGCTACGTATTACCCATGTGAAATATTTCTCCTTTTGTGCTCTGCAGGTTTCAGCCAGCAAGGAGTGAATAGAAGTGCTAATATGAATGTGGGAATGGCCCCCTTTCAGCCCATTAAACCTCCCTCTATGGCTGGATCTCAGAAGACATCTATACTACATGCTAATGAACCACCCAAACCTTTCCTGGCCCCCAGTAAACCATCTGACACAAGCATTCACAATATCTTGGACAAACCTGCAGGTAAATTCCAACTCTACTTAATGTACCTACTATAGTGCAGACCTAAAATCTTACAGGTAAGATATTGTATACAGTATAGTATTGTATTAACTAAACATTAACCAAACTGTTTCACCAATTCAAGCATGGAATTCAAGCATAGATCACTGTCCTCTTTAAATAAACAAGATTATTTTAACTTATTACCTAAAGTTATGGTTCCATCACTTTAAAGTTTTTAGAACATTTACTAGATTTACCTCTATGAAGGACAATAGAGTCACAATGTTTTATTGCATTAAAATATACTGCATTTAGTGGAAACACACTACCAAATAGAGCCGATGAATACTATCACATTTCCTCTAAGAATTGTCACACTATCTGACAACATCCAGCCGACAAAACACATATGAAGTATAGCACTATCTGCCCCTGCCGTTTGCTTCAGCACACAGACGCCTATGATTGGCTCGTGTCACTATGATTGATGTGAGACTGTGGATATGCTATCCTTCCAAGAGAACCTGTCTGCTCTTTAGAATCCCAGCATCTCCCAGGAATCAAACTGGCAATGTCTGGATGATGGAGGTGAACACACACTTAATCGTTGTGCCACTCGGTAGTCTCTAAACGTTTTATGGCCTTTTGACCTGATTTACTAAATTAGTATGTGTTAAAAAATGCAGTCTTGATAAAACCCACCAAAAATATCACAGCTGATTTAACTGTAGAGTGTATGGCAAAAGGTGTCTTTTTTATTTAAGCAAAGTAAATCTAAGTAAACTAAAGTTCAAATCTTGGCACTGCCACAACCAGCAAAACCAGCAAAAATGTCTGTGCTCTCTAGGTGATGATATGTCTGACTCTCTTTGTCAGTTATGGGCATTAGGAAATCGAACAATATATATATATATATTTCATATTGAATTCAGTGAACATTCTGATCTCTGACATTAATACAGAGCTTTTAAAACATTTACCCTCACATGTATCCAATATTAAAATTAACTGACCCACAAGTCTACAGGTTGGTTGGTCGGTTGGTTATTTATTTATACATTTCATCACATTTGTTCACTTTTAAATACTACTGTACATCTTTGATAATGAGATATTAATGTTTCTTTTGACTTTCATAGTTTAAAATTCATAGTTAGCTCTGCACTGCAAAATGGGGTTGATGGCTTGAAATCGTTATGCAAGAATTACAAAAAGCTAACATTTCTTCCATTTAGTTGCAAATGATGGATATGTCGTTTTATTTGTGTCTTTATGATGTTAGGGGCCTTTGGTGAATAGAACACAAATATTGTATTTCTTTGCCCTTTATGTATTGGTGATGCATTTTTTATTCCAACTGTTCAAAAGTTATTTGCATGATAAAAAATGACAATTCCTATTCCTCTGTGTAAAATCAAGAAGTATCCTCCTGGACAGGACAGGCCATGCTCACCCATTCGCCCATCAAGGCAGAGCAGAGTCCTTTTGAACTTTTGGGTTACCAAGGGGTTCCGCATAAAGATGCCACATCAGATGGTGGGTCAGATGAAAATGTACAGCAGAAAAGGAAGGAATGTGAAACTAGTGAAGAAGCATGTGGTCTCTTGGAATGCCTAAGATCTCCCGAGAAAACCCAATCAAAAAGCTCTGACCAAGAAGATTGTTCGGTCCCTGATAATGGCGAGAACTGGAAGAGCGAAATTCGAGAATGGGGTGGCGGACGGATCCAGGCAAAGAAAAGTAAGAGTAGAAAGAAGCTCCCTGAAGAGTGGGCCAGTTTACCAAGTACAGGGTGCCCCTCTCCTCCTCCTGACCCATTTACTCCAAAGGACATGGACATGGACATGATTATTTCTGACATGTATGAGGTCAATGATAGTCCTACTATTATTGAACCAGAGGGTTCATTGCATTCTTGCACAACTACTCTTCAGTCGGCCATTCCAGTAAAAATAAGTCAGGAGATTACCACTTCATCGTCTAAGAACCTTGATCAATCCAAGAGCAATCATGATTTGACCCCGAATCTTACATCTGGCCTTGAAACTACTGCACATGCCATCTATAGCCCACATACAGCCACCAACTCCTTCCAGAACAATTCATCTGTACATGGTCCCTCCTCATCAAACCACTCCAGCATTGTAGTAAACCAAAATGCTGAAGATCCTGCTTCCCTCACTACTCAAACAATGCATCTGGAACCACCAGTGGCAAAGTCCCACCAAGGTTGGTGAAGAATATAGTGCATGGCTCAAAGAAGTGGACCCTCTTCTGCTTAGATATGGCTGTAATTGATTGGAGTACCATAAGCACTCGATTTAACTTATTATAAAATATATCCATGAAAGTTGGGTTAAACTTGAAAGAAAACCTCCAGTAATTTATTAACCCCTTGAACTTCCCAGAACTGTCGTCTAATCTAGATACTCTTCATTCTTGTAACTGCACAAATTTCTTAATAGTTGCACTTTAAACAATGAATAATACAACACAAATTATGGGAAGTTGGGAGGTTTTTTTTAGATTTGAATAAAATGGAAACTAAAAGACTTTCAAATCACATGAGCCAATATTTCATTCACAATAGAACATAGAGAACATGACAAATGTTTAAACTGAGAAACTTTACAATTTATGCACAAAATAAGCTCATTTCAATTTTAATGTGTGCTACAGGTCTCAAAAAAGTTGGAATGGGGCATGTTTACCATGTTGTAGCATCTCCTCTTCTTTTCAAAACAGTTTGAAGACGTCTGGGCATTGAGGTTATGAGTTTATGGAGTTTTGGTGTTGGAATTTGGTCCCATTCTTTCCTAATATAGGTTTCCGGCTGCTAAAGAGTGCATGCTCGTATTTGACGTATTTTTTGTTTAATGATGTACCAAATGTTATCTATAGGTGAAAGATCTGGACTGCAGGGAGGCTAATTTAACTCCCGTACTCTTCTACTACCAAGCCATGCAGTTGAAATAGCTAAAACCTTTATATACTGTTTATTTCAGCATTCAAAGTGCCTTCCAACATGCAAGCTGCTCATACCGTATGCCCTTATGCACCCCATACGTTCAGAGATGCTGGCTTTTGAACTGAAGGCTGATAACACGCTGGAAGGTCTCCCTCTTCTTTAGCCCCGAGGACACAGCGTCCATGATTGCCAAAAGAATATCAAATTTGGACTCATCTGACCATAGAACACATTTCCACTTTAAAACAGTCCATTTCAAATGAGCCCACAGGACACGATGGCGCTTCTGGACCATGTTCACATATGACTTCCTTTTTGCATGATAGAGTTTTAGTTGGCATCAGCAGATGGCACTGCGGTTTGTGTTTACCAAACCGGTTTACCAAACCGGTTTCTGGAAGTATTCTTTGGCCCATTTAATAATGTCAATGACACAATCATGCCGATGAGTAATGCTGGGTCGTCTGAGGGCCCGAAGACCACGGACATCCAACAAAGGTCTTCGGCCTTGTCCCTTACGCACAAAGATTTTTCCAGTTTCTCTGAATCTTTTGATGATGTTAGGCACTGTACTGTAGATGATGAGATTTGCAAAGCCTTTGCAATTTGAAATTGAGGAACGTTGTTTTTAAAGTATTCCACAATCTTTTTACCCACTCTTTCAAGATTGGAGAGCCTCTGCCCATCCTTACATCTGAGAGACATTCCTGTAATAGCTAATCATGTTATAGACCTGATGTTAGATGGTCTACTAGCTGAATCTTTTCAAAAATGTCTAATTTAACTTTCAAAATTTCCATCCCAACTTTTTTGAAACCTGTAGCAGGCATCAAATTTTAAATGAGCTCATTAAGCGGATAAAAGTGTATCATTTCTCTATTTAAACATATGTCATGTTCTCTATGTTCTATTGTGAATAAAACATTGATGTGATTTGAAAGTCTTTTAGTTTTCATTTTATTCAAATTTTAAAAACGTCCCAACTTTTCCAGGATTCGGGTTGTATAAAGTAGTTCCTCAGAATAATACGCTGTAAAATAAATTCCTGCAGGAGTTTAATCTTAGGGTTCAATTATATCCACATATCACTATAGGAGTTAATTAAATACTGGGGATTTATCTATTTTTATTTTTTATATAATTCACTGCTAACATCAGTCAAAAATCTCTCCTGAAGCAAAAAGTGGGATTATGTCATGTCATTGGTTGTTCAACCTCTGTTCACCTGTAGTAGTTTTAACTGAAGTCACTGAAGTCAGTCATTTATTGAGGATCCAATTGATGGCCTTATTGAGGGTAATACAAATCTGATTTTTGATTTAGTTTTTCTCTGCAAGTGTACGTTTTACTGGTCAAATGCAGAATGGCATACTCAATACATGTCAATAGCCAACATAGCAGAAATAGTTATATTGTCTAATAAATGTTTAATTTCTGTACTTCTTCAATGTCAAACGGTAGTTAAAACACATTTGTAGAATAGTATTCCCTTCCCAATTCTGTATATGTGATCTTGATTAGTTATCAAAAACATTCTTTGGAACAGGTTCTAACCTTATAAAAATGAGTATAACAGTATAATATTTGGACCGAGCAAGAGTCTAGAAATATGAGTCTAGCTCATAATGCATACTGATTCAGAAAACTAGATGGAAAATTAAAATAGATTCAAAATCAAATGCAGAAAATCAAATGCAGTTCATGAATGGTATGACTTCCAGTGACTGTGTGGAGGACAGATGATTTTGAATTGAAAAACAAATTAAACAAATCACATTTGGGTGACACCTAAAATAACCCTTTCTTAAGATACAGAGATTGCTAGAAGTCTGTCTCATGCAGACTCGGGAGCTTTGAACTAAATTAAACGTGAACTGAAATGTTGAACTCCCTGTGATGCACCAGTGAATAACACAGTGCTATATGAGAGATACTGTATTTGAGTCCCATTGACCAAAGTGTAAATGTCATTGATGGTCATTTATACAGGAAATGTTTCTGGGTGAATTTCTGACTGGTAATCCTCATTTGCTGATACTTACTGCATGTAATGTAATGCCAGTGCTGTCATAACACACAAGCTGCTGTTCATTGCATTATATAAGACTTTTTTCTGAATAACAGCAAACTCCCTTTTTTTCTTGCAGCTTTTCCTGTATGAGCTTTTTTAAATTATATACATTTTATTAAGTTCTACTCTTTCCAAAGACTGTTTAGATGAGAATTATAATGACGACATCATTATTAAAGAGAAAATATTTATAGAAGTTAATCTTTTAATAATTATATACCTCATTTTGTTTTCTCATTTGCTTTATGGATTGAATTGTTTGATGAATTCTTCATGTAAAAAAGGTAAGATATCTTCTCACAATGTAGTATTGTGATTATTATAACCTTCTGCCAAATAAATCTTTAAGTCAGGTATTAAGTCACAAAGGTTAGTTTTGCGCTATGGCCAGTAGTGTGCAGTAAGTGAAATGTATCAAATTTTAAATTTTGGCAAAAAATTGTTGATAAATACCTAATTTTCCTGATACTTCAACATAATTGAGTTTTCATCTTACACATTGTTTTAAAGCACTTTATTGAAACTTTATCCCACAACTGCTCAGATGTAGGATGAGATAAAAAGTAAGTCGCTTTGGATAAGGTCGTCTATGAAATCTCGTTTAAAAATAAAAAAAATATCCAAGCTGCTAACTCTATTTCATTATATAACTGTGCTGCTGGCAAAGATATTTTTAGGATAGCAGAGAAATCTTGGTATCAAAAGAGGCTCAGGGTTCCTTCTTTGTTACTACATCACAGAATCCTCATTTAAATCTTATAAATACTAGAATTTCAGAGGTCCTCCTCATAAAAAAAAAAAAAAATAAAAAAAAACTCACACTGGCCATGTCTCAGCAACCGGACATGATACAGTAACAAACCTGGCATCAAATTTGAGCTTATTGAACGAGGGAACTAAAAATGTGTAACTCAAACCAAAACTCTTAATACTTGATTTGATGTGATTGGTCACAACAAATTATGGATCTGAATGAGTGGGAATTTAAGTTTCACGAAATTGTTGCCACCAAGGTGACTTTCTCATGATGTTATACAGCACATACAGACCCAGTATAAGAACGTATAGTATAATTTATACTTGGGACAATATTGGCCTATTGGTGGCTCAGTGGTAGGCTTCTTGTCTGCCCTATGGAAGGCCCGGCTTCAATACCCAGCCATGGTTCTACACCACTGGCAATATTGCATAGCGATTATGCATTCTTTTCTAAATAACAGTGTGATTCTGTGAGACATGACCTGGTTCTGACATAAGATGCTATTGTCTTGACTGATGAACCATGTTGATATAATGTAGTAAGTGTACTCTGATCACATTTTATCAACAAGTTCTCTCTCTCTCTCTCTCTCTCTTTTTTAATTAAAAGAAGACACTACTGCAAAAGAGAAGATAGAAAAAATTGACACTTCACCCAAGACAGATGTTTTGAACACACTTGTAAAAGCAAACAAGGATGAAAAGACAGAGAAGACTGACAACAAGAAAGTGGAGAACATGGGCAAGATTCAGGAGGCAGAGAAACAGGACTCTAAATCGGAGAAGAACGGCAATCTTGAAAAAGCGAGTAATCTTCAAGAGATAAAAAAGGATATGAAGGACGAGAAGAAGAATGGTGTTGAAAAAGTGGATAAGACAATCAAAAATGAGAAAAATGTGAAGGCTGCCAAAGAGACCAGCAAAGGTCCTGCAGCTAATGGAACCAAAGATTTGATCAGTCCTGATAATGTTAAGGTATGTTTGGAGGAAGGACATAAACCTATAAGGGGTGTTCAAGTCAAACCGGGTCTTTTGATTGTGCATATTAACAGAACACAGTTATTGGAATAAAAAAATACCTTTATTTCTGTAAATAATTCCCTGCTACAATAATACCATAATCAGACTGCTTGCTTCACGTCCACAATTCTGGCCTCCCAGGAACTCCTTTAATGGCCCAAATATACATAAATTGCTTGCAATGTCAGGACTGTACAGGGACTATTGCAAGTCCAGAATGTTGCATGTCCAGAACAGTTGGAGTGGGCTCCAAGCCCCCTTGGCCAGGGTCGTCTTTCATGGATGTACATACTTCTTTTAACCAATTCTAATGTTTTGCTGTGTCTAGGCATCTCATCACCGTACTGTGTTTGTAGTCTTCTGTAAATATCAATTGGTTTTACGCCTTCAGTCCTGAGAAACTTCAATTACAAGTCCCAGTTTGACTTGAACCCCTTTTAGCTATATGTGTATATGTCTTTTGATTTACAGTTGAACCATGGATTGCGAGTAACTTGGTCTTTTTGTGTTTTGCGAGAAGAGCAAAATTTTGTAATAAATTTACAAAAAAGCGAGTAGTATGCATGTGCTTCGACAGAGCAGTGTTTCCGTCAGTGTGTGTGCATTTGTGTATGTGTTTGAAAGTCATCCTACACAGTAGCCCCCTCCCCACCTCCTCTCCTCTCGCCTTCACACACACATGCACACACACACTAATGGAAACACTGCTCTGTCGTTATTCTTTTCAAATGTAAAGTGCAGGTTAATTTGTTTTATTTTTACTTTTTATTTTGTATTAATTATTTTTATATGAATATTTTTGAGTTGTGGAACAAATCATCAGAGTTTACATTATTTCTTATGGGGGGAAATTCGCTTTGATGTATGAGTGTTTTGATATACAAGCACGCTTCCGGAACAAATTATGCTTGCAAGTCAAGGTTTAACTTTAATTTTGTTGATTTATTACACAGTTAGGAGATTGTACTAAGAAATCATTTTATTCACTATGTTTGCATATGGATATTATGTGAAAACAAATGCAGACAAACAAACAAAATTCAACCAAACCAACCTCTCATTCCACTGGAGAAAAGTCCGGTGCCCTCACTTCCAGTTCAGGAAAAAAAGGCACTGTGGCTAAGAAAACATCTCCGACTGGCACCAAGAAGCCTCCTGGAATCACCTCTACCCATGAGGCAAAGGTGATTAAACTTTTTTTTCTTTTTTAAAGAGTTTTCTTTTCAGTAGTTATTTGGGCATGACAGGCTTCTAACCCAAAACAAGAAATTGAGGTTAAATATCATAATATAAATGTATATACTTAATATATAAAAAGTTAAATATAAAGAAAAAAAACTGGGTTTATTTAAAAAAAAAATATATATATATATATATATATATATGTAGTCAAAATGCATTGTTAATACATAGGTATGTAATGAAACATGCTCAGATGCCAAAGTATATTTTATTTATTTCAGACCTCAGAGAATAGTACTCCAGCCCAGAGGAAGCCTCCAGTTCCAAAATTTAATGAGTCTTCAAAAGGTTCATCTGGTACCAAGACCAGTAACTCCTCAGGTATAACAAAAAATCAGAAAGAAGGCTTAATGAATCATTCATTTGTATAGCGTAATTCTGGAATAACTGGATTGGAATAGTGGTTTGGGTGGATTAGTTTGTCCGACCTGGTAAAAAACCATCCAGTACATTCAGGTCAGCTGACATTTTATTTCCAAATAACATTGCTGAGCCTAGACCTGACCAACTGAAGCAACTCCAGATCATATCATTGCCTCCATAGTCTTACAGTACAGTCTGCAATATGCATGATAGGTGCATCCATTTTTACCCTGATGCACCCATTGCTCTGTACTGGGGTCAAGCTGAACTCATCAGACATCATGACCTTTTTCCATTGCTCCAAAGTCCAATATTTACGCTTCCTATGAAGCTGAAGCCTTTTTTCTGATTAGTCTCACTAACAAGTGGTTCTCTTATGCCCACAAAGCTGTTTAGTCCCAATGCTGTGAGTTTTCATCACATTGTGTGTGTGGAAATGCCCTTACTATTAAACATAGCTCTAATTTCTTCTGTCAGTTTTTTTTTTTTTTTTTACAATCCAGCTTCACCAAGCGTTTAAGTGATCTCTGCTATGTTTTGAATATTTTCTCTTTCATTCTTCTTGCAAAAGTTAAAACCTTGCTGAGGAAGACCTCTGCAAATGCAGCCAGCGCACCAGCTACACCAGCCACTGATCCAGCCCCTCGTCCCCCTCGCATCACCAAACCACCTGTGCCCAAGCAGGTGCCCCAGCCAAAAAAGCGTCCAGTGCCACCAGCACCACGAAATTCTCGAATCCCTAATACACCCCTGCCTGATCTAAAGAATGTACCCTCAAAGATTGGCTCCACACACAACATGAAGTACCAGCCCGGTGGAGGCAAGGTACAGTGGAGCACAGTGGAAGGACACTTTATTCTATCCAGGCATTTTTTTATGACTCTAGATTTTTGTTTTTGTAAATGTAAAAAAGACTTGTTATTTAGAACAATACATTTTTTCATGAGCAGAATGACAGTTCTTTCCAGCAACTACACAGTAATTCAAAAGAGATGATTTATCTGTATGCATATAAAATTTTGTGCTAAACTTTATGAGCTCATAAATGATTTAACAACTTTATTTGTAAAGGTTCAGATAACACACAAAAAAATGGATTTCAGCCACATCACCTCACGCTGTGGCTCTAAGGACAACATCAAGCATGTCCCCGGAGGAGGAAATGTAAGTTTTAATATCCTGTTAGCCATATTCTGTAAACGCACTTGCAAGTATTTCTTGACTTAAACATTTTAAGGTTCAATAATTTATTAATACAACCTAGGTAGAATTTAAATCATTTTAAGGTCATAATGTGTGTGTCTACGCACACCGATCAGCCTTTACACTAACACCACCACCAGGTGAATTGGATAACATTGATTATTAATTATATACCAGTTAAACTTGACCAATGCTTGTCTATGCCTATGGGGACCAAAGAGCAACTTGTATGGTCCAATTCCACGAAAGCAGCACAAACTGATGAAAAAAAGTCAATGTTAACTATGATAGAACGGTATGAGAACACCCAGTGCATCAGCGCCTGCTGTATCTGGGGCTTATCAGGCAAAAAATGAATTGTTGTTGAACTGGCCTCCAAATTCCCCATAGCCTAATCCGATCAAGCATTTATGGAATTCATCAGACAAACAAGTCTGCTGCCCAAATGACCACCACTAACGTCCAAGTGCCAAACACAACAGCACACCCCCAGAGTGGGAAGTAATGGAGTAATGCCCCAAAGGTGCCCATGCAGCACAAAGGGAACCTACACAGTATTGGGCTTTAATGACTTAAATATTAATGTTATGACTGATCGGTGTATGGAATATAAAACAATCACCAGAAGGCACAAATCAAAATTCCCATTTATTGAACATGAAGTAGCAAAGAAGGTTTTTCTCAAAGTCTCATAGGGATTTCTCCTTGGGCTAATATTTTCCTTGTCTCCATTTAAAATCAGTTATGAAACATCAGTGAGCAGCAATTTGAAGCTCAAATTTTACATTTTTAATATAAAGAAATCATGCTGAAATCTCTCAGTAGAGTTAGCTGTATTTTGACTGTGAACTAATACCATCTTAATGTAATCATTTTCAGGTCCAAATTCTGACTAGAAAAGTTGATTTAAGCAAAGTGACCGCAAAATGTGGGTCCAAGGACAACATTAACCACAAGCCAGGTAAGAGAAAACATTTTTTGATGATGTGAAAATACTGTATGTATATTTAGTTCTCCTAACCACTTGCCCATAATAGGTGGTGGTAATGTAAAGACTGAGTCTCAGAAGAGCAAGACCAATTCTAAAATGGGATCAATGGACAATGTGGACCAAGAGCCAGGAGGTGATCATGCTGAGGTAATGCAAATCAGAACAGTCTATCACTTGCTATGCTTTTACTGAAATCTATATTTATTTTTTAAGGATATTAACTGCTTATGGATTATTTTAGCCAGCTAACTAAAGCATGAGTAAACGTATGTAAAATAATATAATTATTATTATTTAAAATGTATTAGGCGGCACGGTGGTGTAGTGGTTAGCACTGTCGCCTTGCACCTCCAGGGTCCGGGTTCGATTCCCCGGCCAGGC
>JAQQZT010000003.1:13392147-13409916 GCA_030068275.1 Clarias platycephalus
TATTCTGTCTCTATCCTGTACCATAAACCTATGATAAAAATTATAAACCCTTCATTTCTTTGTAAGTGGGCAAACTTCTGCAGAAAATCTGCAGGGGATCAAATACTTATTTCCCCCACTGTATATCCTTAGAGGTGCTCATCCAAACATTGATATCAGAAGTGTCTCTGATTGTCTCATTTATTGGGTTAGATTTATTGGATAATGAATAATTTGGGAGCATATGCAAGTTAAATAGCAATGAACCAAGAATTTACCCCAGACGGACTCGATAAGGAATGCAAACTTCATCTGATTTAAGGTTGCCAATAGAAACTGAAAAAGATTTTCTAGTAAAAATAAGAAGAGAGCAGTGGTTAAGGCATTGAAGAAGAATCATATGGACAACCGTATCAAAGGCTGCACTAAGGTCAAGAATGATCAAAATAGAAATGTTAAGAGGTGTAAAAGAAGTCTCTCTGGTCGTCACACCTTAACAACTCTCCCTAATCACTCTCACTGTTTCTTCTTAACAATTCTCCCCTCCCACACTCACTAACAACTCTCCATCCTACTCTCACCTTCTCCAGTGTTCACGTAATGAGCCTTTCACACAGGGGAGGACTCTTTTGACCCTGGAGGATAAAAATATGAAGAGCTTACCAACTTCCCTAAGACTGAAGAAAATACTTGGATGAGTGGTTAAATGTTTCTACCTAACAGGAAAGAAGTCCAGTTGGCATGACTCAGCTTCCAGATAACACAAAGAATAGGTACTAGAACAATGGAAAACTGTCCTGATTAAGATTTTTAGTTTTAACCACTGTCTTTGTTAGACGTAAAGTGGGTGAACAGACGGTTCCTGAATGTGTGGTTCCCACAGTAAAGCATAGGGATGTGATGGTTGGTCACCACTGTTGGTCACTTGTCAAAATTGAGGGCACACAACCAGCATGGCTACCACAGCATTTTGCAGCGGCATGTCATCCCATCTGGTTTGAATGGGACCATCATTTAATTTCAAACAGAACAATTACCCCAAGCACACCTGGATGTTATGTAAGAGCTACTGTATTTGTCTAAGAAGGAGAATGGTGGAATGCTGCATCAGATGACCTTGCCTCTAGAATGCCAATCCAATTGAGAGGGTTTGGGATGAGTTTGACCAGAGAGTGAAGCAAGCAAGAAGGATTCAGCACCTCTGGAACTCCTTCGAGATTGTTGGAAAACCATCCCAGGTGACTGCCTCATGTGGATGACATGTGGCTACTTTGAAGATCTGAAAATAAAAAACATATTCTGGGTTATTTAACAGATTTTTGTTGATTACACAATTCCATATTTTTCTGTCATAATTTCAGTTTCTTCAGCATGAATACGCAATGTTGAAAACAATAAAATAAGAAAAACCACTGATTAAGAATCTGTGTCGAAACTTTTGACTGATACTGTATCTCAAGAACATTATCTATCAAACAAGTAAAAACTTAGGTGAAGAACTTACTAGGCATTAGATCATCAAGAGTCAATGTCGCAGAATTAAGGGCAGCACTTCTTCTTCTTTCTGCTACTCCCATTAGGGGTCGGACCATTTGTCTCCATTATTACTTCTTGCAATGTATTACATTAGATGAGGGCAAAATTAGCGTGCTGGTAGAATGGCACTGAGTGGAGGAAGAGTGATCACATCCTCCAGTAAAATGGCCAATGTTATTCATAATATTGTAGGTTGGATTTTTGGGGGGTTAGGCGTTATTAGTTTAACAAGAGTACACTGTTAATTGTTTTTATGATAGGACATTCATGTTCATATATCTTTCTTAGATATTTGGATGAATCCTCCCCACAAATACACAAAAAACTAAAGAAAAAAAAAAGTATTTCCAACAGTGTTTGACTGATGATACTTATGATAGTTATTAACCTAATACCCAGTGTAAGGATCTATCCAATGATGAAAACTTCAAAGCACTTTTCTAAGTCACTCTGGATAAGAACATCTGCCAAATGCCTAAATGTAAATGAATGTATGTTCATTTTAACCACCACTGTAATAATTTCTCTATTAATTGGGCTATACCTATTTCTTGGTTATATTTTCACATTTTACAGAAACAAAATGCTATGAACTGCCAATGTAATTTGAGTAAATTTTGTTTAGACGAAACACAATTACATAAATTTCTAATCAAATGCATCATACTAATCCTGACATTTTGGTAGTGCCACTAACATTATTTAAATTTATTTTTTACATTTTTATTTCACTTATTTTCCAAGTATTAGCATTTAGAAAATGCTAATTTTTATGAACAAGACCAACAATTGACTACCTCGTGTCATATTTTCGTCTTCAGACTGAATCCTACAAGCTGAGCCTCCAACGGGATGCACAAGCTTACACAGAACCGTGGCACCAGTATCATCTCCTGGTTCCTTCCTGAGTGGCAGCCACCTTTCACCCACAAGGCATTTGCAGTGTTTCTCTGAGCTCCACAGTATTGTTTGTGTCAACCTAGCCCGTTGCACATTGTAGCTAGGAAATGGACTCGAAACCATCACTCTATCTACTCTAATGAGAAACATCCAAACCACATGCCATTATCAGCCATCCTTCTCTTCTTTGACCATCTTCTCTTTTCCTCAGATATGCACAGATTGGATCTTAACACAGGGGTTCAGCAGGTTTGTAGTCTCATGGTTTCATAGGCAGCTTGATTTCAGTGTGTAGTGCTGGATGGAAGCCATATTCACATCATACTGCAAACTAAACAAAACCTTGCATGCTATTATGCTCCTTCCTGCTTCACAACTGAAGTACAATGGTCAAAATAACCAACATAATTACAGCATCAAGTGGTGGAATCTTAAAATATGAATAATGCATTTCCCCACATTTTTTGCTGTCATTTATCAAAATGTATGCATAAATTATATGAACTGACATATGAATCTATGAGAACAACACGGAGAAGATATATACACCCCAGGTTTACTCTGAGCCAATATTACCTATCCCATTGGCTGCACAGCTCCCCATTGAAACTTTTATGCAGTCACTAAGAAGCCTATATTAAAGCATGCCAGACCTTATGTTTACTCCATCTAAAATAAGGAAATCACAGAATAGGTTCATTTGATTAGTGGGACAGGTAGATTTTACCATAATGCATTTGCAGTGATTATTTTAACACTGGTCGTATTACTATTTAGGTAATGCAGGCTTTCTAAACACAAGGACAAACACCTTCACCATGAACTTATTTATTGTAGTGCAGCGACCTGAAGGAGAAAAAAAAACAGCTTACTGTGGGGTGATTGAAGAAACCTGAGCTAAGACAGGACTTCAGCACAGAACAGGGAATTTGTTTAGTGCAAATTGAGAGGGCAAAATCAGTATTGGTTTGTTGTGGCCAAAGATCCACCTCTTCTGTTTTTCTGTTTTCTGTTTTTTTTTTTTTTTTGTCAAGCATGTCCCTGATATTCTGGTAAGATATTTACTGTGGTGAATTTTACTTTAATATGGTGAGAATTCGATTACACAGATTCATTTTTATAAGTGAAAAAACTCTTTGTTAGATATGCCCAGAAGCACAATATGGAGTTATAAAATACCTGACGTTTTGAAGAAAGATCATGCCTGACCTGCTACCATCCTCCTAATTCATTCCTTATAACTTGCTTACCATCTGTGACAAGATTTACGCATCCGCCACCTCTCTGTCTCCTCCACATTTTTCAGTAACCCATCCCCAAAATAAGTCTGACTGATTTCCAAATCAGACACACAAGTCTCGAAATTCTCCCCACTTCCGCTTACAATCTCCATGTCATTTAGAAGAGGGCGTTGTCTGCATTGGAAGAAAAAAAAAAAAAAAAAAAAGATACTTAAACGTGTGAACATCTAGCGAAACAAATCCGGCCAGATGATTGAAATTCTGCATGAAGACGCAAGCCTTGCAGATGATTCACCAATCAGTATATGTGTATTATTTAATGTTTGTGAGCAAGCCTGTGAATATAACCAGTGACATTAATATTCAGTACTACAGTACATGTACATGCCTTTGTGCCTAGTGTGCAGTGCGTGTGAATAGTGTACGAACAGTGTGCAGTGATCACATGTATTCATGCATACAGTCTTATTTATGGATGATCTCATTCATAATGGCTAGCACGTAAGCTAATATAATAGCTGCACCTTAGCAAAACATACAAACAAACCAGTTTGTACAGTGCATAATGATACTGACTACTGTAGAAAAGGCAATGAAATGGCTTTAATTTACAGTATTATAATCTATACAGTAGTTTCGTATTTACAAAAGAATATTTGTGGAACTTTTCCTGTCGTTTTGGTGACAAGTCAAAGGGGTGCATTTCAGCATTAGAATTCTGCACAAGGCCGTGTAATGTACTGCATATGTTTAGTATATACAGTATGACAAGACAATCCATTTTTTGGGTATTTTATATTGCATTTTGTAGATCAGCATGCTTCGCAAACGTAAACAGCAATAACTTGTGTGCTTCTGATTGAACAGTTATCTAATCTCTTTTTCACATCAGATCACCTGAAAAACTGCTTTTTTTTGCTTTAATATTTTACATCCATACAGAAATACAGACTCCCCATATGTTCAAGCGGTTTAAAACATGTAAGACAACATTTCAGCACAAGTATTAGAATAAAACACTGTACATATGCTGCTATATTCTTAAATAAGCACTAGTACATCATACCTGGTGTCACGCTAGTTTGTGGTCAGTGAAAACGCTAACTTACTGAAAACTTGCTTATCCAGTCCTATAAGCACAACAAAACTGAGCACAGTAGTAAGACATCGATGAGGTACACATTACTTCCATTAAATATTCTCAGTGTAAGTGTCGATCAGTGTTGGATATATTGAGACATCTTAAAGAATCTGGGCTTTGCTATACTGTATTTTAGGGATCAGGCATGATCATTCACTGTTCAAAAATAATTTGTGGCATAGTTTCGGTCTACGCTTTAGCTGACCAGGTGCAATTTAGCTAGAGTCGCCTACAATCACCAAACAAATCCACAAATTGCCTATGAGATACAGATGTCATACAGATTTGATCAAAAATACCCTGAAATTGTCAGTTTGTGAAATACAATAAGTGTGTCACTGTTGTCTTCAGGTTGGACATGAAGCCCGAAATTAGGACAAATAACACTTTTTAACCAGAAAATACACTGTTTGATGCTGTTGGTGATTGAGATGAATAACTAACTAATGATGCAAAATAAAAAACTGTAGTGTTTTTTTTCTCTCTTTCTAATACAGTATGTGTGTGGCAGATGATTCCGACAAATAGCATAATGGTATAAATGATGATGTTGTTTTTTTTGAGTAAAACAAATCACTTCCAGTGAGTTCCAGTTATCCATCCCAGCCTTGAATTTCTTTAGTAATTTATTGTCTTGCGTTCCAAGTTTTGCATGCTGGGTTTCCTTTGTTAAATGAATTCTACTGTGTTCTAATTTAGTTAAAGCTAATTTCTGTGAATCAACGGAGAAATATTTCTTAACAACGCATGGGATGGACAGAGCAACTTGCCCCATATGACCAAGGCCAACAGATTACTGATTGTCTAACATATGTTCAATATGGAGGCAAGGTGTGCTCCTGAAATAGATAACCTTAAAACTTATACAGCAATAATAATAATAATGATACATGATTATCATCCCAGCTTGGAATGTAATGGAATCTTTTAGTATATGATTTAAGACAGACAGATTTACAGAGGCATGATCAGAGTTACAGCATATTGCTCTTAATATCCACTCACCTGTTTAGGGGGAATCATTAGGACTCATGACAGGCAGACGTGTCCTCGAGTGTCCTTTAGGAAACAGGAGGAGTCATATTCTGGTAAAAGACATATTAAAGCCCAACAAAAGTGGTCGCAATCATCTAATGCTTCTGATACATACAGGTTTGAAGGCATCAGTGAGTTAATATTGTCTCTGACATAAAACCATAGTCTCACAGCGGATTGTAATGTATAAAGTATAAGACTGTAATTAGGTGGCTCTAGTATGTGTATGGGCTCAGTGTTTACTTGATATTTAAATCTGTGTTAGACATCAGTTTTGTGTTGGATATATTAATTATTGATTTGAGCTGTTCTGTCTATGAAATGTGTACTCTTTGTAGTGATTGTCAACGATTGATGTGAAAATTAATCAATAAAATGGCTAGCAAAAAATTTTCTATTCAATCTTCTATTGCGTCAACATACACACTGGGATGAAACAGTATACAAAACCTATTGTATACTTAATTCTATATTCAATAATCGTGTATCAAATATTCCAGTCCAGGAAATGAAGGATTGCAAAAATATATTCCTCATCTGTGTATAGCCGTGGTTCTCAAAGTGCGGGGCGCGCCCCACTAGTGGGGAATACAGACATGACAGGTGGGGTGCAATGAACGGGAGGGAATTAGTGGAAAATTTTAGGAAAGTACTTATTCTAATTCATGTTTTTCTTTATTGACAATGAAGAGCATACTCTCAAAACTAAACAATCACACACAAAGAAATGGATCATTAATACAAATAAATTTAAATAACATCAGTAGAGCCGGGAGAAAAAGTGGAACCATAGTGCAACAGTAACGGTTTAACGTCGGCATGTTAATTGCAGAGGAACAACATAACGAAACTTTCGGTATTATATATGCTGATGTTTCTGTATTTTTGTTAAAAATTTATATTTTATCAGGCAGTACTAGTCAGGCATTTCTAGTTTCCAGTGTGGCAACAAAGTTGCTTTTTGATCCTTCAGGTGCTGAACAGAAGGGAAGATCAATATCGTTCTACGCTTTTTGTTGGTGTGCGGCATTTTGCGCTGATCCCCAAGTCGTTGTTGTGCTGTAGAGAATAACGATGTTTATGCTTTCACTGGATGCAGTGCCGGTCCCAAGCCCGGATAAAATGGGAGGGTTGCGTCAGGAAGGGCATCCGGCGTAAAACCTGTGCCAATGTTGTGCGGACCAAGTGTCCGCTCTGGCGACCCCTTGCTGGGAGCAGCCGAAAGACCAACAACAACATGCTTTCAAACGTATAATTTAGGTACTTAATCGAGAAAAAAGGCGGATGTAGCTTTAAGATAATGTAGAGAAGAAATGTATGCGGGTATCTTATTTGCGGATTTATTTACGCAGCTATTGAAGCTAGCAGAATACAGACAGCAGGATAATCGCATGGTAAAATCTGAATCAGTGGACAGCAAAGCACAAATTCAAAGTTGCATACAGAATTGTGCAGTGCAAAAAAACTACATTAAAATAAATAGTAAACTTGGCCGATTTCGTTATAATTTTGTTGACAAGTGGGGCTTGAAAATTCGCCCACGCCCTTAAGTGGGGAATGACAGAAAATGTTTGAGAACCACTGGTGTATAGTATAGTAAGGTGTAGTAGCATCCTTACCTTTAAATATTACCGCCTCTACTGTACATGTGCACTGCCTGATCAGTGTGTAAATTCCACCAATAATCAGGGACTGCACATGTACAGATGCTCTCCATCTTCTGAGACCCACCATCTTGGTTTAAATCATGTATTGATCACACACCAATAAAGGCAATGTTTCTGTGAACCATTAAAGCTTTTACAGTAGATTTTATTCACCCCTAAATTGCTTGTGCAGTAAAATGTCAAGTCTCAATTTCTACCACTGACCCCCTTTAAGTAGAAAACAATTCACAAATCCTACAGATTTATTTTGTGAACTCATCAATCCATTTCAACATTAGGCTAATTATGCAAAAGTATACAGTAATACTCTGGCTATTTATTGGAGCCATAGAGCTTTTTATTCCTAAACTTTCCAATGGAATACAACAGAATACATTATTGCCAATTTGACATTGTAAATCACAGACCCGCCTATGGTTTAAGGACCGCTGAGGGTCTCTGGACCTTTTTTTTGAGGAAAAAAAAAAAATGTTTTGCACTCTGCTATATCTCAGTGAATGAAATGCAGATAAAAGTCCATGAATTCCAGTTCCTGAATTACGGAAGAAAGCGAGAGGAGAAAAAGAAAACATTTGATAAAGTTAAACACATACAAACAAGCATTCCTGTAGGGCAATTACCATTTTCATCTTTATTACAAATGTACAGCTTAGTTTCTAATATGTTTTTTTTTTTTTTGCTTAGTTTAATTTCTTTATTTTGTACAATTAATGCTGCTAAAAGAAATTCTCCCATCAGCCCTCTCAGAACAGTTATGAGTATAGTGCAGTGTGTTTGACTGACTTGAAGAGACTTTTCACAACTGGGATATGTGTATGTGTGTGTGTGTGTGTGTGTGTGTGTGTGTATGCGCAAGCCTTGTTTTTGTGTGCACTGATTGTATTATGGCATGAGGCTGCATGGAACAAGGCAGACACTTAAACTTATAGAACTCGCTCTAAATTGTGCTGGATAGATCAATGAAGTCGATGTGTGCTAAGGCTCCCATTTCCCAACACACACTCCATCTTTTCAGTTGCTAACCTCTTAGCCATCTATGGTTACAATAAATTTGTTAAAACATCTCCCAAGAACCATGGTAAATTAGCAATATGTGTGACATACTGAATGATTTGGTTCAATGTCACTACTCAGAGGGAACAAAACGCCTGGAAGAGATGCCATTTAGCTCTTAAAAAAAAATAACAGATGTGCAAAGTAAATGGTAAATTCGCTCAAACAGTTGTTTGGTTTTTAAAGGAAAGAAATATTCCATTCCCAACATCAAAAAAGAAATAAGGCAAGTGCATGAAATGGTTGAAAACTTTAGGGGAAATAGGACAAAGTGAGAGAAGCAAAATTAAGGCTTATGTAAATGGCAAAACACAAAAACAAACAAAACAAAAAAAATAACACTGAAAGAGTACTGGTGGCATTATGTGACACAGACTGTGCCTAGAGCATAAGACAAGATGAACTGCTTTAGTAGTTGTCTGGTCAGAGCCATCATCAGTATGCAATAATGTGCTGAAATGTGGATGTGGTCCAAAAATTAACTACAAAGTTCTGGCTGTATAAACACCAAATAGGCATCCATAAAACATTAATGCCAATTCAAGCTGTTGAAAAGAAGCCTGAGAATGAGGAACATTAATAGTGCTCAGTATACATGTTTTGAAGGCCCCCAGGGTTACTAAGCCAACAATATCGAGTCTGCATCAGTTAAAAAACTTGGTTGTATTACGAGCCATAGAACTCTATAGCTAGTACTCAACAGTAGGCTGGGGCCCTTTCTGCTGCCTACAGTCTTTAACACACCGGTTTTATGGCTCCTAAGTCAACTAGGGGAGAGCTTTATACAGCACAGCTGTCATTTTTCCCATTAATGCAACCTGCTGAAGTGCCTGGATAGTGAACACTGACGGTGCCCTTCCACCAACAGTGCTCATATCTGTATAGCTTATATAACATTGTTACATTGACAGTACACATGCTTTCCAATCAAGAAAATAATATAAACATGAAGTATACTAAATCTAATATTTTCATAGACGAAAAAAAACATCTGGTCCAAAAATAGGCTCACAGTAAATTTCTCTAACTAGTAAAGAAGCCAAATTGATAGTCTCAAAGAAAGTATAGCGGAAGAACTGGAGAGGAACCATCTTACCAGAGTGGACTTTTTAAGCAAAGGCAATGTAACAAATGAGTCAACAAACCTGCAGCTTCTATGAAATGATCGTACGATGGATTGTGGATTTTGAGATGAACAACAAATGGCTCTTTCTAAAAAAAAAAAAAAATTTTTTAATGAGAGTTGACCTTATTTAGACATTGATAAATGTGGGCTAGGTCAGCTTAAATAGATGTAAAATAATTGCTACAATGTCTTTATGACCATCGCTATTTCCTTTGGTTATGGTGAATGCAGACGTCTAGATTTCTACGGAAACACGTATTCCTGGATTACAGGTGTGTTCTGTAAGATCATGAGGATCCCCAATACTGAGTAAAAGCTGAGTGTTTCATGACCAAGTGATGTACAACGAAATAACAAAATAGTAATAATAACAGTACATATTTAAAAAAATTCAGAAAAAAAAAAAACATCAACGACACTGATAATCATAACATTAATATTAAAAAAAAAAAAAAAAAAAAAACTATACTCAATAAGCATTACAATAATTTCAGTGTAAGTGTTTTTAAGTCTACATCTTTGTCCCGAGAGGTAAAGACCAATGGAGTGGCATATAAAAGTAGGCATGAATCAAACATTAAAGAAAATAAAAATGATGAGAAAGAGCAGACCTTGTGTATGTCTGTGTGTGTATGTTAAATGTGCATATGAGACATCAGCATTTTACTGTGTGAGATAAATAGATAGAAAAAGAGAGGAAGAGACATGGATGAAAGGTTAGTGTAAAGAGGAATCCCGAAAACAGAAGATTAAGAGAAGTCGTGAGATGATTTGAGCCGCTCTGATAAGGGTCTCCCATAAGCCTCTCTCTCTGCGTTGGTGGTGCAACCTGCATTTAGCTTCCTTTTCCTTCCATTCTTTTTTTCATTTCATTTCCCCCTCACACTCTTACTTTAATTACCATTCATTCATGAAATGACTGGTCATCATCCCATACATTCAACATCAAGCCCAGTCATGTCCATCCTTTTCTCTCCTCATTCATTTCTTTCTCATCTTCAACAACGCACTGTTTGTTTGCAGTTCCTTCCTCCACCACCAGTGTGTCCTATTTTCTGTAGTGTGTCCCCGCACCCATTAAGCCCAGAGCTGGGTCACTGCTTCTTTTCACGTGTGGTGATCGTGACAAGCTGCTTAGCGGCCTTGGCTATGTCATAGGCACACTGGATAACCTGCTGCGTGAGAAGCTGATAATCAACAGCACTGGCTGAAGGCTCAGAGGGTGCAGCTTTGCGACACTCCACCTGCAGACGTGAAGCGCTAGAGGCCAGCAGCTTGAGCGAGGCACGTACCGCATCCAGAGCTGGTCTCTGGAGAAACACAGAGGAAACACTGAGGTCAGAAACTCAGACTTGTTTAACAGGATGAGCAAACGGTAGAAAGGGGACATTCACTGACCTTTGGAAAAAGAGATGCCATCTCCGTCACAGCTGAGTGGATTTTCTCCGAGCATGGCACAAAACTAAAACCAGATTCACAGGCTGTGTTACATGCAATATTTATATATTTTATTTTCTCTAAAACTCAGGAATCAAATGTAGGGCAATAGCTAAATTAAATATAGTGACAAGGAGAAAATGTATAGCAAAATAAAAATGGGATACTATTTAAAACATCGGGGGAATAAAAATTAAATGTAACTTTTATTTTGCAATTAAAACAAATCGCAATTTTAATAAAACTTTGGAAATTGTTATTTGCCTAAATATTTCAAATCTTACACAGCGCAGCTAGTGTTTGTGTAGGTGAAAAGTTCAGGAAAAAACATGAGAGTCTGTTAATGCTGTACAGGGAAAAGTGATTTTATTAGAAAGTGCACATACATGCTTCATAATACTGGTTCTCTGACGCTTTGGTCTAATTCCCAATTAAATAGAATGGTTTCAGAGGAGTTGTGGACAGAAGAGAAGTGCGATAACGGTGGGCGCCGTCGCGGTGAGACGAGGCGACACAGCAAAAAAAGCACTCATGACTTCAAAAAATTTATTTGAGGAACATGATGCGTCTGGCTACCGTGCTAAATAATTTACTAGTTGTATTTAACTTGTCTTTTAATTTGAAAGCAGTCCATTTTTTGTCATAATTAAAGTGGTCTCTGTGAGAGAACCCATTATAATAGAACATAACAGGAAAAAACCATAAAGCTATGTCAAAGCCGCACTACCCCCAACTCATCGCATGTTCCCTTTTATTGAGTGTCTGTTTGGGTGAAGCTCCCACCTGTCATGTTTAAACTCCTGTGCTGCCCTCAACAACTCCTGGATGTTCTTGGTGACTTGCTCAGTCTTCAGGATCACATCTTCTGTGCAGGGCAGCGTAGGATCTGGCTCTCCTGCATCTCCACCATCCTCCACCTCTGCTCGACTCTCCTCCTCACTGCTGCGGCCCACGCTGTGCGACACCCACACACACACAAACAGGAAATTACACTTACCTCTTACTTGCTTGTAAAACAACCGACATTTAAGGATTTGAACATTTTACAGGTTTAAACAGGCTTCACTCACCCAATGGAGGTGTCATACATTTGAGTGTTATCGTAGTCACTGTCAGTGCCACTACCGTGTTTCTCTAATTTAGGGGGCTAAAGCAGAGACAACAGTACATCAGCTGGATCTCAGCTTACAAATGTATCTAATGTGAGTCTTTCAAAACCATAAACTCAGTTGACTGTTTGATTTCACTACAACCCCTTTGTTTACTTACCATGTATCGCCCCATCTCCATGGAGGCCGACATGTGTGGTCCTCCATAAGAGCCGGGGCCTGCAGAAGCCCCCTTACGCACCTGAAAATTGGAAGAAGCAAAACAAGCTTAATGACGATGCTGGGAATAGCCAGGCCGACCGGTGAAAAAACCAGAGTAAGATCTCTGCAGAGCTCCAAGAAAAGTAAGGTAAGCTCTACAGTGATTTAAGTGTGCTTCCAGTTTCAGCTCATAGCAGTGAAGGAAGCAGAGGCAAAGATAAGTTACGATTAATGTTAAAAATCAGAAGAACCAGTGATACCAGTGGAATCAAGCAGACAGAATCTAGAAACATTAAACTGGAAGACTCGTGAGTGCTTAGAACATGGGGGAAAAGAGGACTGCAGCAGAAGTTTTAAGAATAGTATTATTAGTAGAGCTTGATAAATATAAAATACATTCGTGACCAAAACAAAATAAATAAATTCACTTCCTAAAAAGTTGAACAGAAGTAGTTCTACTCATCTAATAACAGAAAAAAACATTGCTCCACAATAATACTTAACCGAACGAGAACAAGACACAAGTAAATCACGAGTAAGCATCTGCCAGCAGGAAGTGCAATTATCTGTTGTTCTATTATTTGTCCTAATGACCAATTACTTAAAATCTGCATTCAAATAATGTTGCATTTTGCCAAATTAGGGACTGATGCCTCAACATATTTTTTGGAGGATTTAATAATCCTAGAACACTGATATTAACTGAGGCAAACAACAGAACCATTATGACTGCTGTCTCTCACCAGTACTTATTTTGACGATGCCAACTTGCAATTTACATCCATAGCGCCAACCTGACCGTTAAAAGGTAACAGTGCAGAGAAAAGGGGAAAAAGATATTCAAACCAATTCCGTCCACTGGTCAGACAGTCAAGCACCCACACATTCCATAAACCAACATTAATCTTCATTCCCAGCTAGCCCAATCAGCAGCTAAGCACAAGACAAGCTCATCTCGAGACCTCTCTTGGCATGTTAGCCATAGCTTCTGATAGCAGAGATACCATTGGTCAGTTTCCATACCATGAATACACCACACGGACTCTATCCAAAAAAAAAAAAAAAGGCAGTTCATGCTCCTGAACATGAACATACAACATTTTTTTCCCCATTAACATACATCATCTGGAGTAGCTTCCAGTAAAGGAAATGCAGATTGTGCTGATGTGTGACCATAAGGTGGCAGTAAAGAGCAATGTGCAGTGTTAATCAGTGAAAGACACACAAACACAAGTCTAAGCATTGTCTGACCAGGCAAAAGCAGCAGGCTACCTGGACCAAAAAAACAAACAAAAAAGAGCGATAGGAAGGCTGACAGTTAACACACACAGAGGCTAAAAGGTCAGAGTTCAGGGATCAGGCGAGCCACTCACACTTACGCTGGAGCTGAGAGGCTGCAGGTGGCCGCTTAGGGAGTCAAGTGCTGGGCCGAGGGCTTTGGGGGCGGCCACTCCGGGCTCGTACATCGAGAAGGCCTGCCTGTCTCTCCGCAGAGGAGCTAAGGAGGGTGGAGCCAAGCTTGAGTCCCCACTGCCCATTCCTCCTGCCCCTCCTCTTACCCCGGTGGGCCAAAGGGCCGGGTTGCCACCCCCCAGAGCCCCCAAAGGCCCAGCCTGAGCCCCCCTTAGAGCTACGTTCTCCGTCTGCATCCGCGAAATCTACAGGGATGAAGGGGTGGGGGTCAGCCAGAATCGCGCACACACACACACACACAAACAAACATAAAACACCTAAAACACGTAGAGTCGTTCCAACACAAGAGCTAGAGAAGGGTACAAGTAAGGGCTCCATCATGCTGAAAGAACATCTTCATAAAGGGGTACAGGGGGTTGTCAGTGGAAATGGAGGTATTAGAGTGCATGAGAGTGCATAGGAGTCAGTCCCAGGGAGTTTAATGCATATTGTCATCACAAATGGTGTGTACATTTGTCTGGTGTGTACATTTGTCAAAGTCTGTGTGTACAGACTTAAGTGTTGCGCAGGTCTGTAATGTTGTGTAATGCCTGTGTAGTTGTGTGTAAGATCGCATAAAATACTGCCCATCTATACATTTTTAGAGGGGGAAAAAAAAAAGATAATTACAATCAACAACAAAATATCTCATTAACCTTCTTTCTTCAGAATCTTCACACATAAACTATCCATTATCCACTATCATTCTCACTTATTCGCGCAACCATTAAACAACCACGTCAAGACTAAACAAATCAGGCTAAATCCAGTCAGGCAAAGAAGCAGTAGTGGCTAGTTTGGGCATGTAGTCTTCAAATCTGTACGCCCACTTTGTTAACAACTAAACAATTTAAATACAAATTAGACACTGAATTGCAGTCTTCATCAAATAACCAATATAGGATGAGCTGTAAGCATTCTGGAATCTGCCCCTGATCCTAGTGTTCTGTTTGTTACATGCTTATACCTCTTTCTGAAGTCTCCTCAGCTCTTCACTTAAGTTGTTGTTGACCTTCATGAGCTGCTGGACTTTGGCCTCAGAAGAGGCCAGGGCTTTCTTCACCTCCAGATATTCCTGCAGCGTGATTGGCCCATCGGACAGATCAGAAGAGTCCATGCTCTGAACAAAATTAGCCAAAAAAAATAAAATAATAAAGCATAAAGTTCACCAGTGATTCCCACAATCTACTAGAATAAAATGTTGCTTATAATACAGTATAATTATGATGTCAATGTACATTTTATGTTCAGTTATGATTACAGTGAATAAGTGCTACAGTCAAACACTGGTCATGTTTTTCAAACAAACAAACTATCCAAAAGTATTACACATTTATGGGGGAGAATATTTTTTGAGAGTCTCCATTCAATTACTAAAAAAGAAAGTGTTGGCCTTAATGTATGAGATTAAGGCCAATAGTAGACAAGAGATAATGATTTTCTTGAACATTTACATAATTTTCGGGAAATTTACAGGTTTCCGCATATATTATTATTTTATTTAAGTGCCAAAAATATTTCATGTTCCTGAGCAGCTGAAGATTTATTCTCTACAATGAATTATATACTGAGCTAGAGTAATTGAGCTAGCTTATCAACATAACAGATGGCGATTACCGAGAGACCAACAGAAAAACAGTGATCAGTGAGACTAGAGAAGCAACCAAGAGGCTCTGTTGTTACACTAGCTAATTGTCATCCTGAGTCAGAAATACTTCTACAGCACTACAATAATACTGCACAAAATTACTTATTACGATAACACATTCCTTGTTATGAATGTTCCTCCCAAGTAGTTATCAACATGATTTTCTACTTGACAGTACAAAATTTCAATAACCTAAATCTGGTAAAGTTAAATAAGTGTCCATAGCAATCAACATGTGCCTTCACACTAGTTACAAAGTGGTTCAGCAGGTGAAGGTATCCCCCATACTTTGGATCTTTTCCCATGAAGAAAATATACAACACTTACAAGAAAAAAAATCTAAACTGTGCTAGCAAATCTACAGGATTAAGAAGGATAAGAAGCATTCCCTCAGTCTCAGCCAGACCACTTCCTGTGTGGGGAGGGAGCATGTTCAGACACCGCTTCCTCTTTCCAGCTGCAGAACAATAGCTCACTGTCATCATTACTTATTTGGCCTTTTCATCATTCTACAAGTATGAGGTAGGGCTGCAGATTCTCCTGCAGTGCATGCTGGGACAGGCTGCAAGCTGTGACCCAACTTGCAGCTGATCTATAGACCGAAGGTTCTGAATCTAGTATTATGGCTCAGCAAACAGATTGTATGATATAATGAAACAATAACATAATATATTTTTAAGTAGCATCATTATGATTCCTTTGTTCCTTGCTGTAAAATATAATTGAATCTACATTAAAAACTACTAATTGTGTCATTCATGGTAAGACTTTCACACAGGTTATCATTAGTTGTAGCCTGGAGCGCAAGGAGCAATGAGGCCCTCAAATCAATCAAAAGCTATGAACACATTCTTATTTCCCTCAAAAAATATCGCTGCTAACTTGTCCTATCTCAATATATTACTGAAATCAGTGCAAATAGTTGCTTTGATGTACAGTACACTGGTTTGGCTTATTTTATTGGTAAATTTTAATTTAACTGGAGGGAATGCTAGTGCATTTATGTGGACTATCAATTAGCTAAGTGTCAATGTCAGAAGAATATGGATATAGCGCACAAAGAAACAAAAGGAAAAAAATCCTTTGGCAAGTGGATTTTACTAACTGACTTTTACTGAGGTGGACTAATCTATGAGAGGTGTTCAAGTCAAATCGGGACTTTTGCAGAATAATAGAACATAGTTATGAAAATTAAAAACTCCCTTGATTTCCCTATATAATCCCCTGCTACACTAATGCTACTTATCCTAGTGCTTGGATACCATCAAGGTAAAATGTTTCCTTAGTATGCCAGAGGTAAGATGGACTGCCTGCTTCACATACTGAAATCCTGGCCTCCCAGCAATTCCTTTAAATGGCCCACACTTGTGGAAATCCAGGCCAGATCAGGACTGTATGGGGAATCTGGTAATGACTCTCAGTCAAGTTCCTGCAAATAAATGGTGTTTGCGAATGACTGTCTTTACAGTTCCTATGTGCCACTTCCACAAGTTTGCAACATGTTATTCATCAATTTTCAAGGATCAGGAGTTTCACCCACTGAATGTTTATAAGAAGAACTGCAGTGGGCTCTGAGCCACCCTGGCAAGATAATTTAAATGTTTTACCATTGAGATGTTTTGCTGCGGGTAAGAAAAGTCTTGAAGTCTTCCTTAAATGTCAATCTGTTTTATGCCTTCATGCGTGAAAAATCTCTTCACCAGTTCCAGTTTAACTTGAACACCCTTCATACGAATAAATATTGATGGCATGACTTTAATGGTAACAGCCAAACTGACCGTACAAAAAGTCATTATGTGGATTTAAACAAATATTTAAGAGCCGTTGACCGGATAAAAAAGTTTCAGCTGGGAACTGTTCTGGTAACTCTGGTGTAAACTGGAGAAACTGGAGGAAACCCACAAAGCACAGGGAGAACATCCAAACTCCATGCACGCGGGCCCCAAGGTGGGAATCAAGCCTGGACCCTGGAGGTGCAAGGTTAACCAGGAAGTCATCGTGCCACCATAGTATAATTACAGCTATGTTTAATAGTGATATTATGAAAATCTCACATGTACACACAAACGCGTACACACCCCCACACCAACACCCACACACACCAACACCCACACACACCAACACACACCAACACCCACACACACCAACACACACCAACACCCACACACACCCACACACACACACCCACACCCCCACACCAACACACCCACACCCACCAACACACCCACACCCACCAACACACCC
>JAQQZT010000003.1:13420093-13434065 GCA_030068275.1 Clarias platycephalus
AGGAGACACATAGCAGCCAATAAAATCTGTTGTTTAATATCTGCTTGTATTGCCTCATGACTGATAAAAAATTTGCCATGTGTGCAGTAGAATTTTGATGGATCGCAATGCATCATAGAATCGAATTGAATCAAATCATTACCTGGTGAATCATAATCGAATCAAATCGTGAGGGCAGTGCCAATGCACACCCCTATTATTGACTGACTGATGGGAGTATGAGGAGGAGCCTATTTTTATCAGGTCAGCAAAGTTTTATTTAAAAATAATATTTGCTTAAGTTATGGATGCATTGCTACCTATAGTGATATGAGGCATCAGCATGATACCATGCTTATTTACTTATACACTTAAAAAAAATTCTCCAAGACCATCATCCAACACCAGGTGATACTGTGTGACCTAAGCCTGGTGTTTGTTGTTGCGCTGAAGAACACATGACCTCAACTTAGGGGATCACAAGTTGTACAATGTCTAATAATAACCACATACTATCTGTAACAAAAAGGCTATCTTATAACCATTAGACTCAAACCTTCTGAACCATATACCACTATTTAATCTGCTGGTCTTGACTTACTGGACTTTATCTTGTGGGTTAGGTTTCCTGCGACCACTCTGGACTTGTGCAGGGTCCAGCAGTGAATGCTCCCAAATGGAGTTAGCACCATTACTGGCCAGCGTCTGCACCATCTGGAACACACACATGGAAATGATATATCCTCTCTGAATTAATATTTCCTTGCTCTGAATACTGCAGCTGGGTTCAGTGTCTGTGCTTACCTGTAGTAAGGAAGGTGGCCAGCCGCTATGGCGCAAATGCTTGACAATTGAGATGTGGCGTCCGAGGCTCCGGTGCACCGAGCAGCACTCATCACAGATCAGCACCCCTCTGTTTATACTGCTCCAACCCGGATCTGGCACGACAGAGAAACGCAATGAGAAAGCACATTCTATCAGTCAGTTTCAGATGCAAGTGGTTTTAATGGGGGGGAAAAATGCACCAATGCACACTGCAAATTACCAATGCACTTACAAATTACACCTAGCTAGTAGAGATATTACTTATAATAACATGAACATGTGCAATTGCATTTCTCCCATTTAGTAGATTCTAATTAAAAAATTGTAAGTATAACTATGTATTTGTTGATTAAGGTAAACATTACAATTTAACTCTCAACTAGACTTAGGTTCATTTGGTTCCGCTGGATTTAGGTCACAGAGAGGTGCACTGGAGGTTGCACATACACTCAAAACAGAAAACAAAAATATTGAGAGATACAATTAAAAACAATTTAGAACACATTTTTACTTAGAAAGTGCATTTGAAAGATTATTACTATTCTGAGAGGAATTATATCTGTTGAACACCCTCTCCACCAGAACATGTTCATCAATTCAATAGTGGAAAAAGTGTGAAAAAGAAAAAGTTTGTTACATGATCACAGGAAATGGTCATTCATGTTATTTAAACATCTGGAATTACAAAATGCAGAGTTGATGTTAGTATTAGATAGTACTGTACTAGGTAAGTACAGCAACAGTTTTAAAAAAAAGTGAAGGTCAGTGAGAGCTTAACCGATTAAATCACACAAGGCTTTAGACTCATAAAGGAAAATGTTAAATCTGTTTGGCGATGCTTTCAGAACAATATTGTTGACTGAAACAAATTCAATTCCTGCACAATATAAAGCTAAAAGGTCAATAAACCTTGGTTCACAGTAAAAGTGTGACTGTCCATTTTAATAAATGATTTAGATTTGCCGCATAAGAGGTGGCTAAATTTTAGCCGTGGTCTCGATATCAGTTCACAATCAGGATTCAAAGGTCACACTGATTCCCATGCAGTCAGTGTATTACCTATGCTAAGGGCTAAAAGCACGCTAAATACTTGCACTCTGGTAACATCAAATAAAATTTGTCATGCTTTTTTTTTTTAATGTAAATTATAACACCAAAGTAAAGCAAAAACATAATGCATAACACAACATCCCATAAAATAAAAGGATAAAAACATTTAGTTTGATTATAGAGTGTAAGGAGAAAAAAGGAGTGAAATATTATATTAGCATGATGTCCACATCGATTATGTATATAGCTTATACTATGTCGGGTCTGGATCTTGGAGAACATCATGCACAAGGGATGGCACAAGCATTCACATTTACCCTCCCAGTCACACACTATGGGCAGTTTAGAAATGCACTGCTACATGAGAGTTTGCTCTGATATAGAGTTAAGTTATAACTTACAAATTACATACACTATGTCTTCAGGTCATGGGAGACCAGAGAACCCAGAGAAAACCCACCAAGGATTAAAAAAAACATACAAACTCCACCCACACAGACCCGAGGGGAGAAGCAAAGGTGCAAGGCAGAACTCCTAAACACTAAGCCACAATGCATGTTATATTAATGGCAATTACTTTCGAACACCCATCGGTTCATGTTGACGTTGCCCTCAAAAAAAAAAAAAAACCTGGTAGACACTACGAACCACAAATACAATCACGACGAAGTTTTCAGACCTTTTTCAAGTTTTCTACACCTTGTTATGCATCACCCTCATCTTAAAATAGATTCAAACCCTTTTTCATCACTGAAATGGATGTCTGGGCTGTTTTGTTAAATTATGAAAAAATTAAATATTGAAATATTCCATTCACATAAGTATTGAGACCCATCACTTAGTGCTTGATTAAACCCTTTGGATGTTTCTTCCATTTTTCTTGGTAGACTCATACTTATAAAGTGATGCAAAATTGCAGAATTTTCTGATTTCCGATAGTTAAATCTTTGTGTCATGAGACCAGAGGATTTTGTTTCAAATGGTCTGAGAGTCCTTCAGGTGGTCTTCTGTAATGCTCTGATGCTCTTCTGTAAGTCCACATGGAACTCAGGATCTCATTTAAAACGGCCCTTGAGCTCTTGTGTACCAGTCTAACCATGGTCCTTTTTCTCTGATTACTCAGTTTGGCTGGGCGGCCAGATCAGGGAAGACTGTTGATTTCAAATCTCTTTTGATAGCCTCCATAGCCTCCATCATTTGAGAATGATGGAGACTATGGTGCTCTTGGGCACTTTTAATGCTGCAGAACTTTTTCTTATATCCTCCATAAATCAATCTGTTGACACAATCCTTTCTCGCAGATCTACAGATACTTCTACTGACCTCATGACATTGTTTTCACTCTGACATACATCAGAACTGAGACACCTTATATAAACATATATGCCTTATTATGTTCAGTGAATTCTGTTAGGCACAGGTGGACTCTAATCAAGTTGTAGAAGCATCTCATGGACCACTGATATGCTCCAGAGCTCAAATGCTAGTGTCATAACAAAGAGTCTGAATACTATCAGTCATTATGTCTTATAAATGTAAAACACTCAAAGCACCCATCATTACTTTGTCATTTTGTAATACTTTTTGCAAAATGATGAGGTAATAAATTATTTTAATCCATTTTAAGATAAGTGTGAAAAAAAACAAAACAGGGAAAGCTTAAAATGGTCTAAACATTTCCATCAGCAATGATAAAAGATCACTGTAAATAAAAACATAATTTTCTCTACTAAGAGATTGATTTCAGTTTAATGAGCTTTAAAATGCATTGGTGTACAAAACAGAAATGGGGTGTGGAACACAAAGTCCCAGAAATACACTAACAATTCTCTAATACATTTTATTCTCCACTGAATTTTTTTTTTTTACACACTGAAATGTCAGCTAAAGAGTTTTTTTTTTGTGTTTTATTTCTTTTCTTCCACAGTGTTGTTTTGTTGTCACATAGTTGTGACTGTGGTGATCTCACAGTTGGCATCGGTATCATAATAGTTATCCAATCACAAGTGTTCCTCAGATTATGTTAAAAACTGTAACATTCTTGTCTAAAATCTTCCTACTGTTAAAAATTTAACACACAATAGGGCATGATAGACAGGAAGAACAAATGCAACGCAAGTAATATAAATGGAGACAGTTAAATATTTGGGACAGGCAGGTTTTCTTTATAATGGCTAACACAGTGGTTCTGAAGAGAACATTCGTCTAGAGCCCTGTTACAGTATGCAACATTGTGCCACACACAAACATGCACACAGATACACACATACTCCACTGTTCTCCTCCATCTTAACCACACTTTAGCTGCAGTTTCACATGAATAGTTATACTCACCCACACAATACTGTAACCAAGCCTTTCATAGGCATATGCCTGCAATTATTCCTCTCTGATTATTCTCATAAAACAAAGTGACAGGATGCTCCACAGCCATCCGTCCCATCCATATCAGCACCAAAGCACAATATCCATCCGATCCAGCTGATGCACTTAACCCCACTTCACAACACACTATCTACATTCCTCCGGCATGTCACACACGACAATTACACGCTGCTCAGCTGCACTAAGAAGAGCTACAGCATTGCAGGTGATAAGAGAGTCTATCAAGAGCTTATCCACCACCATCGCACTTATAACCAACGTAGGCGTAGCAGGACAATGCCTACAGTGCTGACAACCGAAGGCAGGTAACTGCACCATGCCGCCGAAGGACTGCAGGTAGTAACACAAAGGCTATAAATCAGCAGACATTATAGCGCAGAGGAAAGCTGAGAGGAGACATGGAAGAAGCGAAAGACACACAGAAACACAAACACTCCTGAAAAGAGGGCAGCTGTGTGTAGAGCAGCTGCCAAAGTGCCCCCCTTCACCGTGGGCAGATGGAAGACAGAAGCAAAGCCAATGCCGCGAAAACCCCTATTTATGATTACAACTTAGACAAAGTAATAGCAAATAACTAAGGAATAAAACATGATAGGTTATGCTTTTATAGAAAAATTATCCACAGTGATGTGTCGTGATGCATTACTACACCAAAGTTATTACTAATCCAAATATTTCCCTAAAAAAAAGTACCTTTTCTCTTTTTTTTTCTTTTAATTAATTAACTTTTTTACCTTTTAAAGTCACATGTTATATTGAAGAACTGCCCAAGACAAGTTCATTCCTGTTTTCACTTATGTAACAGTAGCTATAGTCAACAGTTTTTTTTTTTTTATATAGTCAATCAGTTTCTTGGCATCGATGAGACAAAAAAAAAAAAATACAGCTTGTCATGTAAAACTAAAAAATTAAATAAATTAAAAAGTTAGTCTATCCTGAAGACTCCCCCTTGGCAGAACCATACATAAAGCTGACACCAACACTCCTTCCACAAATGCTATAATTCTCCTTACAAGAAGCGTTACTGTATAAACAGTTATATCAAATGACAACACTGTTATTAACTTTTTAAACTCTGTTTATTAGCCAACATGAGTATGTCTACTGTGAATGAATTATCTATTACTACAGAAACAGTATTAAAACAGAGTGGTACTGTAAACCTGTGATTTGCCATCTTCTGTATTTCAGGTAAGTTTGACATATTTTATCATGATATCATTACTGTTATAACATGAAATCAAGCAGCCCAGTAATATTAACTGTTACAGTAATTTTTGTGAAGTAACAAATTTACAAGTAAATTTTATTCAATTGTATTTCTTCTCCCTATCTTGCTGTATTTATAGAGTAATTGTGCATCAGTACTTCTTCACTGTGGTGCTGTCACAGCAAATAATTCTCTCATTGGATTAATAAACTATCTCCCTTAAAGAAAGGACAAAATTACTGTAACCATGAAGTTTTAAAGTACAGATTTGATCTAAAACAGGTTAATGCTTTTTTTTTTTTGGTGATCTTAAAAATACTTAAGGTTTAAAATAAAAACACAAGTGTTGTTTCTAAGTCAGTACTGAGATTTTAGTCACAGTTAACCAGCTGCAAGTTACATGACAGACACACAGCTCATGTTCAGCTTGGCTAGGCAGCTTATAACAGCAAAGTTAGTCTACTAAAACCTAACACAGAAAAGCTAACAAAAAAATAATAAGCCTAAAAATGAAAGGCTGAGCAAACCCCAAAATTAACACTCCCCTTTCAGGACTAACTATCTAACCAAGTTTGACAGCTAACTATTCTACAGAACCAGCCTTAGCTAGTTTTCTTGCTAAGAAGGTTTAGTAAAGGATAGCTAACTATTCAACCACCACAATGTACTATGGACCAAGACACTGACACTACCGAGTCTAAAAGAACAACTCATAATTCGCGAAACACATTTTATGAAACATTAACGAAAACAACTGTGTAAAAAAAAATTTTTTTTTAAAGAGCAAGGTACGCAACAGCGGCTATTAGCTAGCGTTAGCCTAATTCGGTTTTAACCATATATTTAGATTAGAATCCTTAATATAAACCACGTAGGATCAAAAATGATAAAAGCAAAAACACAAAACCCAGCTTATGTAAGGTCAAATTTATTTAGAAATGGGTATGCCATGGGGGCAACTAAATGACTCATTGGATAGCTTGTAGCTAATAGTCCGAGGTTAGCTTCATTGCTAACAACAAGCAGTAGCTACATAAAATCTCGACATACTCTAGCCAAATCAGAGCAGATAGCAGGTTCATAGCGTGTTAGCTAGTTTAGCTAACAGATCCAGGTTTTAAAAACGACCACCGTTGTCGTTTTAATACGATAAAAAGCTGTGTGGTTAGTGACTCTAGGTTATTTTTGGTGTTTTCTATGCGGTTTGCAGTGAGAGGGGCCGCGGGCCTGCTGCTCTCCCCCTCCTGGTGTCCGCTATACCGCGTTCAATCGGAACCAAGCGCGATTTGAACCGTAAATTAACCCACCTGGCGCACTGCAGTCAGCACACACCTCACTTCTTTGGACCTTTCTGGACATGTTAGGAAACGCAAAGTTTTTACGCCAGAACGCGAATCACTGTCCAATTTCGACGTCGTTCCAGTTAGCAGCGCCTGCAGCTTCGATGCCGCCCCGAATGTCCGGAAGCCGGCGGAGAGCTTCCCGATGCTCCAGCTCCTCTCCCTGCTCTAGCCCGATCTCACTGCCCTCTGCAAAGGAGTTCAAACCACGTAAACACTCCCTTAGCTTAATAGAGACTACACAAGATTTAAATTTCTTCTTTTGTCTACTGGGTTTGTATTATTCTCATCACCCGAGCCCCATAGCTTAAGCGCAGCCCGCGCGCACGAAAACACATCAAGGCGTTTTATTTACATGCAGCAGCCTGCGCGCGCTTGTAGGCTGTTGCAGGCTGCATACTGTCTCCCTCTGACGTCCTGCTCAGCTCGCGGGTCAGTGTGTAGTACAAGGCAGAATACATACATACATACACACACACATAAATGATACTGTGTGGGGGGTTTTTCCTCGATAGCTGACTGTTCTAATTTTTTTCGAAACCGTTTTTCTACTTTGGACATTTTTGCCAGACTTAACTCTATACAAAATGGCCATTAGGCAATAGGGGGAAAATGCACAGAAGCATGCCTACACCTTTATCCTCTAAAATCCAGATGTTTTATACATATGCAAATTTGAAACGCCCACAAACCTTCAAGCATTCATCCACCTCCCCTGATAAAGGAGTGCAACATGGGATTAAATTTTCTTATCTACTGTGTGTGTGTGTGTGCATGAGCAGCATATTAGCATGAGCATATTATAGTATTACAGGTTCTTACAGTATATTTCGTAAAGCAGTGACTGGGCGTGGATTAACAGTTCAGAGGCTTTAACCTGGTCAGCCTAAGTAACATAAGGGTAGCCAGGCCAAGTCACCTATGGGCATTGTTCTTGGAAGGTGTGTGGGAGGCAGAGAACCTAAAGGAAACACATGGGGAGAGCACCTGAACTCAAGATAAAACCAGTAACCCTGGAGGTGTGATGTGGCGATAACCCCATAAAGCTACCAAGATAAAATAATAAATTGACTCCAGTTAACTTTAACTACTTGCAAAACTGCACTGTTCTGGCTGTCATACAGTATGTTCAGTATTAACTCATTGATTTTCCACAGTGTGACTTTGACATGTGTCCATTGAAACAAATGATTTTTAGTCTTAAAAGATTACTGGGATATTCTACCTATAAACTTGGTTTGTGAATTCACCAAATTGCTCCAGTGGCTTTAAACTATCAGGGTCCCTTATGCTAATTATTAAACCATAATAAAAGCATGATAGCTGAAACATTTTGCCAAAGACTATAGATTAGTTAGCTACCAAGCCACATGTAATAGCTCATGATTTACTTTGTGAGGGTAACAGTATTTAGTTTTGTCAGGTCCTCAGTTTTCCTGCAGAATTGGACTACTGCATCTCCTACTGCAGGCTGATTTAATTTTTCTCGAATGATGAAAGTTTGGGTATTTTGGATGTATTAGATTAATTATGGTAATCTTCTATTTTAATGCAATCAGTAAACAGGAGTGTGTTTTAGATTTTTTACATTATTTGGTGTAGCAGTACAAATAAGGTAATGTAACTACAATAGAAGCATATTTAGAAAACAGTACGAGGTGCTGTTCCTGTATGAATGAATTATGCTATGCTTTAGTGAATTTATCATATGGCATGTTTTTATGACAAAATGTGAGATAATACAAAACCATTTAGAAATGTGGTGAAAATATCTAGATTATACAGCATATAGATTGTATTGTATTGTATTGTAGGCATGTGTTACCTGCATAAATTTGAAAATACATTTGACAATAAATCCTCTGTTAAAACAATCTAAGTTGTTCTGGAAAAAACACCAGAACACAGGACAAGCTGGTCAAACTGGTAGACCATATTTTCCCACTGGTAAATTATTTTCAAATTTCCAGATAATTGCAGGACAGAGGTAGCTCGGTGGTTAAGGTGTAGGCCTGCTGATCAAAAGCCCCAACGCCTCCAGGCTGCCCACACTGTTGGACCCTTGAGCATTTTTGTTCTTGGCATTGCACTAGTAACTTCTAGTCAGTTCTCACATTACCCTGTGTCTACTGACTATATGTAAGATATACAGTGTGCAATCATATCTACAACCTATCTATCTATCTATCTATCTATCTATCTATCAAGCAATTTAATTCCTTAAACCAAGTCCGCCTAAAACACTACATTTAATTGCACTCTTAAATGTCGTGAAGACATCATAACGCTTTAAACACGATAAACGGAGTTTTTAGCCTGACATATTTAGATGCGCACCCTGCCGTTCAGTGCGCAGTCAACAGCATCACCGTGCAGCGCGTGATCACCGAAAGGGGAGCAACTGAGAGCTCGCGTTCATAGGCGTCGGATTTTAGAGCGAAGTGACAGACTGGAATCGAGAGATGAGGGAGGGAGCCCGCGCGGATCACACTCATCTGCTAGAGGAAGCCTAAACCGTCTCAGCTATCGGACCTTTTTTTTTTTTTTTTTTTTTACTATGAGGAAGGATGCTGGATGAGGCACCAGGGGAGAGACATTCCCTCATCATCGAGTCAGCACGCGCCCCGTTTAATATTGTCTAAATAGGCTCGCGCGTAAAAAAAAAAGAAAGGAAACGAGAGAGAGAGAGAGAGTGTGTGTGTGTGTGTGTGTGTGAGAGAGAGAGAGAGAGAGAGAGAGAGCGCAAGAAGGGTAAGGAAGAATGTTCCGAGGATGATTTCAGCTAAGAAAACTCCTGAGAAGAGCCGCTACCGCCTCCATTATCTCGTTTGGCACAACAAACACCGGCAATTGGAGAAAGAGCTCTCGGCGAGCGAGCAGGTGAGAGGCTTTGGGTATCTCTGTCTCCGTCCAAACCCGCATCCTGAACAGTAGGCTTAATGTCATTATGGCGGTATTATCGTGTCAGTGTACATACTGTTTGGTTGCATGCCTATATTCTTTTGTGAGGCTTGTGAAGAGTGGGCCGTGTCTGACACGGTTCAAGGTGTGTCATGGTAGCCTAGTTAACACACCGTCTTCGTTTTATATATATATATATATATATATTATTCCTCGTCCAAAAACTCTTATCATATCTAAATCCTAGCATACAGTCTCGTGTGTGCACAGACAGGCTAACCTCCGGCGCGCGCCTCTACACCGTTACACTGTTACACCTGGCTGAGCCTTGAAGCGCTGCCGTGCCGTTCCCACTCCTTTTCTTTTTCTTTCCCCAACCGCTAACTTCTTCATTATCAGCTGTTTAATGCCTAAAACACAGAGTAAAAGTGCTCAGAGAACTGCTCCTCCCTGTTTCCACTCATTCTGACGAAAGGTGTATGTACTGCGGGCTTTTTTTCTTCTTCTTCTTTTTTCGGCAAGTGTCTCCCTTTAAAGCGCACTGGTAAAATGGTGTAAATGAGAGGGTGTGTTTAACACTAGCGGAGGCACAATGGCTGCTTGAATGATGCTTCTCCATTTTCCATTCAATCTCAAACAGATTTCATTAGACAGGGTTTTTCAGGAGCACAGGAGTAGTTACATGCAACATTTTATATATTATTAAATTCATGCATTAATGTGCCATTAAAATCGAACTGCCACTTTAATTAGATCTAAATTCTTTAAGATGATCACAACAATATGATTATGAATACAATCAGATTATAGCATATAAATGCGTTCTGTTTAGAGTTTTAAGCTTTATCATATTGTCATAGTTATATCCAGTGGAATAAATTCTTAAATCTGCTTTAATATTGGCTAACGTACTATATCCATCCATCCCTCCATCTAGGAACCTCTGTAGTCCAATCAGGGACCGTAGAGGCCAGTGGTAATAACCATTGTATTTATTTACTCCGGTCAACGTTCACACAAGTAAACCTAATCCACATGTTTTTGGACTGTGGGAGGAAACCCACCAAGCATGGGGAGAACATCAAAGCTCCGTGCACACAGACTCGAGGCGCAAATCAAACCCAGACCCTGGAGGTGCAAGGCGAAAGTGCTAACCACTAAGCCCCTGTGCCGCCAACATGCTGTAAATGATACTAGTATATACTTTGTGCCCACTGTAGTGAACATGAAAATCCCCTGTAAAACAGAATTCTAGAGCCAACTTACTGAGCCATGTTCCCTTGGTACACTACATACATACCAACTCGATTTCAGAGCTCCAGCATGCATCACAGAACATACTGTATGCAGCATTATATTCATTGCCCTCAGTGATAACTAAAAGCCTGTCATGCTGATTAATTTCATATAAAGTGCTCCTGTTTGTCTGATTTACCAGTGACAGGATACTTTGGTCATGGCTGGCACAGCATGCTGGTCTCTGGTTCAGATTGATAATGGAGCCAAGATCAGGCATGGAATGGTATGTGTGAATGGAAGTGTTTGACTTTGGAAAGCCATGGCACACTGCTATAACAAAGACAAAAGTGGTACACCAGCATGTGAATGGTGTTGGGTGTCAGAACAGACGGACCAGAAAAATTTGAGCTGCCATGAAGGAGGCGCGAGGTCACTGATAGCAAACAGACGAATTGGAGTGTAAGGAAGGAAAGTCAGCGAACTAGCCGAATTGGGGAGCTTCATTTGCAATTTGCTTTGAACATGTATAAAAAAAGAGCACAGAGGACTCAGAGTAGACGGTTCATTGCCTTTTTGGAGGAGATTTGAAAATTCTCTTTTTTTTTTTCAAATTGAAAAAGAGACAGAGCACAGAGAATACAGAGAGTATTCTCACAGGTAAGCACAGAGAATAAATGATGAATTATGTAATTTTGCTTGCAACATAGCTACAATTGTTATTATTAATATTTCAAAAAAGTATAGGAGTATTATCTAAAAATGAGAAATGGATATATCACATATCAGACCTTGTTTAGCTGGAGACAGTTGCTGTTTAAATATCTTCATTGGCAACAAATATCTTTTTTCACATGTTGTTCTAGCGGCATGGATGCTATCCATTTTTAGTTTATTCGGTTGGCAACTCGTTTTTTCAGGCCTCTCCAGCCCGTCTCCTACACCATGAAACCCAACACTAATTGCTGAATGTTGTCACTAGGGATGAGAATGATGCTTGGGTGGGAGTAGCCTGAGATGTAGTTAACTTATTTGAAGGCTTTTAACAGAGCAAGCAGCATGGGCTGGGACAGCATCTGACAGGTTTAAAAGATTGAACAGATGTCTGTACGGACAAGACCACAGTATGTTATGATTATGTGGGATGCTGAACTGGAATTGAGGAAATGGAAGGTACTTTGAGGGTCATGTCTAATTTCATTACGGTTTAGGGACAGAATTTACCCGGGTAATAACGACTGCAGACTGTGAAAAAGAGCAAGAAATCTGAGAGGAATTCACATCTTGTGGATGCTATTTTCGTATGGCATTTTCAACATCATAAAAAATTTAATTCATCATGTTACTAGTAAAGAAGTTCCCCTACTGTAATTTGTATATGCAAAACCACAGCTAGGTAGTGGTGATGTCCCTCTGCATTCTCCTGGCTTTTTATCACACAGAATGTATTATGTGCCATACTGGATTTAATGAGTATGTAGTTGGCAGATGAAAGACTGGCCTCTGATTACTTTAAATTGTGACATTTAGAAATCTTGAAAACCCTTGTCACGTTGCTCTTGGGAATATGGAAACATGAAGGGATTCGACTTTTTGTGAGTTTAAATAACCTCAGGTCGTCTACATACCCTTCACCAGTGCAAGTTCTCATTTAAATGTCTGCACAGTCAACTTTTAATAGTACTTACCATGACCACCATGACAACCATGACATGAGGGAAAATGTCTCTGCAAGGAATCTTTGAATGATTTCAGGATCTAAATTGCTTCTATTTAGCGCCCGTACTAAAAGGAAAAGCCTTTGTTTTAGTGTTCTGCATAGACATCAGTGAGCTTGAGTCTAGTGATAGAAATTATGAAGGCCATGTTTAGATGTACCGTACTATGAAGTCTGTACTGTTCCTATATAAGGTCATGCTAAAGTGCTGATTAAGCATTTATTCCGTTCCCTATCTCTGAGCAAATATAACCATATTTGCAGTGAGTATTTCAATGATCACAGAACCGTCATCCAAAAAAATAAATAAATAAAATTGTCAGATTCTGTGTCATTAATGTTATATTCGCTCCAGCAGTCCTGACAGAGTATGAGGGTTGAAAATGTAATGGCTGTGACATTTTATAAGGAAGTTATTAGCTTGTGCACACACATTTTCTCTTTCTTCAAAATGTGTTTCCTCAGCCTGGCTCATCAGTAATGGCTCTGTCGGAACAAGTGATGTGTGTCAGCTTGCTGTGCATCACCCCAGCCATACAGCAAGCAGTCAGGAAACAGGAGACCCCGCTCTCTCTCTCTCTCTCTAATCCTCGTTGTCTGAGTCAGTGACACAATGTCGACTATAATTTGAAGTAACCAGGAGCACTTTTCCTCAACAGCTCCCTTATCTCCACATCCCCTATGCCGCTTGTCTGAATTCTCGCAATCATGCGTGGTGTTGGCTGCCCCTAATTAGAGCATGCTTGCTAAAAGGACCATCAAACAGCATTGTGTTCGTTTGTGCTTGGTTTTTACTGATGGCTTGCATCTGCGCACACCTTCATGTGTTTTGCCCACACAGACGATGTTTCACGACTAGGTTGTTTCACCACGCACAGCATCTTGCATCTTGCTCCCTTGCTGACACACAACTGCAGACATCTGTGTAAACACACAAACACACTCTCACGCACACAGTGTACCTCGGCCCACATTCCACATACACAGTTCGGGCACCCAATAAAAGATTGATGCTGGTTTAAGTAGCTGCCAGAAAACATTAGCCAAAGCAGAGAGAACACAGGAGCAGATGCACTGCCAGAGATGACTATCAATAATGCAGCCTCCAGCTGGGAAAGAAGAAGGGAGAGACGATATGGGATGGAGGCGCACAAGCCACTAAAATGTGTGGGAAGACCCTAGATGACATAATATCACGAAACTCGAGGGACTAACTACCGGTTTATATAGCTCTTTGTGTGTTCAAGTCAGAGCAGAGTTTGGGTGTGGACAGTCGGATGTTGCACAGTTTATAGCGCTTCTGTATTTGAAAGAGTGAAGGTATTTTTA
>JAQQZT010000003.1:13434165-13444729 GCA_030068275.1 Clarias platycephalus
GCCATCTCCACATCATTGCATTCAGATTTTATTCACAATTTGTTAAGTGTCCCAACTTTTTTGGAATCCGGTTTGTAAGTGGGAGAACCTGGTGGCTGACTAAATACATTTTTGCCCCACTATGTGTGTGTGTGTATATATATATATATATATATATATATATAAATCATTGTTTCAAAGAGATGATCATGGTTAAAACAGTTATCTTTAATGCATGGCAATTAGTCCATTGCTACTCATTGAATAAAATAAACAGCATCAAATATATTTTAGTGTTGTTTTATTTTGGCAGCACAACAGCTCAGCAGGTTGAGTTGCACCGATTTCCAGGATCATCGGTTTGACAGTTGGGTATCGGTGTGTTTTGACTGGGGAGTTTTGTATATTGCCCCCACACGTCTGTCTGGGTGTCATCCAGGTCCTGCAGTTTACGCTGAAAAACATTACGCATCTATGCAGATTGGCTAAGATAAATCGGTCCAAGAATGTTTGTGTGGGTGTGTGCATTGTACTCTGTGATGGACTGGTGTCCTGGGAGCCTGGGATAAACAACACAACCATGAAAAACAGTTACTGTTTATCTGGCAGTGAATTAATCTTAATTCTTCAAATGTCTTCAAATAAGTAACTGCAATACAATAAGTTTAGTCCCTTCCAATGTTTATTGATTAAATGTAGGTGAATATTCATTTAAGCATAAAAACCTTAAACCTGATTTGGGAAAACTTAAAGTTTAATAATAGCTCTACAAGAGGTGCACATCAAACATGCTATGTTTTTTTTTTTTTATGAGATCAATATAAAATGCCACCAGCCATAAAACCAGTTAGATACATAGTAAACATTAAAGAACTGTCAAAAATCAATAAACTAAGTGACTGAGTAAGAACCAATTAAAAAAAAAAAAGGTAAATTAGTAAAATTAAATATTTTTACAATATTTGCAAATTATACAATTCATATATTTATACATACATTGATTTGATTTAAGGTACTAAAGCTGCCGAGGACATGGCACACTTGTTAAGAAGAGATTAATTTTGTATTTGCAAATAGAGGACATTTTTCTTAAATACAACATTCCTGTCTTTACATGCCTGTCTGTATCTGATGTTCTGTTTTGTCCAGGTGTGATTGTAGGCTCAGTGGCTGGTGTGCTTCTGCGTTTTTCGTCTCCACTTCACCCCGATGTTATCATGATCATTGCGTTTCCCGGTGATATTCTCATGAGAATGTTAAAGATGGTGATTTTGCCCCTGATCATCTCCAGTTTAATCACAGGTAATGTGCACGTCCCACATACATGCTTCCGTTGCACTTGGACTGATCTATTCAATGTGCTTGGCAAGTGGAATGCTGCATATCTGAAAAACAATGTTCAGTATTCATTTATCCAAAAAATAATTAAATAAACATGATTTACTTACATGAAGCAAGTCAGTTTGCCTTAAAACAAAAAGTCTGAAATTTTGATTTCACATAAGCACCAGTTTCAGGCGTGATCTCCACTTCTGGGGTTTATCATGACCTTACAAGATGGCTAACTTGCATATCATTTCAGATCAAGCAAACATATCACATTTCCCTTGTGATTACATATCTGTTATTTCCCTTTCATAAGTGTCCTTATTTAGGATCAAAAGGACTATGTTTCTCTGCTAAATTTCTTTTATCGTCTACTGTTGTATAAAATGTTACTGTTGTAGTGAACATTGTAATCCTCTGTTCTCCAAGTTCTTGTTTCGCTCATTTTACTTATCATATTTTTTTTTTATGTTTGCCTGCTATACATTAAAAAGTCTGCACTTCATCAAAAGTCCATCTTCACTGTTGACTAATGTTCATATGTTCATATGTTGAAATGTTAAAGTAATTTTTTTGGTTACAGTGACACTAATAATTAGCTGTACGTAACTGATATAATGCAGGATGTTAATTATTAAATAAAATGAGGTGCTAAAAAATAACAACATAATGTCTTGAAATAAAAAGTTGAAGAGTAAATAAAATTAAAGTCACCCTTAGACTTGAGGAGTGGTTTTAAAGCTAGCTGTGGGAGCTCTGTCGTTGTCATCTGTTCAAAAGCTGACTCTGCCTAAACTGCGTTTAATACATAAATGTGTAAATGGGCAGAACAAATGGAGTCTGGCTGTTGTTTGGAACAAGCCTACTTAGCTCAGTTATTACAAGCTAGCTAGGTTAGGTTTAGTGTAGCTAAAATGCTAAGACGGTTAGCATTCATTTGTTATGTTAATTTGTTGTTAATTTGTCTAAAATTACTTTGCATTGGATTGAATAATTCTCTAGCATCTGTACCCTCCACGTCTTCCTGTGTCACCTCCTATATTTCTTGTGGTAAATGAAACTACAATGATTCCAGTTAGCTGATAAGCTAAAGTGCTGCATAGCAGACAGCTAGCAGTTTGACACTGACAGTTTGACACCGACCAAAACTGTTGTAGGTACTAGGCTGCAAGAATGTTTACTTCTGTCCAGCATTAGTATTCGTCATTGACAGAAAAAGAGTTTGTAGAAATGGTATAAAGGTTAAAGTTAAAAATAAGCTGATTGGCTTTTATGTAATCAGTGACATTATTATTATTTCAGGTTGAAGCCCATGTACATGTCTGCCTGTCTTTCTGTACAGCAGAACTCTCTGCCTAACTTACTTATACAATAGAAATACATTTTCTAAGGTTGAGTATCTTACACCTTGTTTACGCTAAGTTGTACTTCTTTTCCTCGTCAGTTAAATGCACTCCCTGTTCAGTAATCGGAGAGTGAATCACAGATGAGAAATCGAAAAAGTAGATCGAATAAGGATTAAGTTAAGTTAAAATTTACTTATACCACTTCAGCGATGTTATTTCAAGGATGAAAATATGAACTAATCCAGGTAAAAATATTAAATATAGCATTTCTAATTAATATCTATTTGTGCAGATGTTATCTTATTAGTAGTTTATTTTAAAGTAGATTATTAAATCCAGCACATAACTGTTCTAAATATTGCTTTTGTCCTGCAAAAGATATATTAAACTCTGTCCAGTGGTTTAAGACGCACCCACAGTTTGCAATTTATAATCTGTCACCTTACTTCTCATACAGTAACTTCTTTTCTACTCAACATTTTAATTTCATTTATGGTGCAGGTATAACTTCAGGCAAATACCTTACTACTGGCAAAATTTCATATAATTCTGTCTAGACAGAACTGTAGTTAGCCTCTTGTAAAAAAAGATTGTTTACATCTTTGTACTGTAAAAAGATTGTTCAAACCAATGACTTCATCCATTGCAGGTCTGGCAGGTTTGGATGCCAAATCTAGCAGCCGTCTCGGCACCAGGGCCATGGTGTATTACATGTCCACCACCATCATAGCTGCAGTGCTAGGGGTGCTTCTGGTGCTGGCTATCCATCCAGGCCACCCCAAACTAAAAACACAATTGGGAGAAGGCAAGAAGAATGAGGAGGTGTCCTCACTCGATGCCTTTTTTGACCTCGTCAGAAATCTCTTTCCAGAGAACATAGTACAGGCTTGCTTTCAGCAGGTGGGTCCACACTGTATAATGAGCTTCTCGTGTTCTCCCTACAGTATGTCTGTGCAGATGTCTTACACTGATGTGAATGTGTGCATGATACCCTGCAATGTCACATCCAAGATCTAAGCTCTGGATGACCAACATTACCAACACCACATCATCATCATCATCAACAGCAACAATAATAATAATAATAATAATAATAATAATAATAATAATAATAAATATATTTTCATGCTTTCTTTGCAGATCCAGACGGTTACAAGTAAGGTAGAGGTAGAAAAACCTCATCATCTACATCGGTTTGGACGAAATAGCACCAAGTGGGCAACTAAATATGTTATGAAGAAATCTCTTCAATTCAAGAGTGGCATGAATGTGTTAGGTGCATATCCAGTATATTTACAGAAGATTACAAAATAGATATAAATAGATTAAAGATTATAGCAAAAAGGAAATGCACATATACTGTAGGTTTAAATTATGTTATAATCAGTACTTTGTACTTTTAATATAAAAGTAAGGACTTTTAAGGATTATTTGTTGTTAATGGTTTGGTTTATGGTGATGGTAAAAAATTTTTTTTAGGTCTGTGAATAATCATAGTTCTATGTTTTCAGATTTTTATATAAAATGTACTATATGAAAACTATTCTTTCTTTTGCTACTGTATAGGGCTCATTGGTTTCTTTGTGGCTTTTGGAATCTGCATGGGAAAGATGGGGGAGAAAGCCAAGCTGATGATGGACTTCTTTAACGTTCTCAATGAAATCGTCATGCGACTTGTTGGCATGATTATGTGGTCAGTACATCACACTTGGTCAATTAGTGAAACCAAGCTTGAACAATTTAAAATGTTTAATAAACTTTTTTAGTTAACTCCTTTGCCATACAGTCTTACATTACTGTTATCCTGTTGTAGGTATTCCCCTGTGGGAATTGCATGCCTGATCTGTGGAAAGATCATTTCTATTAATGACCTGGAGGGGGTGGCCAAGCAGTTGGGGATGTACATGCTCACAGTCATTGTGGGTCTCATCATCCATGGTGGAATCATCCTCCCACTGATATATTTTCTCATTGTTAGAAAAAACCCTTTTACATTTTTTATGGGAGTATTTCAAGCTTGGGTGACTGCATTAGGAACAGCCTCCAGGCAGGCCATTTTCCTGTTCTTCCTTATTTATTAATTCACCATTAAAGAACGCGTCTAGATATGGGTTGGAGGCTGTACCTAATAATGTGTGTCTCTATCTTAGTGCTGGTACGCTGCCTGTTACGTTCCGTTGCCTGGAGGAAAACTTGGGCATTGATAAAAGGGTTACTCGATTTGTGCTTCCTGTTGGTGCGACAATCAACATGGATGGCACAGCACTTTATGAGGCAGTTGCAGCCATTTTCATTGCACAGATGAATGGAATAAAACTTGATCCTGGTCAAATCATTACTGTCAGGTAGGGAAAGCATTTGTGTCTTTGTGACAGAAATTTGACGTGACTTTGCCATTTCATCTAAAGTGTGGTTGACAAATAGTGACTGGCTTTGGATTTAACTTTTGCATTGTACTGTAGTATAAATGAACTGTCCATTATACAGCAGTTGGTCATGACTCACAATAAATATAGAATCGAATAAATATAGACTTTTCCCTGTAGTTCTTGCTACTGAGTTTCATCATAAACAGATTTGCATAACTGTCTCAATCATACCATTAACAGATGTTTAACCACTGCACCAAGTTAAGGTGAAACTCATGTTTAATTATGAAGATTATGAAAAATGATGTTTTTTTTTTGTGTGTGTGTGTGTGTGTGTGTGTCTGGGTTAAAGTCTGACAGCTACTCTCGCTAGTGTGGGAGCTGCTAGTATACCCAGTGCTGGCCTTGTCACCATGCTGCTCATCCTCACAGCTGTGGGACTGCCCACCCAAGACATCAGCTTACTGGTTGCTGTGGACTGGCTTCTGTGAGTAACTCTGAACAAGGCTCAAATCATTTAAAAAGTGATTAATATGCAGAACCAAAAGTAATGTCATTAGAAATAAATCTTGGTGGGGTTAGTTCTGTAGGATACGGTGACTTTTAAGATACTAATACTCTGTGTTAAGTTTTGCTGGTGCCTTTATCCCCTGAGTCATTTAAACAAGGGCGAGGTGAGAGGTGAGCAAATTACTAGCTCAGGGCCCCCAAACTAACTTTTAAGTAAGGGCCATAGTTTTATAAATCATAGTAGGTTCAGTAATCAGAGAAATTAAGAAAAAACTCATAGCTCATAGCCGAGGAACCTGAAAAAATAATTGTGTCTTTTTCTCGAGGTCACAAAACATGATATAGTGCTACTGTATATTAAAAGCTTTTCCAGGAGAGGATGTGAGCTATGGCTAGGAACTTGTCCCTTTCATTAAATCTTTACTCTGTATTAAGGTATTTAATTAAAAAAATACATTGCCTGGCCAAAAGCCATCTAAAATAATTGGTCTGCAACAACCAAAGAAACTATTAAAATGACTGGAAGAGCATCTCCATACACACACACACACACACACACACACACACACACACACACACACACACACACACACACACACACACACACGCTACAGGCAATTTGAGAACGTCAATTAACTTAGTCTGCATGTCTTCTCCTGTGGGAGGAAACCCACCAAGCCCAGAGAGAACATGCAAACTCCATGCACACAGACCCAAAGCATCAATCGAACCCTCGACCCCGGAGAGGGAAGTCCACATGGCTCGACCGTCTCACAAACTGCAGTCGACTTAGTTCTGAATTTCTTTTGTTTATTCATGATAAAATCCTACCACTCTGTTATACCAGGACCATCCTCCTTTTCAGGAACACATTATTACATACTTGGAAAACATGATAATTAAGAAGAGGTCTCAGGTTAGTCAATGCTAAATTAGTGCTGAATAACCATATACTTTCTATTAAAAAATAATAAATGAACAGGACAAAATAATATATTACAGACTTTACGGACTTTGCACAAGTGCTAAAGACACATTAGTAAGAAAAGTAATATTTGTCACTGCCTTCTGAGTCAGGCAGTGCCTACTGAAAGGCCTTTTTTGCACAAAATCCAACAATAGTTCAGTTTGTTTGGAATAGGTGGGCGAGGAGAAATGTTCACGGACACTAGACTGAGCAGAGAAATGGCAAAGAGCAGGTCAATGGGAGGCCATGGAGAACTGATGACTCTTGTTTTTGTCGTCTTGTTTCATACGACACTGTACCCCTTCAACAAGAAAGAATTTCATACATCATCTCCCACTCATCTTTCCCCACTCTCCCATGAGTGCTCAGCTTTCGTCTTCTCTCCTGTATTAGCTTTGGGGCTGAGCTGAGCTGGGCTTCCCATCGGACTGACATCATTTACTTTAAAACCCCAATCGTACTCCCATCACACTCTGTCTCTGCTTCCTTCCATCACACCATCCCATCACATCAAACTCCTTCCCCTGCTCTCTCTGTTACCATAGCAATGCCCCTCCACTCCTTCTGTTCCACCACCCTTTGTGTCCTCCTTTTTCCATTGTGAAGGATCTGATGTTCTTCCGGCTCCTTGGGGAGTCACTCAGGCCCCAGTTGTTGCTCATGAACACACTGCTGGTGTTAATGAGGGAGCTGTGGCAGGGAACGTTGCTTAGGGAGTATGCATGCACCACATGGGAGTAGGTTTCGTATGCAAAACAACATTACCGATGGGTAGACTGTATCAACAGTACATACGCACATGCATAACTATGGTGCATGTTCAGTTAATAAAAACAAAGAAGCTAAAGAGCATGAGGTAAGAGATGACTGTAGACTGACGGTACATTATACAGGCAAGGTGAGTGGTTGTACATTCAGGTAGTTGTACATAAATATATGTGATACAAAGACACTCTAAAGAACTAAGAAACAACACATACACACACACATTTTAATACAGCACTTAGCCTGCTGGTTCCACTGTAAGGAAATAGAACAGCTCTCCCAGTAGACAGCAAGCCCTCAGGCAGTAATATGTTTCCATTATAATGCGCCTGTCGGAGACATGTGCATAAAAGTACCATTATGTGACTCATTTACTGTAAGCTTGCTGGAAATAAACCGTTCATAAGGCACAGTTAGAATCTGCATATCCTCATTGTCACGCTGGCCCAGTCCTGCCTTTAGCAGCTCTTACGACCTTTCTTTCTGACAGTAGGATTAATGTGTATGGACATAATCCCAGGCAGAATGCCAGCTCATCAAATGCGATCAACCAAGATATACTGCATGCATAAATATCCACATTTTCACTGATAAGCTCTGAAATATATCCCCCTTATAAAGCATAGTGTCAGCTGTTTCCCAGCCCCAAGGGCTAGAAAGGAACAGGTTTGCTTTTGAGTTGCTGTAGAATTTCTAATGAATGTTCAGATTTTTCTCATGGTGTCAGCTTCAAGTGCAATGGTTTAATTATCGCTTGTCACTTCTCTCACCATCACATTGTCTCACCTAAACTGTTTCTTTCCGTTTCCCAGCTGTGCACAGTGTGTAAAAAGAAAGTGAGACAAATGTTTATCTTTCTTTCTCTCACCTTTTGTTTTTCCTCAGGTGGACGTGGAGGTGGTAGACCCTCACGGTCGCACTGCTCTGCATCTGGCTGTGACCCTTAGCCACCTGGAGTGTGCCCGAGTGCTACTGCACTATGGCGCTGATGTCAGCAAAGAGAACAGCAACTGCTGGACAGGTAGCACAGAAACACTGAGTGTGGTTACCAGTAGTAATGTGATTTAGGCAGATTTAAGCAGTACTTTAAGTACATTATTCAAGTGGTCAGGTAATTTTCATTGAATTATATTCAACATATTCCACATATTTCTAAAGGGAAACTTAATAATATTTAAAGTCCTAGTGCATAAATCCAATGTTTCCCTGCTTTATCATTACATAAGAATGACATGAGAATGCAGGACAGCTGGTAAAAGAAATCATAAGGAGTTATTTCACATTATTTGCCTTTATGACTGCAGTACAATAAAATTTGTCTCTTACATTTGCTTTCTCTCTCTCTCTGTCTTTATCCCTATTCTGGATCATAAAACAAACAAGATAATCAATTATGTGGTTTATCATCTGTATTTAAATACTGAATATGTTTGCATAGTTATCTCTTTTGCTGTCCTTCTCTCTCACGACAGTTTTGCAGGAAGCCATCAGCCTGCGTGATGCTGAGCTGGTGCGGCTGGTCTTGTGTCACCGAGACTATCAGCGCACGATGAAGAGACTGGCAGGCATCCCAAAACTACTAGAAAGACTTCAACAGGTCTGCTTTTAATAGCAGAAAGCAACACATCCAAAGCCAGAACATACCTCTAGAGAGAACCATCAGAATGTATATGACTTTCTAATGCTTACGAAATGCAGGAAGCAGATGGTGCCCCCTATTCAGGCTATAAATATTGCAAATATAACATTTGTATCCAAGTGTGTTTAGAAAAGATTTAACTTCAGCGCTCCAGTATGTATATAGAGCACTCTGTGAACATGACTGACAGTCAAAGATATTTTAACTAATTTTTAATATTCCATCCACTGAGTCTGAAGTTCATGTGTAAATGGGGATTTAATTCTAACCTACAACACGCACCTAATTTCAAAGCTACAGAGGTGTCTTTGTTACCTGATTCTAACCTTGGACTTAAGGTAAATTGTATTGCTTAATATTAAAAAGCAAAAAAAGAAACTACACCCACTGATTTTTTTGGTAACCAAAATACATAATCCTGAAATTCATATTTAAGCTGTAAATGCACATAAGATTGAATCAACATTATTAATCATAAGGTCAGAATTTTATATAGGTAAAATTCTGAAGTACGGATGCTTTTACACTACGACAGATCCCAGTGACACAGACCGCAGTACACTTGACGCATAAATTCTGATACGTTTATATAATGTGAACACTGTATCATGCCCCGGCCATGGGTCAGTGTACCGTCCATTTAAAAATATGGTCTTGTGTATCCTATGGTGTACTTGGTATGGTTTGATTCATATTTTGAAGTCAGTTGTATTCATACACAGAAGTGGACCACTGTATAGATTGTGCTGTCACCAACACCATCTGTCTCTCTTGAAATCTGTGTGCGACAATTCCATCCTCTGAACTGCCCAGACATAACTGATAAATTAGGAAGGCACTCAAGGATTGCTCTTGACAATTTTCTGAAATCTCAATAGTTTTATGCCTAGTGCAATGGTTGTCTTTGCATTATTATTCTCTTTATGTTTATTGGTGGTTCTCAAACAAGCTAGGTACCTAACACTGTAAATATGTAAAGTGTGTGTGGAGTAATGCAATAAGAAGAAATCTCTTTCTTCATTCTTTTAAAAAGTTTAATCAGGACTAGCTAATAAACTTCTGTGTTTATTTTTATGAGGGTTCTGATAAATTCTCTTTCTGTATAAGCACCTCCATGCCTAAAAGGATATAGATTATACAAGTTTAAAGCTCTCAGAGTTACACATGAATTATTCTATAATTTGGAGTACATTTCACCTAAATTAAAATGTACAAAGACAATGTTCCTTCTCGGTAGAACAAACAGTGGTTCAAGTTATTAAACACCTTCAGTGTAACACAGTAAAGTCATTTTTTTTCCTCTCACGATAGAGAGAATACTTACTGTGCCACAGGGTGTTTAAAAAGTAACTTTTATGTCATAGAGAAGAATGACATCATGTAATACTATTCACTCTGCATTTGGACAAATAATTTTTGAGTAGGGCTGCACCAAACTGTTGACTTTGGACAATACACCGATTTCCGTGGAGTGCCTGATGCGTGGAAATCAGGCTTGCAGTGGAAGCTAAATGCGTGTAAATGCCATTTATGCACCTCCTAAATTTTTGAAATAGCATTGCATAGTTTTGCCAGATTGAACCGTAGTGTGGATGCGGTCGTATTATTCCACTAGTTTTGACGCGTATCTTTGTTTCAGATTCATTACTTACGACACGAAGTC
>JAQQZT010000003.1:13463495-13478850 GCA_030068275.1 Clarias platycephalus
CCCCCCCCCCCCCCCCCCCCCCCCCCCCCCCCCCCCCCCCCCCCCCCCCCCCCCCCCAAAAAAAAAAAAAAAAAAAAAAAAAAAAACACACATCAAAGGCATTTAACTCCAGGCTGCAACACAATCGTAACTAGGAGAATACACAATATAATTATTTATATGAAACACAACATACCAACAGAGGTGAATTCGTGTCCTCTGGGACGAATTGGGGTCCTATCGGGGTTGTAATTCCATCTCGGTGTTCCTGGAATAGTCTCCAGATTCACTCGGACAACCTTATTGAATGCAGGATATGCTGGAGTCACTGCTCTGTACAATTGAACTAACTCCATTAAAAACTGTAATGACTAAGCATTAAGAGCAGCTCATATTTGATTACAGGAGATATGATGTTTATGCTGCAAATCAGGGAGTGAATACAAACCACAGGATTAGCTACTGTATGAGGCAGTACTGCGGCCTTGCACCCTCAGTGTCTGTGTCCGTAGAGTCTGGGTGTTTGCCCTGGGTGTAATGGGTTTCCTCCAGGTTCCTCTTAAAATCCAAAGACATGCAAAATCGGCTAATTAGCATTTACAAATTGCCTGTATGTGTGCGAGTGCATGCAATGAACTGGCACCCCAAGTCCCCTGGGATAGGCCTACAGCGACAGGATAAGAGTTACAGAAAATGGCTAAGTGAAAAGAGGATTAGCTACGCTTCCAGTTTGTAATGCAAAAAACATTATAATTTGCCATAATTGCTCAGATTCAGGTTTGCAATTTAATATGCTAAAAACGTTCCTAAGGTCAAGTCTGCACACCTAATGGCTACTTAAAACCAGACCAACAGTTAGTAATAGCCCAAGTGGGAACATATAATTAGTCATGTATTTATCCTACAATATTTCTCAGCAAAACAAACCGCAATAAATAAAAATTAATCCTATTCCACCATTATAAAGCCACCCTGGAGTAAAATCCTGTAGCATTTAGCTCTGTGCTTAAACATACAGAACACTACAGGCCAACAGTAAAGTGGCGCTTAACCTCTCAGTTCCTGCTAAAGTTAAGAGTATTACATCATTTATTGTTGCACTTCTGTCCACATGGTGGCACTGGTCTCCACACACTACAAGAAAACTGGCATTACATCTCAATACCCCAAAGTGCTGAACACAATCATTGAAAGTTTAGTGGAGAAAATAGCCAACAAGTAGCTTTAAAAAGTGTGTATTTTATTTATTTTATACCCACAGAATAATAATTAAAAAAAACATACATATCAAGTTGTCTCCATTTTCCAGCAAAATCCATGTCAGCACACACACAGCTACAGTACATACACACACACACACTCACAGATAGGCTACTTCTCATATCAGTGCAAAAAAAATATTACTGGAATAAAAACAAACTAAAAAACAGAAAAATAATAATTATATTATATTACAAATTAAAACAAGCTAGTAAAGTGCATGTTTTGAGAAACAAGCCCCTTTATTTGCAGTAATATTTACAAGGGGCACAAATTTGCATACACGCATATTACATGGCAAATACAGTAGCATATGCTCAGGTTTAGCTTACAGATGGATCTCACGAATCCGAAGGGTAATTAAAAAAAAAAAAAAAAAAAAAAAAACACGCCACTATGGCACACAAACATCATCCCTGCCGTGATCGTTCGTTATGGGTTACATGGTATTGTACAACACAGTAACTGTCTTTTTCTTGTCCACTGATTTGCGTGGCCGGCGTATGGGGTGTGGCTTTGAGTGCGGCTGCTGCCGTGTACTTACAGAGTCAGTGGGCGGGGCTGAGGTTTGTATGGGCTGTCCCGAGCTACCAACTTGTTTGTGCTGTGGTGGAGAAAGTGAGTTGTTGGAGCTTTCAGGAGTATTGGCCTCTGAGAGGGGCTGAGGTAGAACACGCTGCTTCTTATGGACTTCATCATGATTACTGGAAAGCAAATGTGAATGCAAAGAGAAAGCGGAGGAAGGAGATGAAGGTAGCTCGGATCGAAAGTCCCAGTCGTTCAGGTCATGTGTGGAGAGCTCAAGCTGGTCGAGTTTGGCCAGTGAGGCTGAGCGCTTCATCAGAGACGGTGGAGTGAGACCAGCCTGTCTGATCCGTGCCTCCAGCTCCATGGCTTTCTGCCACATGGCCGGGGTCCGAGGCTGCGATTCTGTGCCACCGTGTGTGTTCTCAAGCTCAGGGCTGTAGTTGAAGCAGGCCTCCATCCCTCTGGCCTCATACAGGAAGGCCTGCAGATCCCGCAGCGTCTCCTGGATCTTGTGCAAGTCATGTGACCTTGTCGTCACATCCTCAGCATCACTTTCTAGCCACAGCAGGGAAGACGAGGAGGAGCTGGGATCTAGACTTGGGCACACAGTGGTCGTGCAGATAGACGGGTCTGGGATTATGCCAGAGTCGTCATCGTCCAGTGGCCGTGCCTCCTCTTCTCCATGCTCTTCTGCTTTTGTTTTGATTGGATCAGCTGTTCCCGTTAGAGTGCAGAGCTGCTGTGACTCTGAAACGTCTGTGCTGGCTGAGTGAGGAGAAGAGTGAGAGGGGATTCTCTCCTGCTCTGGCTGCTCACATAGAGGAGAAGAGATGGAGGGAGAGAGTGGTGGTGTCTCCGCTTTCTGTTCCACCTCTTTCTCCACCTGCTCTTCCTTGAGTGCTGTTGGCTCAGAGCTGAGAGTCGGAGACTGAGTGGAAGTAACAGACTCCAGTTCAGACGCAATGTGTTGCACTGATGCACTGTTGTCAATGAGAACGAGCTCAGGCTCTGCTGGGACACAAGCTTCAGCTTCAGAGGAACTTTCTGAATGAGAGGAACCCTGAGAGAGGAAGGAAAAAGAGAGAGAGAGAGAGAGAGAGAGAGAGGCATTATAGCACTTCTTATTGAAATAAAATGTATACAGCTTAATTTGTTTGAAATTTAAAAGACATTAAAGACTAAAAAAAATAAAAAATTTTAAATCATCTGATATCAGTTAGTGAGATAGCATTTGCGGCATATTTCAGGTTTTTTTCCAGCATGAACACTATGAGGAAGAAAATAAAAAATAAATAAATAAATAAAGGGAACCCGAGTCCAGCAAGTTGCCACATTTTGGAGAAGGTCTCCATGAATGTTCGTCAATTTTATTTTTATTTTTTTTAAACAAATATTCTTTAAATTCCAACAAATAAAGTTTCTTTTCTAAACACTGAAAATAAAAATGTGTCCATTGTATTTTCACAGACATGCTACAGCTGCAGAGGACAGAGATTTGGAAAAATAAATAAATAAATAAATAAATTTGAAAACCCATCTCTGTGTGACGCTTTTACCTCCTTGGCCGCTGCTGGGTTTGGCGCCTCTGGGCATATGCTGGGGCTTTGGGATTGGGTTGTGCATGCAGTCATCGCTTCATGAAGCGAGCTGGTCTGGCCATCCCTGGACAATAAGCCCTGGAACTTTTCTCTAGCGCTGAAGAAGTCGATGCTATCTGTGCCAAGGCTGCTGGAACTGCTTGTCCTCCGAGTCGTCTCCCCATTACTGCAGTCCTCTGAGCTACTGCTACTGGAACATCTTGACTCTAGAGGAACATCACAGGGACTAATAGCCATGGGAGTCCTTGAAGATCCTACATCGCCTCCTGTTTCAGTAACACTACTCTCAGTATCCAAGCATAATGCCAAGCTCAGGATCCCTGAAGACTGAGAGTCATTTTGATCAGGCACATCCAGGGACGGCTTATCAGAGTCTATTTCTGGCTCAGGCACAGCAGGTGACTTGTGCTCATGGAGAGAGGTAGACAAAGAGCGAGGAAGGACAGGAAGGGAAGGTGGAGGCTGAGGGATGGGCTCAGTCACTGCCACTTTGTGATAGCAGCTTTCTGCCAAATTCTTCTCTGGCACTACAATGGCTGCACGTGCGCAGGTTGAGAGCATGGGGACCTCGCATTGCTGCTCAGAGTTTTTCATACTGGTAGAGTGTTCAGAGAGGTCGGTGTGAGAGTGCTCTGTTCCAGACTGTGAGCTGTTGTTTGTCTGGAGCACACTATTTTCAGAGTGAGTGCCATTGGACTTGTGCTGCTGGTTGTGTGGTTCAGAACGTGCCAGCGTACGCGGGCTCTTGTATACAGGTTCCTGCTGCTCAGACAGATCACTGTCTGAGTGAGATCGCCACAGCTTATTGTGTCTCTGTTTGCTAAAGACAGGGAGAGGAACAGGGTTAGGGCTCGATACCAACAGTCTAACAAACAGCAATGAATGTCATTGAAAAAGAATAAATTAATAGGAAAGCAAAGGTGAGGCATTGATGCTAACGACCTTTGTCTGGTCACAAACAGAAAAGGGAACTTCAAAGAATATATACAAACACGACAGCTTAGTGTCACAAAGACATGCAGTCACGGAATGTAACCAAGCAGCTACGCCTTCAAAAAGCCAACGTCATTTGTACGTAATTAATTCTAAAGTACTACACCACGGCAGCAAATCCGTAAACAAATAAAAAGCTCAAGGATTTTTTCATTGTGTGTTTTCACGTGTTAATTTACAGGGTGTGCATGTGAAAATAAATACAGTGGGCTAGACAGTAATGAGATGCAGACAGGTATATCAATTTATACATCCTAGAGGGAAATTCATCTCATACCTCAAATTTAGTTTTTAGATTAGTATGAATTAGCTTGTACATTTTTGCTCTCGTTTTAGGGTCATGTTTCAGTGCTATATAGTTTCATGAATAGATCTATTGCTACACACTGAAGCAAAGTAAGAAAAAAAGGTCACTTTGCTAAATCAGAACCTGTCCAAAATATCACATCTATAAATTTATATGCATGTATGAATGCATGAATGTATAGGCATAAATCTATAAAGTTTTAACATACAAAAGATTTTATATTTGGAATGATTTCTGTAAATCTGCTTTGTGACAAATGTTTCTTGTTAAAAGCAATATATGTGAATGCATTTTAATTGAATTAAAGTATGTCTATGTATGCATGAACAGTATGTATGTTTATCAGGGGGACCATGTTTCTGCCACAATTTGTTTGCTTTTCTGCCAAAAAATCTGAAAATAAGAAAAGCAGCCTTACTAGGTCACTAGGTAGTATGTGAAACGGCATGATTCTGGATACTATTTACACACTAAATCAGTGAAGTACACAGGTTTCTAACATAACCTCATTCTGTCTTATTCTGAACTGTTTGTTCGCATAACGATGCAGGGTGCAAATGATATGCAAGCAACTCGCAGCTTAACTTCACACACAATGTATGATAAGTGATGAGTGTTGAAAAACCCACCCACTGTTGGGATTAAAAAGATGTGTACTACTCCTACAACTACTACTATTAATAATACAGCTTATGAATAAAACTAAAACAGTTATATTACAAAGAATATGTATAAATTATTTGTAATGGCTCTTCCAAACAAAAAAAATGTCTGGGGGTAACAATGTATGGATTACTTATTTAGTCATTTATTTATTAGTACCTGGCCAGGAGAATGCCTTGATACTCCTCCAGTTGCTTCATGAAGGAGGGGTTAGGTTTGGTGACAGCACGCCTCTCTTTAACATGCTCAAAGGCTTGGTCCAGACCCCAGCCGTACTCCTTCATCGCGTACGCAATCACAGTGGAAGCAGAGCGACTCACACCCATCTTACAATGCACCAGGCATTTCACTCCTGCTTTCCTGCACAGTAACCAAACGCAGCACGTGTATTTTCTTAGTAACGAGAAGGCAGCTCATGTAACAAAGTTAAAACAGGATTTCTTGGCTGCTTTAATTAAACATTTACTTGGCTTTAGAGATGAACTTGTAGGTTTCGTTCCAGTACTCCAAGAGGTTAGTGGCCTCTTCATCATAAACACGGATATTGTGGTACTCGAAAAGACCAGGGAAGAAGTTATCGATCTCCCGCGTCACATTCAGGATGTAACGAACCCTGCGGAGTACAGGGTCAGGGATAAAATTAACAGCAAGTTCACAATACAGACCGGATGTATCGATTATACCAGATGGTCAAAACTATACCACTTACCCACTGCTCTGGAGCTCATCCAAATTGGATGCATTCCACTCCGACCCCTGCATTAGAGAGAGAGCAAAACTTGCTACGGATGCAATGCAATCTGGACTTTAAGTACTTGGTTCTGTACAGCTGATGAGCTATGAATACAAAATTGCAAAGTCTCACCAGGTACACATGGTCAAAGATTTCTGTGGGGCTGTCCATCTGGCCCAGGATGACGATCATCTCGTTATCAATGAACTCCTTGAATTCCCGTAGGTTACACACCATCTGCATCTCTAATTCTGAACGGATCTGAGAGTAACAAAATGACAGATTATCACGCAATAACCTAACACCATTAGACCAATATCCTTTAGAGCCTGTATAAGTCATCTAATGTTTAAAGACAACATTCCCTGCTGAAGTAAGTATTGGCCTAATGCCATTCACAGCTGGCAGATGTGTACCTCCTTAGACGTTACATTCTCCAGGTCCTTCTGCATCATGATCTCTCTCAGACGAGTCTTGATCAGTCTTTCTGTGCGCTCTCCCTCTGTTGGCCTGTTGAAACAACACAGAACAATGCAGCTCAGTTTTGAAAGGAATCCTATTTCAATCAACTGTTCAGAATCAGCTGGAACCTAATAAAGCACACAGATTATACCAAGCCCTTCAGTGACTTACTATGTCTGGAGTCCCTGAGTAGACAAAGGGTCTTACAGCTTAATATCTGACCATGTGCTTGTTATATTTGGGAACAAAATTATTATTCCTTTCATTTATTTCTAGAAATTGCTTGGAAATGTGGAAACACAAATATTAAGTAAATGTATACATTTATAAATGTAATTATAATAGTCCTTTTAAATCAGGCTTCAAATAAAGTAAATTCACATGATTCATGAAAGACTGAAATATGAAGTATTTGATATGGACGAATGCTAGTCTAACTACTATAGCGTGTATTTGGAGTCAAAAACCATTTTCCAATACGAGAGACACAAACTGTTCACAAAATCAGAGAACTTTGTGATAACTTATCCTTTAATTTTCACATTTTATGGAAAGTCTAAGCATTTCACTTTGTACTGTGTATGGTTGTAAATGTGAAAAATATTTAAATTGAATATCTTATGTACAGCTAAATTTCTTTAGAATAATGCACTAATGGAGGTTGATGGTAGAACCGAATATCAGACCTCAGCTGAAACAGAAAAAAAAAAAAAAAACATTTTTCTACCACCTTATAAACGTTGTAGCTACAAACAGCTTAATATGGGTAAAACAGGCTTAGCAACACCAAGCACCCAGGCTCTCTAGAAAAACAAAACAGCCTTTGACCTCCTTCTAAATCATGTCTCGTAATTTATCAATGACATGTCTAGACAGCTACAGAACTATCTTGCATGTGCTCTTACTCGGTTCTTTTCACAGCACCTGTCTCTATCTGTCTGTATGCATGTCTACCTATCCATCTCAAACTTGTAAATCTAGCCAATTCCAAGTAGAGCTAAATAAAGCACTGGGCAAAGTCTGCGTGGGTTAAAAGATAAAAACACATGCACGTGGGATAACCTCCAAGAGCGGAAAGTCCCTCCTCAAATATATATATATATATATATATATATATATATATATATCTCTGAGCCACCTCAGGAGCACTGTTCTGTCAAATGACTTTTAATGAACCTGGTTTTGTTTATCACCTTTTGGCTTAAACAGGTGGCAGTGCACAAGATTGCAAAACGATGATCACAAGATCTGGAAGCCTTTTGCTGCTCTGATGCAAGACAAGTCTAACATAGATTTGTTTACATATTCTGGAACGATATCTCTATTGCACCAAGTGTCCAACAGCCATATGGACATGAGGGGGGAATAATATTTTGTATTATTTTTGTAACATGCTTTATAGTAACATTAAACTGGTGTGCAGGTATGCGTGTGTGTTTTTGATGGTGGGGGGGATAATGGGGGGACACTCACATGTCAGTGAACAGCACAGGTGAATCAGATCGATGGGACTGCACGTCCTGCATGGCATTCCACTCGTTGATGCAGTGCTGCTCAGAGGAGACATGGATCTGGTAATAACTAACCCACGTCAAAAAGAGACTTCCTGGGTAGTAATTATGGCACCGGGCTACCTCACATGCTTTGTGCAAGGACTGCAGGGCTGACCTGAGAAGAGGGATGTGATGCACGAAAAAAGGCGTGAGAAAAACAGGAAAACAGAACCAGGCAAACAGACCTACAAACAGTGTAAAACAGAAGCAACCAAAAAAATAAAAGAGAGGTCATGTCTGTGCTCACCACATGGCCTGGACAGACACCGGTTTGAAGACGTGAACTCTGTTGGCAGTGGACACACTGAAGCCTCTGTCGAGAAACACAAAGGTTAGTATGAGGATCTGAAACCATCAAGTACACAAAGGAAATGCTGGGTGTGTCCTCTCTTACCCATCTCCATCCAAGTGAATCAGAGTGTCACTCCACAGGGGTAGGACCAGACCGACTGTGCACTGACTGCTACAGAACACACACACAACAAAACACAAGCTTACAGCGCAGCCCAGAAGACACAGGAGAAAATAATGGTGTACAGATAAATAAGTGGGGGGGAAAAAAAAAAAAAAAAAAAAAAAAAAAAAAGACAAACCAGTCTGTGTTGGTGAAGTCCATGCCAAGGACCACACTCTCCTCTGTGTCCTGCCTTCCATTGGTTGACACCACTACCATGTAGCGTGTACAATGAGGGTAAGCACTCTCCAACCGCACCGCCTGAAACACAGCGTGATCGAGATGTCATGCTTTTAGCAAATCACATTTTATGCAAACGCTCAGGGAATCCTCTTTCTTTGAGAAATTCAGAAGTGAGAGAGGGTCATACCAGCCGGATGGTGTCCTCTGGCCGCAGAAGCGTAAACATGGTTTGCAGGTGTTGCTGGAGATCACCTGGTGGAAAAACAACAACAAAACATCTGGTTAATTCCACAACAGCAAAACAAACAAAAAAAAACAAAACAATGGATGCTATATTAGAATTCATTACAGAGTATTAAACTTAAGCTGAATGTTTATCCTTGATCATTGTAGTAGGGTACATGCATCTTAAACATTTTTAATCCGTCTTTGAGAGATGCTGTTAGCTAGCCAACACTAACTGAAATGACTAAAAACCCTGCCACAATTGATCACACATCATTTTAAACACTATACCCGTGTGTTTGCTGCGGCGCTGTGTGATGCGGGGCACTGAAGTGGGTGAGGAGCCATTTCCACGGGGTAAGAAAAGGGCGGCTCCTTTGACTGTTAGGAAATTCTCACTGATACTGAAAGACACAGAGAAAAAAAAATAGTTTGAATTAGACAGCTGAGCCGCAACTTTTACTGCCATACATGTAGCCAAAATGCACTCTTTCTACAGTAAACAGGTCTGATTTCACTACGTCTGAGTAGGATTGTGTTGTACTTGTTGTACAGCTTTACCACTCACCTAAAGAACAATCTGCTCAACAATAGGGTGCATTTAATGACTTAAAGCCTGCTTTACAAAAACTAGAGACAGAGATCATGAAACCATACATTGGTTTGTCTGTCACCAGTCATGTAACAGACATGCAGGCAGACACTGAGAAGGACAGAAAGCATAGTTTACAGCCTCTCAGTGCAAATCTGGTATCTATGCAGACCTCAATAACAGAGCAGGAGAACATAAATAGGACCTACAACAGCTACCATTAAGGAACTTGTCTTGGCTTCAGCTCCGCCTTCAATAAGGCAGTCTCTGGTTGGAAACACTAGCACTGTCTGAGCCTCACCAGTGGACTGCTGACCCTGCACAAACTCCTTGCCGGTGAGTAAAAGTACTTGGACCACTTCAAAAGGATTGCGATTACTGTGGGAGGAAAAAGAATGGCCCTCTCAGGAGCCCACGGCAAAAAGATTCCGCCGACAAAAAGATAGGAAAAAACACACTGAGCTTATATCCTGTAACTCAATGCATCCCTGACCCAGCTGTTTCCTCCCTCTGTCTCATCTTTTTTTTTTTTTATAACTGATTTCTTACCAACAATGTCTCACTTCCCTCTTTATTATCTTGAATAACGCCTGACTTGCTGACATGCTCAGTGCTCTTACAAAACACATGCTGTCAGAGAGACAGAGATTATGCACGTAATATGTTTAAGAACACAGTTTATTAAATAAAAAATCCGACCCTGAGCCTGCAGTGCAGGATCAGGGTCTACGTAGCGAGTAGTGATTTGCACGGCTAAATATAGTTGAAATGGCTCAGCATTGGATCTCGGGCTATTGTTAGACATCTACAGTTTCGGAATATACTGTACAACAACCTGGGCCAAACCGAACATTCACACGAGTGTTAGGGTAAATTCTGCAATGCTGCAACTCGTAATTAAAAGCAAAAATACGTAAAAATTAATTAAAATGTCCTGCAAGCAACCTAATAACAAGAAAGGGGTCAGCTCCTAATAGAATGCTCTGCACACAGCCTGTATTTAGTACAGAAAAATTTTCCATTCAAGAGTGAAAAATGTGCCCTGATGAATGGCTGCGTTTACAGGGTCAGAGAGTTTCATCTGCAGAGCTCGATCTCTGCACAGAGAGGGCATCGGGGGGTACACAGCAATTCCAGACACTGACATTTTAACAGCGGTAGACTTGTAAGGACATACACCCACGCATACACGCACATGTACTCCAAATGAGAAAAAAAGGAAAAGAGGAAGCTGATGGGTCAGACAGAGGAAATAGCCAGCCAGCCTGCATTCACCCCATGAGGCTTATGGGGATGAGTGCAAAAGTAAGGTACGGTGGGGGAGGACCTTCATCTGGCATCTCACACGGAGTAGTACTTGTTAGGGCACGGACGCAGCCACCACTATGTAAGGGGCCAAAGCACACAGGCGGAAAGATGCCTGACCTCCACTAGTCCCTGCCCTTATTAGTCACACTCCCACTAGAGAGGAGATAAATATAGGACTGAGTCTCAACCTAACCAATGGCCTAAAGAGTTCAGGAAAGAAAGACAGTGTGAGAAAAAGACACTAGCTACATTCTATCACCTTCTAAAATATGGATTAGCTGTGATTTATGCATATAGTAGTCTAGACGTGTGCAGCATGCACAAAAAAATATTTTATAACTAAAAATTGTTCCTGGAGATCAAAGATGATGATATCAATCAGTGTAATTTCACAAGGGCCTTTTGTATTCTTTGGTTCACCGCTGTACATATAAAATTCTGATGGGTAGTTGTTGGTCTTTCGGATGGGTAGGAAATCATTAATTTAATGAACACTAGCAACTTTCTTCTATTTCTGTAAAAAATAAAAAATAAATGGAGGCATTTTGTATTGACCATTATAAAGCTTTATAAAGATTTAGGGGTCTTAAAGATCATGAAGATCTTTTATACAAGCTTAAAAAGCTTAAAGTAACTTGAAAGCTCAGGTATAAGCCTTACTGTGCTGACAACAAATGTGAGGGAATTTGTGGAAACTTAAAGTGTCACATGTAGCATTATAGAAATTTGAAACCATTCTTCTTTTTCTGAGTGACATTGGACAGTGGGATTCTAAATCATTACTAATCAACAAACAATACTTATACGTCAAAAAGTACTTGGTCCAGGGAAATTGCTGATGCTTTTATTATTACAGCAGCAATTTTGAGGTCAACTAATCACCCACATAAAGGCACTCCATCCTTTCAGAGAAGCAGGAAGAGCACATCCATGAGTAATGGCAACACAGAAGGCGAAGACAAAGGAGGTCAGACAAAAAGGCAAGCTTCTTAAAAAGGGAATTTCAGGATATTTCTCGCCAACCAGATTAAAAAAAAAAAAAAAAAAAAACACCCCACACTCGCCCCCATTGCTGAGTAGAGAACACTTAAACTTGTTAACCTGTCTCAAACTGTGCAGTCCAGTTCCAGCTTTGGAAACAGCTTTAATATGCAACTATTATGTGAAAAGAAATTTTAACTAGGTATGTGGCACATCATGCAGTTCAAACTTCCCATTCTGTCTGCCAACACAGCACACACCCTCATGCTTACCACACTCATATTGATGTCTGTGTACATGAGTCAAAGAAACAGGAAGGTCAGGCCAACATGTTTCTGAATTCAAGTTTCCACACAGTACTTACCAGTTAGGAAAAGTACTGCAATTACTAGTTACACATTAACTTCTTACTGGCACAGACCATAAAATACTGTAGGTGTGTGTTTGTGTGTAAGTACGGATACACTGCAACAAATCAAAATGACAAAACTACAGTATGCCTGGGTTTTTGTATATCATCGATATGTGCTACTGAGCTTGTTTGGATTGTTTGACAGACGACAAAGCAAATTAGTCTCTAAGCCGGTGTTCCCTAAAGATCAAAAGTTCTACACTTGGTGTAGACTATAGCACACACGTGTAACTTTGTGTCTGTAAATTTAAATAGCAGATACCAATGAGCACATTAACAACAGAGTAACATCCTCTTTGTTCTTCACACCTTTATAAGAAATACAACCAAAAACCTCTAAAAGTGTCACATAATTATACACGGATTTGTTCAAAAAAACAATTGACAGAGAAGTAAACTAACCATTTATGAACCGGTGAAGCATTCGGTGCATCTGAAGGTCTGTGAAAATGAAATGCTTGTTTTTGATGTGGATGAAGTAAAGTGCATTTTAATGACATCAATGGAGGATCATCAACCAGACTACCAGTAAAAACATAACCACCATCGATGGCATCACACCAGGAACAAAACATAATAAGCATGTTGACTTTGAGTCAGATTATTGTTCAGTCTTTTTCAGCTTTCCAGACTTCCTTGTAGCCATCCATTATCTAATGTAAGCAATGAGCTAAAACAATCATCAGATCACTAATAAGAATTGGTTTCCTGAAGATTTTTTTAAATTTCCATATAACTTTTTTTTTTTTTTTTTGTAAACAGGTGGTCTGTAGGTACAACGCACAGTCTCAACAACAGCACCAAAAGTGTACATAAAAATATTTGGGAATACGTGGTTAGATTAGGATGACTTCAGTTGACATCTGTCTTAAAAAAAATAAAATAAAAAATAAAAAAAACATATGAAGTCCCCATGTGAAAATGATAAACGAGTGTATATTTAATAAATAATCACCTCTGTGATTTAGGCTCTCAAGGTTTTAGCAGTGGGTGAGGGTTAGAATGTGATCCGCATGGGGAGTTTCTCATGACTCAGTTCTTGCCAACTTCCTTCCAAGCTGTGAAGAAATAATTATATTGCAGATCTGTACCCTTGTTCATGACGACACACGGACATTTCCCGTGTTCAAAAAAAAAAAAAAAAAAAAAAAAGATGAAATCTGAGAGAATGAGGACAGGCAGCTAAACAGCATTAAAGGATATCCAGACTAAATGAAAAACTGTCCTGACAAAATACACACTCCTGGGATTTTCCCCAAACCGGAGCTCTGACAATCCATGCTACCCATCATGTTTTCCTACTTAACAGTCCTTTCCATGTAAAGACCGACATGTTTATGAACTGTTTCGTTTATTTTGTTGATGTACTTACTGAGCATTACTTGGTAGGGATATTTGTCCAACAGTAGGCTATGTGTAGCATGTTTTGATACATTATACATTTAGGAGAATTTTGGGTAGCATATTCTGATAAAGTACATTTACCCCTTTTAGCATGTAGCATTTTCGACAGGGTTGGGCGAATCTATTAATTCTATTAATCTAATAATAATGGTAGCATCTTTTGATAACGACGAGGCAGCATTTTTTTTAGCAGGTGTAGGTGAATCACATTTCCAGTCATGTCCATATTTCACAACCATTTTCGTGACTAAACTCTCTGACTTTAACACAAACGCGTGTAAAATGTGCCGCTGAACTCGAGATGTGAGTGAGTGAACTTACAGCTGGTCGATCAGGTTGTGCGACGCCACCGCGTTGTCCCTGAAGTACGGCATGAGTTTAGAGCCGCAGCGCGTGCACACCGCCGCAGGGCTCTCCGGCACAGGACGGCTTCCTTTCGGGGTCATTGCCGCGGACACACACTCGCGCACACACATGCATACACACTGACAGGATATCCGCACGGCCTCGCTGTTCCACCGTAAAGCACTTCACAAAATGCGAAGTCGGTAAACAGTGAAGGGAAAAACTAATATCATCTCCAGGAGGATTTAAAACTTCTAAAAGGAAAAACTAAAACTAAACTAATAAACGCGTGTTTAAAATTAAGCCGAACTAAAACACGTTCATTATTTCGCGGAGGTAAAACCGTAAAGGGAGGGAATTATTTCCCAAACAATAAAGTGGTTTAAAACCTGAGCGTATTTCCAGAGGCGGTGAGTAACCTCCGTGTGAGCCGGAGCCGAATGTGAAGCTCGGAAACTTCAGCTCTCAGGAGGAGGAGATTTCTGACATGTGCTCGGGACTGGGCGGGGCCCCGTCTAAGGTCTCTCACACCAGCGCGCGCGGCATTACAGGCTGCTAAGCAACGACCGAGCCGCTAAACATACCGAGTGCTGTCTAATCTCAAACTACAGTACAAGCGCTCTCTCACACACCATACCGCCTGCTATCTATGGACAGTCGAGTAAAGTTATAAATAGGTTTATAGCAACCAACTTCACTGACTCCACATCGGGATTATCACCATTGTGTAAATCACTGCTCACAAAATATTAAATACAGTACAATCAGTTGTTTTTACACTGCAAAGCTGCCTTGGCTTAGTGGTTAGCACTGTCGTCTTTCACCTCCAGGGTCTGGGTTCGATTCCTGCTTTGGGTCTGTGTGTATGGAGTTTGCATGTGTATCCTGTGCTTGGTGGGTTTCCTCCGAGTTCATTAGTTTCCTCTCACAGTCACACAGCAGATTAGGATAGTTGGTGTTCCCAAATTTCCCATAGTGTGTGTGCACCCTGCAATGGTTTGTTTGGCATCCTATCCAGGATATACAGTTTATGCCCCGCCTTGTCCCCCAAGTCTCCTGGTATAGGCTCCAGGCCCCCTGCGACCCTGTATACAGGATAAAGAGGTAGAGAAAGGTTTCATTCAGCCATCCTTTCATCAGTGATGAGTTTGTGAAAACGCTCTCAGCTATATTGCTTAACACAATTACTTACATGATGCACTGTATTGTTTGTGTAAACATAGAAATATATGCCCAGAATAATAACCACCTGCTCGAAGACACGGTCAACTCAATTTGCACAAACACAACAATACAGAGACCTAGGGGTGGGCGATATAACCAAAATCTTCTATCACGGTAGAAGCAATTTTCTACCTCGATAACGATATATATC
>JAQQZT010000003.1:13501969-13522281 GCA_030068275.1 Clarias platycephalus
TATATATATATATATATATATATATATATATATATATATATATATATATATTTATTTATTTATTTTTTAAAGCCCTTACTTTGTATAGGCAAACTATATCTCGTCAGTTGTCTAGTCCATCTAAGACTGTTTATGTCATGCCCACTGACCAGCTGGCGCTGCACCTGACTTCTACCCTTCATCTTGTAGATAGTAAGCCCATCTAATGCCGTCATTGTAGGCTAAGCTCATTTGGTTTATGTGAGAGTTCCAGGCACTAAGTGCTAACCTAGGATCACTCTTTGTCTGTTCTCTCCCCTCTGCTACCTACTGGTTGCATTAAACTCACAATGACTCAGTACCCACTTCATAACAACAAGGTATGCCTTAGAATAAAGGCATTAGAATAAAGGCATTAGAATAAAGACAAATAGGCAACGGATCTCCTGAAAATAATAGAGAAAGCAATCCCACAAGCAATCGTGTATGAGTTCATGAGTTACTAGATGTGAACAGCCATGATGAAAAGGTTAAATGAAATGTTGGTGAGCTAATGGTTACTTTGAGTAATGGCTGTTGGATGAATTACACTCCTCAATTTAAAGAGTTCATTAGGAAACACCTCAGGAGTAACATCTTGTTTTACTGCTGAAAACAGCAAGAATTTTTTTTTTTTAACACCTGTCTAAGAAATTCCGCCAACTAAATAAAACAGATGTTGTAGTAAATGCTAAGAAATGAGTCACACTAAAGGTTTAGATTGAAGTTTCCTTGGAGTTGTAATTTGTTTGTTTGTTATTTGCTTGTAAAACTTTCCATAGATATTTTAAAGGCACCACTGATATGCAATTAACAATTTCATAGAATATGAATTATTAGGGTCATTATTGGGAATTATATCGGAATCGAGATAAAGCACATTTTGGGGGAAAAAAACAACAACAACTGATCAGTAAATAAGAAACAAATAAGATGTAATCTTTCCCTTGTTTAATTATTTATTTTTAAACAGAAATAAAGCATTGCAGATATTATTTAACCCATTAATCATGACTAACCTTATTATCAATGTCAGGGACATGATGCATTCCAAGGCTATACAGTAACAGGACAATACACAGGATTAGACTTTAATCAACAGCAAGACCCATTTGTACAAATTCACACCAGGGACAACATCCACCTATCACTAGTTTTGGGAGGTGAAAGAAAACCTGAAGAACCCACTTACTCTCATTCACTCATCATCTATACCTCTTTATCTTGCATTCAGGGTCGAGGGGGCCCAGGAGCCTATCCCAGAAGACTTGGGGCACAAGTCAGGGTACATCCTGCCAATCAATCACAGGGCACACACACACCCTCACACTACAGGCAATTTGTGAATTAGGCAATTAGCCTAATCTGTAGGTCTTTGGGAGGCACAAAGCCCATCAAGCACGGGGAGAACATGCAAACTCCATGCACACAGAGACGGGAATCAACCCTGACCGGGAATCGAACCCAGACCATGATGGTGCAAAGCGACAGTGCTAACCACTACACCACCATGCTGCCACTGGAGAACCCAGACTCACCATAAAAATTCAGCACAGACTGAGCTCAGGAGGAAACCCAGGACCACTGTGACCTCATTGTAGAAGAAATGAAAAAATCATGAATAAACCCTATATACAGCAAAAAAAAAAAAAAAGTGTTGTCCATGTTTCCTTTTGTAATGTATAGATGAAAATCTGTATAAAGATTTAGATCTCTAATAAGCAAGCTACAGTAGAGGTAAACATGAAGATGAAACAATATTCTTCTATTAAAATAACCTTTGAGGAATGATACATATTGTTATTTTTGTATAAGCATTATAATATGGCAAACATTTTTATATCTCTTTAAAAGAAAGTAAAATGAATAAAACACACCATTATTAATACATATACGTTTATTTTTCTAATAATTCATATATAATTCATATATATCTTTATTATATATATATCTTTATTTAATATCTATATATATTTTCATATAACAGTCATGTACAGTACACATACATTGATAAAGTACAGGAGATTTTAATTCGATAGAGAGTAAATTGTAAAGATGAGAAGATGAGGAGGAAGGAGGAGGAAGAGGCATCACTATTTTGAGGCACACACTAAATACATAGTATACATTCATGTCTGCATGCATGCGCGCACACACCAACAGATCGAACCATGGCTTTTGGCTTTTCTACATTTACTTGAAGCTTGCACACAATTTGAAAACTAACGAACATCACACACCCGTATACAGTATGTCCTCTCAAAGAGGTTGACAGGTTGTCACATGACCGAAACACAAACAGCAACACTCACAAAACAGACATGTACGTACTTGCACTTTAGTTTTTTTCCCCCCAAGAAAGTCTTCAGGGTTACAGTTGAATCATTTGCAACAAGCACACTAGTATTTGGTTTATGCTACCTTGTTATTCACAAAAAACATGACAACTGAAAAGTCACTGTGTTGGCTGTTGGTGTCCAGTTTCATGAGTGAGGCCGAGAAATATGCATTAAATTAATACAGTCCAAAAAACGTCCAAAATAAATGTATGTTCCATACAAAATGATGTGGTTTTACAAAACCTGACGACAATGAGCTCTAAATTTCAAAAAGCACAGCGGTAACATTCTCCACAATGACCATTCCAGAGAGGTGTGATGAAGAGATATACAGTACGTGCGCCTACACCTAGACGCTCACATGAAAACACACCAGTGCAACCAACCAAACCTTGATTTTTTTCTCTGTCTGAGGAGTTCATACTCCTTCCAAAAGAACCGCAATGGAATTCATATTCAACTATATTTGGCTTTATAAATATACATAAATGTCAAAGCTAAATAAAATGTCAAATGCATAGAAATCAAAACTTGGGCGAGCTATGCATTCAGATGTTAGATTTGAACTGAAAGTGCTAAATAGAGCAAAACATGTGTATACTACAATTACTGCTCATTCATGATTTCTTTAGTACTTTTCTAGTACATTCGTTTGAAACGATGTAACAAATGACGAAATCACAAAATAGTGACAGAAACCAAAAAGACATTTGAGCTACCACACTCCTGCCTCGAATACTCGATAGATATATCTTTATGGCAGGTGCTATCTCACACATACATTGAACGCTGCCACATTTTTACTAATGGTAGGAAACAGAGCAGCTGGATTGTGGATGCAAGAGTCCAGCCATCGCATGTTCTGGATAGAGACGCCTTTGGCAGATCTGGGATGTGAAGAAGGGGTGGAATCCCCACTTGTGCTACATGTCCACCAGAGGGCGAAGGGTCTCTGCTCACACAGCGTTGGTGATGATGATATCTCTGTGCAGGCCTTCAACGTTTGCAGGCTCAGGGGTGATGCTCTTCATCAGACGCTGAGGAGAAAAGAAGGAGTGAGCACACACACTGTGGGCTAAAGGAGTCATAAGTAAATGACTGAAGGAATGAGATCAATGAATGTAGAGAACAAAAAAAATGATGCAAACCAGAAATGCCCCAAATTAATTCATTTTGTTATGAATTGGACATGGGACACCTGGCATGTGTATGGACTTGATGGTTGATGCAGCCAGACAATTCAAAGGAGTAGTTTGAATGTTCTAGTCACCTGTGGACTGTGGGGTAAAATTAATTCCTATAAAAACACTAATTTGCCTGATACTTCAACTGGTTGCTTTCTTCGAGTTTCTTCAGAAATAACTATTGTTTTGATTTTGTTTTGAATGTCTATGCTGACTTCCCTGGGTCTCTTCCCTTCCCTTATCTGAGTTTAGCACTGACGATGAATGCATTTACTTTTTGCACCCCTATGGCAAGTTCCAAATTGGGAAACCAAACCCATGATATACTCCCACTATAATAAAGGGGTAAATCAGATCTTTAAGGTTCCTTATTAATTTAGAAGGTAAATTAGACAATAGCTCATTCCACCACAAAAAAAGAAAACTGATTTAGTAATTTCAATAGAATTCTATAGACATATTATTTAATGCTCTGATAGAACATTGTGTGCATTATGCACCCCTGAACTTAGCTGCACTGATTTTGGAATTTCAGGAGAAAACAAGGAGTGTCTCCAAGAAGTACGCATTTTTTTCCTGTGCATGGGTTGATGACAAGTGTATTGTGTTTTCTCAGTCTGGTAAATCATCATGAATAAAATAGATTAAGGCATATTCTGTGAGCACTGATTAACTGTGCCCATTGTACCACAAATGTAAAACAGCTTTGACGGTTTAATTTCATTAGAGTTTTTTTCCCCCCAAAAAAGTCCTTTCAGACTATGGTGTCTGCTTTATTTTTAGTCCATAGCTTCAGCCAGCCAAAGGAGGGCTTAATAAATGAGGCGAAGAAGAAACTGATTAAAGCTTCTTTTAATGCATAGTTACTGACGGTGGAATTATTTGCTGGGATCTGAGGCTAATGAAGCCATTGTTATTATTTGAGAAGACTGACGTGGTGATATACAGTGAGGCGGCTCTGAGCTTTCACCTGCCGCTGCCTCAAAATACCAGCAACATCACCTCTGGAGATGTTTGTCATTTTGTCAACAATATAATTTTTTTTAAATATAATATCAGCATAAAGGGGAAAACATACTAACTTGTAATGTAAATCGCAATCATTATCCGTTTTATCCATAGTACAACAATAACTTAGACTACTGCTGTGTCTTATAGTGTATTATGAGCATTCTGCACAAGGTAGGGTATGTTTGTTTGGAAGTAAGCTACTGCAGAGCCCTGGATATTCATCAACACAGTTTTTTTTAAACACATACTGTACAGTACACCTGCAGGGTTTTGATCCAGTGTAAATATAACACATCTGAACCAGTTAATCAAAACTTCAAAACAATAAAACATTCTGAGTGCTGCTCCTAACTGACCTCGCTTCACACCAAGGACGTCTGTCTTTACCACCAGGTAACAGCTCTAACAATAAACACACATCCTATCTGACACACCCTTTCAGCACCACTGTGTATTTAAGGCATATGCAAACAAACAGCACCCGTTCTGGCTGACAGCTCCATCAAAAGCAGCCGGACGAGAAGCAGGACGGCAGTGGCATCTGGACCATGCTCGCATCTCTCATGCTCGCATCTCTCTCACGTAGCCCAAATGGATAATATGAGTCACAGTCTTATGACTATGTGTGTTTATCTAATTTACCTGTATCTTCTCTTTGTCACCTGTGTGCTACTGCATAATGACAGATGGGTTTAGGTGCTGTTGTTTATGCTGCCGGTGTACCTGTTTGAAGGTCCCTTTGGTGGTGAGCAGGTGGTAGACCATGTAGGAAGGCACGCAAATGAAAGAGGAGACACCAATGCAGTAGCCCAGTACAGTAGTCCAGAAGGGGTACAGGTAGTTGAACAGCTTAACCTCAGGAGGGAACGCCAGGAAACTTCCAATGATAAACTATAAACAAATGACACATGGAAACAGGTAAGCCTTCTGCTAGATGGAACTGTAAGTGGTATGTTCACTGATGTATGGGGCAATTAGGTAATAATTCACTCACTCAGTCACTTATCGTCTGAACAGCTTTATCCTGTAACTTTGTTTGTGTGGAATTTAATTGCACACGCATAAGCGCGTTTTAATACATGTACAACGCCATCTGTTGAATTTTGGCATTAACTACAATTTTTACGTGTTACCTTGAAGTGCATGGAATGAAGGTGTGCGAGATCGAGTTTATTAAGGAAATTTCAATTGCGCACTCATAAGCGCGTATTTAAAAATCTACAGCACCATCCGTTGAATTGGATTTTTTTCAATGGAGATTTTTTTGTGATATAAGGGCGTTTTCCATTCAAATTTAAAAGTAGCATATCTTATCTTCCTGTGGGCCAACTGCGATGAAACAAAGCCTATATGTTACCTCAAGCTCGGCCAAATACACCTGTGGAAACCATCAAAATTCAATCAATAGTTTTTACATGATGCGTTCACAAACAAACAGAAAAAGAGACACTCATCTTACGTCTCCCCACAGACACACCAACTTTAAAGTTTTATCATATGTATAGAAGATACAGGGGCCCTGGAGCCCAACCCAGGAGACTTAGGACACAAGGTGGTTACACCCTGGATGAAGTGCCAATCCATTGCAGGGCACACACTACATACACACACACACACACATGTTGATTCACACACTATGGGCAATTTGGGGACGCCAATTAGCCTAATCTATCTTTGAAATCTTTGAAATCTCAAATCTTTGAGCATTCGAAGGAAACTCTAGCAGGGGGAGAGCGTGTAAACTGTAGACCCGAGGCAGGAATCGAACCCGGACCCTGGAGGTGCAAGACGACAGTGCTAACCACTAAGCCATTGTTCCACCTTAGTCAATAATTATGTGGAAAAACACATGATTTTATATTACTTTATTGGCTCCACAGTTGTCCTAATACTCAAAATAGATAATGTAAAATAAACTGCTGTAATAATTAAAATCAACATGAACTAAATAATATTAATAAATTCTACCTGAACTGGATCAGGGTAAAAAGGTCTTTAAAGATATGATCTGAAATCAAGAGACCACACCCATATATCTTAGTGCTGCCTGATCTGCCTAAACTAAATCTACTATTAGTTAGGAATATTCCATCTGTTGTTTTTTTCTCATAAAATTTACTGGCACATACATACTTTTTCCTAACCTAATGCTCTTTGTTTGAGAATAAAAGCATTTTTTTTTTCAACCCATGTGAACTTTATTGAATGGACCTCCAAAGCCAAATAAATTCAAGTACAACCTGTACCAAGCAATTAGCACATAGGGTTGAGCTTAAAATAGCATGCTTGTTTGGACTTGTTAAGTAGTTTCCCATTTGAGCCCTAAGAGTGTCAGGAAACTGTATATTGTGGTCTGCAGAATTGGATAAAATGTCTTCTGTACATATGGAGTGTAGAAAGCATTCAAACTTCTAAATTAGTGTTACAGGAAAGTAAATAACTTTGACTGAAACGCTTTATCTGAACTGTTGTGTCAAGAAAATGCAAAGAACCAACTAATCAAATAAACAGACGTCTCCCAAAAGACGGAAAAAAGCTCTAAATCTCCCTGGTTTTACCACAGATTGGTGTTAAAGTTTGAGCCTGGTTTACTTGTAGCTGGACTGACCAGTAGGAAGCAGGGGCAGATGGCCACCCAACACACCCTCCAGAACAGACCGGGGGAGAAGCCAAGCATCAGCTGCACATCATTACAGAAACGTGATGTCCCTAGACACATAGATACATACACACAGTGAGGCTACATAATTTGATAAAGAACCACAAAATATTACCTAGATAGCTTTGTTCAAGTATTTATTACCATAAAACCAGGAAACAGCAATGACTTCAAGGAAGACTACAGTGATGACAGCAGGCCCTGTGGCGTATTCCTCAAACAGCTTCACCACAAATGCCCCTCCCTATATCAACATCACAGTAAAAGCACTTATTTCCACATGAAATCATTTTAAAAAGTAGAATTTATGAAATCAGTAAATATTTTGTAGTTTTTTATCGCTCCCAATGCATGGAGGACTCACATAGGTAAGTGTGGACAGAGCTCCCAGGTAGCAGACACACACCAGACCTAGCACAAACCACTCTCTCCTGCGGGCCAACAGGTGGGGAAATTCATCCAACATGGCGGTGATCACTCCTTCCAGCCCAGCGAACTGCAGGTGGAGACATACGTAATTAGTGCTAATAAAGCGTGTACCGCTGGTTACACAGAGCAGACACGGGTGTTACCTATAACTGTAACAAAGACACACTCACAGCTCAGTGCATTCGGACAAAGCCAAGTGTTGAGGAGGAACAAAGACCAGACCCACCGATAATCTCATTAGTGCATGGTGATAAGCATATGCTGTCATTCATTGTGGCTGTTTACCACAGAAACTGTATGAGTGGTTTAATATGATGCTTTAGGAAAGAGGCATTTAGAAGGGCAAACCAGGGACAGCAGAGTGACCGACAGCCTACGTTCAGCATTTGACAGACAAGCCTGTGTCAGCCAAACTGTGCTCTTAGCCAATAACCTAAATGCTTAGTAAAAACCTGCTTAGAGCTCTATGTGCTATTATTAAGGTAGGTCGAAAGAGGTGGGCTAATTAACTAGTGACACAGACAGACTGACCGTGCTGTCTAATCCCAGCATGATGATCATGAGGAAGAAGATAATGGCAAGAAATGTGCTAGCAGGCATGTTGGCAATGGCTTCAGCGTAGACGATGAAAAGTAGACTGGGACCTAAAACAAGGCAAATTGGATCAACATTAGAAAAGAGGAAAAGTGAGAATTTTTTTTTTTTAGCCGTTATTTCAGGATATCTCTTCAGCATTCATCTTATAGGCATACATGAGGAAAAGGAATGCTGTGTCTTTACATTTAAGATGTTGGTACAATTAAAGCTTCTTCTTCTCACCAGCGTCCTTTGCGACCGTCTCTACCCCCTCCTTCCGCATCTCAGCCATGTAGCCCAGTACGGTGAAGATCACAAAGCCTGACATGAAGCTGGTCAGACAGTTCACTGAGCTCGTCACCAACGCATCTCTGCGACACAGAAATTATTTTCAGAATTCTGTGTTTCAAAATGTACAATATAACAATGTGCAATAATTATCTACATATAACTAATCTGTTCATAAGTAGTATTATAATAGTCATATTTCATTTTTTTAATTAAATATCTCAAACAATTTTTAATTTGACAGACTGATAGATTAGAAGTTGATTGTAAGAAAGAGCAGGTATTTATATTGTTGTACTTGTAGCAGTTGTTGTGAAAGGGATTGTAGCTGGCAAAGGCCAGGAGCACACCAAAACCAGGACCCAGAGAGAAGAAGATCTGGGCTGCTGCATCAACCCAAACCTAACAAAGAATTAGAAGGAAAGAAATTTGATCATGCAAAAGATTTGGATAGTATTAAATATAATGCCACAATACAAACAATCTCACGAAAGATTATTTTTTTCTTTTTCTCACCGAAGTGTTCAGGAGCGCCTCCCATTTAGGCTTCAGGTAGAAGACGACACCTCTCCATGCTCCTGGCAGAGTGGCACCTCGCACCAGAAGGATCAACAGAACCACATATGGAAGGGTTGCTGTCACCCATACTACCTATCAGAGAAAAGCACAAGTATGTCAGCTGGTCATATCATATTAGCTTTATGTCCATGAATATTATTGGGTCTCTTCGCCCAAGAAGACTATAACATCACCAAGATTCAAACTTCAGGATCATTCACAGATAGGGTTTACCACTTGGAGGCCCCAATAAACAGTTGAAATCTACAGCTTTCATTAATAATACACAGCTCTATCTTTCTTCTCACCTTGCCAGAGGTCTTAACCCCCTTCCAGATGCTAAAGTAGACAATAGTGAAGATGAAGAGCAGACACAGGGCCAGCTGCCAGCTTACTGCACCTAACTGATGAAGACCTGGAGACAGGTGCACCTGCAACACCTTCCGCCTGAGAGAGAGAGAGAAAGAGCGAGAGGGAGAGAGAGAGAGAGAGAGAGAGAGAGAGAGAGAGAGAGAGAGAGAGAGAGAGGTGAGCAAAGTTAGAGGAAGCTGAATGTTTTGGAGAGGGAACACAAGGGCAACATGACAGACTCATAACCAGTGGAAACTTAAGGTGATTAGGAGTGCTGAGAGAAGGGGTGATGAGTGAGACCTCACTATTGAAAGCCAAAGGAAATGAAAAACAGGAAATCCCTGCTGATATAGCAAGAAAAGCCTTTGTGTAATAAACATAAATCTTTGCAAAGCATGTAAATCTCCCCTAAAGCATAGGAAAAAGTAAAGCTAACCTGTCAAAACCGGTTTAGATCTACAAAAAAGATTTACATATGCTCTTCTAATGTAAGAGGCTGGTCTCATCCATGACTCATAATCTATGGGGTAACTTTTTGCTGCCACTGAGGAATTCCTTTTTTCCCCCTTCTTGCTAATCCTCCCTCGCTCACTCTCTGGCCTCCTCTGTAGGCTCCTGGCACTTACATGCACTTACGTATAGAACTCCTCGGCAGGTGAGGTGGATTCATTGGTCCAGGTGATGTTGCTGTCAGTGGACAGATACTGCTTGCAGTTGGGTGTGTTCCAGGAGTTTTTGCATGTAGTCCATGGAAGCGAAGAGTTGAAGGAGGACAACAAGTAATACAGAGCCCAGGCCATGATGGTGTTGTAGTAGAAAGCAATGTACAGAGCAATAATGCAGATGGCAAAGCCAATACCTACAAAAGAGACGCAGTAAAAAAAAGAAAAAAAAGAAAGAAAAAAGTTTATCTACTTCACTCTGCTTCAAACGTCTTCCACTTCAGTAGGAGAAGTGCTGATGACATTTAGGACATTTCCATAAAATTGAAGTTCTATAGAAGCTGGCATTTGGCACGGGAAATGTGACAATTTCCATAACAGAGCGTACAACAGTTATCAACAAAGTGGTGCATTATCAGTCTTGTTGCTCTCATGCCTTCTCATGCATTTCTAGTCATAAAACTAAGAATGTGCTGATATGAAATTTTCATATCACACTCATTCCTTATACTACAGTTTCTTCCCACAGTCCAAAGACATGCAGATTAGGTTAACTTGCGTTTCCAATTGCCCATAGCGTGTGTAGGTGTGTATGTGTGTATGTGTGTGTGCCCTGCAATGAACTGGCACCCCATCCAGGGTGTACCCCACCTTATGACCAAAGTCTCCTGGGATAGGCTCGAGGCCCCCGGCTACCAAGTATACAATATAAAATATTATAGACGATGAGTGAGCTCATTTCTTATATGTTTTCTTGTCAATCAGTGTATTTTGTATGTATTGTAAAAACCTTGTACTCATTTTGTTGGGCAGCATTTTATGTGAAGAAAAGGACGAATGAATGGTATTCTAAAGTGCCCACAATATCAATAGTGTCGAATGTATAGGCGTATATTCTAAACCAATGTTATTTGGATATGCATACTCGAGAGCTATGAAATTGAGAGCAATCTTACCCTTGAAAATGGGGCAAATGTGTTTCCAGATGGATATGCAGCCACTGCGGTGGAACTGCCCGAGTGCAAGCTCCATGTAGAACAGAGGAACCCCACCAAACAATGCCATCAGCAGATAAGGCAACAGGAACGCACCTGGACAGATCATTGCGACAGGAGTTTGTCAACAGGTTGAAACATGTGATAAATGCATGAATTCCCTTGAATTAATGAAACGTTCGTCACATTCATCTATTTCAAAAGGTGATTAAAAAAACCCCAAAAGTGTCAATGAAGAAATGTGAAAAACTTAACTGTACGTGTTACCTTGCAAAAGTAAAGAGTGGTAGAGAAAGGCAGCACCAGTTCAGACAAGCCTCCCTGTTTGATTAAAGCTTTATTTGTATGCTTTTGACATGAGTGCAAAGATAGCAGTTGATTTAGTAGCTGCAAGGCAGGTTATTAAACAATAAGAGATTGAAGTTCCTCTCATGAAAGCCACAATTAGTGTTGGTAGTAGCGAATGTTAGCTGCTCTATCTCTCACTCGCCCTCCCATCTTCCATGGTAGAACAGGAAATTACAAAGATTTTATTATTTCAAATTCAAAGGAAGGAGTCTGAATCCTGTTTGGAGCGAGAATGTGAGCAGTCAAGAGTAAAGGAGAGAAAGAACAGTAAAGTTCCCTATAAAAAAAACACACACACTGTCTATTTATTCTCTCTAAAACACACAGAATTGAAGCGATCATGTTTCCAAAAAGAAACAAATCTTGCTGACAATTTGTTGTGGCTATTAAGTTGCTCTTGGCTTCACTTGAGCTCTGGGTTACAACAGGCAGAATGTCTGCAGAATTGCTCCATCTTCCACCCATATACTCACCCCCTCCATTCTGGTAGCAGATGTATGGGAAGCGCCACACATTACCCAGGTCCACTGCGTAGCCAATGACCGAAAGGAGAAAATCCACCTTCTTGCTCCATGTCTCCCTGGGTGGATCCAGACTGGTCTGCTGGACGACAAGTGTCCTGAATCCTCCAGGAGCACTTGTCCTGTCCCCTACAGCCCCAGTGCCTTCCCTCGGGCTCTGAGCCGATGTGCTGGGGTACCCGTTCGACACCTGTGTGGGCCTCGAGACTAGTTTCTGCTCTTTATCAGCAATGCTGCCATCTACCAGCCTGCCATTCTCTTCAGATTTATCCTTCTCGTCTTGGACCTCTCGGTTCATCATCACTGCCTGTTTCATCTCCATGGTCAAGGGTGAGATGGTCTAAGTGGCTCTGATGAACGTTTTCTTGGACTGACTGATTTGGCGCCCATGAGGGGACTCAGATGACGGAGAAGAAAAGATGGACTGGCAGATAAGGAGAATGGAGAGATACTAACAACAGATCTGGTTGTTTAGTCCACTTTAACAAGTTCCAGTAAACTTGTGCTGCACAAAAAAAGAGAATAGAATTTAATAACACACTTTAGACATTTCCAGTTTTTACTTTTCCATGAGTCAACACTGGTGACATGAAGAACACATGCACTCCAGCACAGACATTACTTATTTGACTGCTGGGAGTCAACACAAATTACATCTAATATGAACCATGCAGATCCAAACAGACCCTGCAACATGGGGTTAAAACTGTAAGGAAAAAAAAAACGGACGGGAATTTGCACAGGCCTGCGCAGATTTACACCCAGGGGAGCTGCCAGAACACATTTATTTATTTTCACTTGACATTGTTGGTGTTGCTGAAATTAACATTTGAGACATTTGTAATGACTAGTGTTTGCATTTATCCGAATCAAACACAAAAATCATTGGAGAAATTAGGACATTAACATCTGAGAATAAAAAGTTGTGAAATATGATTAAAAATGCCTACCTCAGCTGAAATTATGCTGAACAAATAAACTTTAGACATTACATCAGTGTTTTCCAGCTGTTTTTCCAGCAAACAATGAATCATTTAAAAATAATGAGAAATCAAGTAGTGTCAAGATTACATAACAGCCTGAAGGGAAAAAATTAAGAATGAAATTGAGAAACCTAATTTCAATACACCAAGGGTCATTTGTAAGCATTATTAATTTTTGTTTGTATTTTTTTCTCTTGTTCAGAAACCACACGTTTAATATAGTTATATAAAGAAAGCCTTTAACAATCATTTAAAGCAGTTCTGAATAGCCTCTTGCCTGCTCTTAATTTAATGTTTTTTGTAAGAATGAGGGTAGTGTTGTGTCCTGATCCTTCACTTTCTTAGCCATAATGATACGATCAACCTTAAACACTATTCTTTAAAAAAGAAAAATAAATAGTATTCTCTTTTTAAAAGGCTTAACCATTTGGCACAGCGGTTTGCCCACACATGCCTTTCATAAAGTTTCTAGTGGAAGTGGGTTCCCAATGTTCCTTACGTTCTACATTTTTATTAGGTATTGCTAATGATTAATTGTGTACAACCAAAAAATTCTCCACATAAATTTCCTATTATTTTTAATGGTTATAGCCAGCATGGTAAAGATGGAAAGTGTTACACAGACACAATCAGCGCAGAGTTAGAGTTTCACACATGGCTACCATTATTACAGTTTAATATGTTAAATAAGATATTCCTTCACACATAGTCCTACAGTATCACAATAAAACACTAGGGCTTGACACATTTAAAAGAGTATCAAGCCCTTTCTTTCTTTAGAAGAAAAATGTGCAAAATTAAGAGTTCTTTCTCTCCCACACAGGAGGAACGCTAGACTTCTGTCTAAATATTCTTAAAATATGTTCGGCAACCCTGAGAAAAATAAATAGAATCCACTAGAACATTTGTATTATTTCTTGCCTGAAAGATGAGTTCAATCTACAATTATTTCCAACTGAATTCACATCAGGTAACGGAATAGTTTTTATTTCATCCGAATATATTCAAATGAATTGATTGTAATTTACTTGATTGGATTTAATTCAATTTATTCTTGTAAAGAGGTAAAAATGTTAAACCCTGAAAAAACACAGATGTTAACTATAATTAAAATGTTTTCATTAGTTGCCAAAATTTAATACCCAGAGGCACTGGACTAAAGGTTGTATTTTTTAGAAATTGCCCAAATCAGCAGGGTAGTAGAATAGAGGGAGACATAAATGTAACTTCCAGAAAGGGTTCTTCCAAATTCTGCGCCTCTTTAAAAAAATTTAACGGGTACAGTATGTCCATTACAATATTTGTACGATTATTTCTCAATTTTTATTTTGCTTTAAAAGTAATTGGTAGAGAAATAGTAGAGAAGGAAACGACAAAAGTATTAAACACACATTGGATATGCATGCCCATATTATTATTATTATTATTATTATTATACCTCTTATTATTATTATAAGTCACTTTGTGCATCATGACACCATGGTTGAATCACTACAATTCATACATTGTTCAAAAGTTAATAATAAAACAAAAAATTTTAGTCCAGCCTAAAGTTTTTAGGTTAATGGTTAACCATTCAACATTCTCACAACCATAATGACTTTGCACAAAGTTACCACAAATACATCCATCAGTTCACAGAGTCGATTTAGATGTATCCTACAACACACAAAGAAGCATGCAAAATATGCACAAGTAAAACACACAAGTAAAAACCTGTCACCCAGTTTTTTTTTTTCTTCCGGCAAACACGTTTTTGTAAACAGCATGTGCAGTAAAACCCTACCGTGCAGCAGCGGAGCGGTTCTGTGGGGGTCTGTGTGCACTGGGCTGGTGCTCACCGACCCTGGGAGCCAATTGCGTAAGACACACCTCCCTAACACTCCTGCACTCTCTCTCTCTCTCTCTCTGTCTCTCCTTTCCTTATACACACATTTACAGTGGTCGCCAGTCTTATCGATCCCTCACTCTTTCTCCCTCAGTTCCAGTCCTGTTGTGTTAATTCTGTGGTGTGCATTCAGGTGATGAATCTAGAGTCTCCTTTAACTTACTCTTCATAGTTTATTATATGCAATGTACTACACACAGCTGCATAATGCTGATCTGCATCTTCTTTTTTTTTTCATTTACATGTAAAAGGGGAAACTCCTCGGATGAGTTTGTTTAACTACTGAAAGATTAGACAGTGAGTATACAAAATGAAAAAGATTGCGTTATTATCTTTTACAAGATTGTGTAAATACACAGAATATTACTAACAAAATTATCTAATCTATCACATAAAATCCCTTAAAGGAAAAGTTCACATCTGTAACAGGGATTTCAGGAATTTCCAGAATGGGGCCTTTTCATAACATATAATATTATGAAACACATAATGTGATCATATTTAAGAAAATACACAAAAGTCCTTACTTTACTTAACTTACATCCGCAGACAAAAAAAAAAGAGGAATTTCAGGGCAAGGTACACAAATTCCCATCTGTTACTCTGGCATGTATTAAATCAGGACTGACCTAGTTCTAATAATCCTACTGAGATTTTTCTCGTTCTTATTCCCTCCAGCTTACAAGACAAAAAGGAGACCGTTTATTTAATTCTAAATTGGAATAATAATTAAAACATTTTTTTGCATCTGCACAATAGTGTATGAGCATGAAGAAAATCTGTCCTATACATTTTATCTCTGTTACTAAAAGTAATTGCGTGAAAAAGACGTCTATAATTTAGAATGTTAAAACATTAACGTTCGAGGTGTAATAGTTCTGTTTTTTTTCCCCCCCCGCATGTGAATAACACTGCACTATCTGCAGTCTAAAAAAGAAAAAATAACTCAGCAGGGAAAAATGATGTTTTATCAGTAAGGAAGTTAACACCCTTACTTGTACAAACAAACCCAGAAGTAACCAAACTCCTGCACAATACTAAATAATTACAGAGGTTTACTCGTGCCACATTTTTCCTTTTCTCTTATCAAAATCAACGTTGTCAGTTTGGGAGGTGAAGTTTACATACACTTATATCCTTGAATGCAGATAAAAACCTGTCGCTGCATCCTTTTTCAACTATCAGCCACGCAGCAGTGATGACTATCGAAAAGCCATAGAAAAGAGAAATGTAATGAACAACCATATAGAGCAGTCTGAATCATTGGCAAGGTCTTTGTCAAATGATTTTGAAACCTGAAGACATATTGTAGAACTTAGCTTAGCTTAGAAGTTATGCCACAACTTGCAATTTTGTTATCAACATAGGAAATGGATAAATCTGACATATTTATTCTTTTATTTTATTTTTTTTCATTTACAGCTTTTAATGACAATACATCACTGAGTTTAGGTCACATCTACTAACAGCATATAGAAAAAAAGCCACCTGTTTTCTATTAACATAGTTTATAAGAGGCATGACTGAAATGTGCAGTAATGAGGTGTTCTTCCAACGATTGTGGTTTCTATAGATGCCTGGAACATATGTTGGCATGACCAACAAACTCTGACCTTTGAAACATGTTGGTGTGTTTTCCAGCATGTCTACAGTGGTAGGGGGTACAGATCAAAGACTTGAGAGATGAAGGAAAGAAGAATGAAAGTTGAAAACAGAGACAATCTAAAAATCTATTTTTTTTGTTGTTGTTGTTGTTGTTGTTCTTGTTCATGATTTGTATTGTGGCTCTTCATAACTTGGTTTAACCCCTAAATCTTTACCACACAGTTCAATAGATTGATGTTCCATAGACATGGCCAAAGAGATTAATAGTACCCTTTCCAGAACTAGAGGAACTTAACCGTATTCTGTTACATCAATACATAAATAATAATATATATAAATTAGAAGAACTTTACAATGCTCAGAGATAGTTTGAAAATGTTTTATCCTACCTGAGAAACCCATAGGCAATAGTAAATCACTTCACAGTGCATGCATCCCTTCCAGACCACACGGCAGAGGTCTTACTCAGAAACTCTCTGATCTTTACACACAAGCACACATAAGCTGTGAGGCACCAAGAAAAAAGTGTGCTGAAGCACAGTTACATCATGTCTAATTCCAGAAAGCAGTTTTTTTTGTCTTGAGCACATTGATCAAATATTCCACCTCAGACAGCTATCTTGCTGTTTACCATCTTAGTGCCTTAAGACTCCAGGCCAGGGATTGAGTGGTGGATGATGTCAGAGCTCAACCTTGATAGATGCTTTTAAAATCAGCAAAAAAATAAAAAATAAAAAATCAGGTCCCAAAAAAGTATTACGTGACAGACGGACAGGAATGTTACCTCTAACACACACATATATATGCAATGGTTTTTTGCTCACGCTTCACAGTTCAGAAGACTATTGAGCAAACACATGTACACACATACACAAAAACATACCACATGGAAAAACGTGTCTTTGCAATCTGCCTCAGCTACTAGGTTAATCCTCAACAAGCTGAGGGAACAGAGTGCAGGGAGGGAGCGAGGAGGAGGAGGGAGAACCAGTCTAGCCAACATCTAAAATAGGTGAGGAGTTCATTAAAGGCGGGTGGATTTGTAGAACCAGACACTTGAATCCCACCAATGTCACTTAAGTCTTTGCTAAATTTCTTAATGCAGAAAACCTACACAGAGACCAGTGTGAGAAGTCCAGTGAAAGTGCTTTATTATAAAAAGGCACTGTACAGAGTAAGGGTTCTTGGAAGTTCTCTAAAGGGGACAAGGACATTAAGTTGCTGCCAACAACAAAACACCTCTTAAAACTCCTTTAAAGCTTCCCTTTGGTCTGCTGTCTATAGCAGACTACCTCTCACAGCAGTAAGACTCCCCATCAGGCCAAGAAAAGACACAATCAATCCTCTACAATGTGCAAAACAGGAATTTTACATCCATGCACAATAGTCTAATAATGTCTTTTCGCACGAGGAGGTGAACACTACATTGAGTATGAAACGCTGTACAGCTGACTTGTTTTGTGTGCATCCGCTCAGGCTTTTTAAATCAAGCATCACATTTTAAAGCAGGGAATTCTGATTTTTTAAAAATAATTTAAGCTTAACTAAATGTTTAATAAACTGTTTAATGATGTCTTTATTTTTAAATAGGAATTTCTTTACTTGCATTTCTACACATCCAATGCATTTGAAATTGTATCTGAACAATACACTCTTCTCTGGGAACATTTAAGCCATTATATTCGATTAATTAAAAAGTCATTGGTTACAGATGCTAGATTAGCACCAGATCAAGAACGCAGCTATAAAAATGTCACATAGTCACCAACACAATTTCACCATTTTTAGGAAATAATTTTCCAAACTTTTACACAACTTATATACATAACTGTTGTTCACTGATGTTCATAATCCAAGACTCACATCAGCTGACCTGCTTAACATTAGAGTTAAGAATATGACCTTTAGTGACCCCTAATGGAATGAATCATACACAGCCACATTTGCACATGCTTCACTTGCATATTAATTGATACTAAGAGATTCTCATACAAAATGTAATATAGGAAAAGGAGAACATAAGAAAACACTAATACATCTTTTTTTTTTTTTCAAGTTAGCACTTACACTACGTACTGTATTTGGCCAGAAGTATGGGGAAACCTGAAGATTCTTTTGGAAAGGGATGTTTCAAAAACACACCTGGTTCTGAGGGTCAGGTGTCGACATACTTTTGGTGAACTAGTCTATATCAGTCATATGAAAAAATAACTTGTGCCTAAGATTAATAACTGTTTGTGTAATGTTTAGCAATAACTGCTCGAACCAAATGCTTCAGAAAACTGGAGCCATTCACATCACTGTGAAGGAATTTTGGCTAACTCATCTTCGTCGAATTGCATTAATTCAGCCCCAGTGGAGGGCTTTCAAAGGCTAAGTGCCCATTTAAGGTCCTGCAACAGGATCTCAATGAAATTTAAGACAGAACTTGATTTAACTGACTAGCCAATCCAAAAAAAAAAATAAAATAAAAAAACCTTAATTTTGTTTTTGCATTCAAAGATGGACTTGCTCTTGTGCTTTGGGTTGTTATCTTCCTGCATAACCCAACTGTGCTTGAGCTTCATAAACTGATGCTTGAACATTCACAACAATTTTAAGGTAGAAATGAGAATTTATAGTTCTGTTAACTAAGACAAAATACCCAGGCCCAGAAGAGGCTAAGCACTGCCAGAACAACTCGCTTCCACCAACATATTTGACTGTTGCTATGATCTTCTTATTGTGGAATACTATGTCAGCTTCAGATGTAATGGTACACATGTTTCACTTTCAAATCAGTCCACAAAACATTATCCAAAAAGATCTGGGGGTCTTCAACTTGTTTTCTGCCAGATACCATGTTCCTTAGAATTAGCAGTGCTTTTTCAGTTTGGAACTTTCCTGTAGATATAATTTTTGCCCTGTGTGCCCAGTTGTGGACTCGTGAATGCTGATCTTATTGAGGTCATTTTTTGGTACTTCCTGTATCCTGACAAAAAAAGGAAATGTGTGCTATTGATTAAATAATTACTGCAAGAATTAATATGTTTCAGCTGCCAACAATCCTTTTAACCCTAACTCATTCCATGTATGTGAAAAAGAATGTTATTGTGTTTCATTACGGTGAAAGAAAACAACTAAGGGCAGTGTTGAAATTATTAGAAATAGGTTCAAAACTGTCCAACCCCTCATTAAAGCAGTAGTGGACAGTCAACTTTACAGAAAAAAACATGGTTAAAAAAACATGAATATCTGTGGACAGAAATCACAGAAATCGCTTGAAATCACAGAAAACATTTGTTTAAGTTGCATAATAAAATAAATCTACAATAGAAATCAGTTATATTTAGTATTGAAAATAAGAGCATTTGCACACACACATACTGTACAATGCTGATCAGAAAAAAAGGCTTCTACTTGTCTTAGAGATGTACAGTACTGGGGAAGACTTTATGGAGTGGTTTGACTCTCCTGTCATCACTACAAGAACTCATCCAAAAATTAATGCACCTCTGCAGGAAAATCTATGGCATTGCATAAGGTTAATAACTTTTTCATATGATTTCTTTAGCATTTTTTAATCCGGGCAGAGTGTGCTGTTTGCTTTAGCCTACTTTACATTACTGCAAATCTTCTATTTAAGTGATGTTTAGATTTGACAAGGCTGGTAGTAATCTAGCCTGCATGTGTCTAGTCTAACAAATAACTTTGATTAATTGAGTAACTAAGGAGACCATTACCTTTTTTCAGACAGAGCCAGCTGGCAATTGATTTCTTTTTCCCCGTCAATAAAAGAAATAGTCCCTAATTTTACATCAATTTAGTTTGACATTCTGAAATAATTTATTATGACAAATATGGAACAATTAAAGAAATCACAGACCTGAAAATAATATATATAGTTTCTTTACGAAA
>JAQQZT010000003.1:13522381-13541002 GCA_030068275.1 Clarias platycephalus
ATAATTTATTATGACAAATATGGAACAATTAAAGAAATCACAGACCTGAAAATAATATATATAGTTTCTTTACGAAAATACAAGCCTGATCACTGTTTCAAAAGTTAAGTTTAAACAATTTAAAAATCACCTTACCTTCTCATGAAATAATGAAGTAGAAGTTTGTAATGTAGTTTAAGAACTCAACAAGAAGGAACTGGTTTCCTTGTAAAATGATCAAAACTGGACTCCCTGGATAGAAATTACTCTAATATGTTTACAAGGACTGCCTGCTGAATAACAGGATCTTAAATAGTGTGTATTTTATGTATATAATTTAAGTTCCAGGTAGGTGGTCATTATGGTACTTTAGCTCAGTTCACAAAAGCAGATGTGGTTGATTTGGCATAGCATTTGGAGATGGTCAAAGACTGCACATACTGTTCAAATGATAAAGTTCCACTAGAAGTAGAAGCTACTGGACATTCAACTTCCCCTAAAAGTTTGGAAGATACAGCTTGTCTATCCAAACTACCTCTCAATTCAGCCTTTTTGAAACTTAGTCATCTGAGCAGTATGTGCAACTAGAGAAAGAAAAGGTAAAAATGTTGTGAATGAGGACTGACATAGCATTGGTAAAGAAAAGACTGAAGATAGAATTGATAAAAAAGAAGGAAAAGCACAAAACTGCTGGTAGGGAAAGTGAATTTTTAAGCATGTTCTTCCCTTAAAAACAGTGCCATCTATAGGTATTGATGAGACTTGTGCACCTTTTCACCTTTTATCACAGATGGATTTGTGGCTTTCGGATGGGAAAGGAACGGTACCAGTTAAGATTTAGCGAGACACAGGCGCTGCTAAGGGTTTTGTTTTGTTCCACCAGAGCAGCTACGGGAAGCAAATCTCTTGTGCTTGGCATAGGTGTGGTTCCTCTTTTTGTCCATACATCACCTTCGTCTCTTCCTGGACTTGCTACAGTATGTGTAGAAGTTGTAATGAATGTGCGACCTCAGTTACCTGTTTAGGGGTAGATGTTATTCTGGGAAATGACCTGGCTGTGACAAACATTTGGAAATCTACATAACACCCTAAAGTTATTTTTCTTCCTGCGCTGTGACACGAGCTAGGACTAAAGCTAATATAAAACAGAGGTATCTGAACAAACTGACCCTTCTGAGACAACATTTTCACAGACAAAGGATACTTCTGACATAAAGCAATCAGACTAAACTGCTTTCTATCCATTTATTTAAGAGTGTTACAAAACAAGCTGCAGATCCCACAGTGGTATCTTTTTTCAAGTTAGTCTATTCACAATATGAGCTTAATGCTGTTCTTAGGGGCTACTGACTTCATGATGGTTTAAGAAAAGCCTGTTGTAGTGATCGTAGAGGTAGATAATGTTGTACAGGCTACAGTGCGTTCAAAGTTTAGTCAACCGGTGCTGAATACATGATGGGGCTGCAGGCTACCTAAGTGTAAATAAATATGATTGAGTGCCATTTCTTTCTGGACTAATCTAAAAATGGATGAAACTGTGCAATAAAACCAGTACTACATGTCAGTTAACTGGAAAGCTCAAGCAAAAGATCAAGCAAGCACTTGACAATCTTTGGTGTTCCAAAAGTAGTGTAAATTGATCAGGGGAGCAATTTCATGCGCCCTGTACCTTTTCTCAAGTTGTTGAGAAAACAGCTTAAAGTGAAACATCTAGTGCATACCATCAGCCATTCCTATTATACTGAACTATCTCAGGATTGGGAAAAATATCTTCCTTGGTTGGTGCTTGCAATACAGGAGGTGTCACAGGGCAGTATAGTTTTCAGTAAGAATGGGTTAATGTTTGAACACGGTTCAAGGTCCATTGATGGTATTGCTTGATGAGTTGAAAGAGGTTGAATTACCCAATAATGTCCTGAATTATGTAAATGGTTTCTGCTGCTGATTGCATGTTGCCTGTGCCACTGCTCATAAAAAAAACCTTTAAGCTGTACACAAGAGAAGATAAAGGATTTTTTTTTAATTGCAAAGCAGAAGCCTGTTTGTTGTGTCACCTTTCCAGGCAAATGTTAATGGGCCCTACACAGTTAAAAACCGTATGTCAAATACAGACTGTTTAGTAACACAAGATGGTGGGGAAAAAAGGTGCAGTAGTGGCATGTCGATCTACTGAAACAATTCTGTATTCTTCAATCTGCCTCTGAAAGAAAAGTTGATGAGCTTCCACACTCCGTAAGGTCAGTAGCCTTAGTTGGATTTATAGGAAGATTTGGTTATTACATCTGAGCCCATTCTTACAGGAAAAGTTGATCATTCAGATTATTTGAAGCACTGTGATAGTCAGCTGGGTTCTGTTAGACTCTCTCTGGTTACCACCAAATTTCTCCTGTTGGGCCTTTGAGCAAGACTCTTAACCCCTCAACTGCTCAGATGTATAATGAAATAAACGTTGCCCTGGATAAAGGCGCCTGCCAAATGCCAAATATCCCACCAAGTGATCTGGTTAAGTTGATTAAGTCATATTTAGCTCTTCTTTGGCATCACACACCAACCAATGGAAAAAGTGGTGGGGTATGCATTAAAACATGGCATAGCTGAGTCGGCATGCTCTAATTGGGCTTCCCCATGTCTGTTAGTAGATAAGGCCGATGGATCAGACAGATTTTGCACAGGTAAATTAATTGGGTCACCAAATCAGCCTGTTACCCAATGCCTTGCATGGATTGTTGTGTTGAACAGGTGGGATGTGCAAAGTTAGATCTTTTGAAAGGTTATTGGCAGGAGCCAATGACACCCAGGGATAACAAAGTATCATATTTCATTACAGTGTGAGGATTGCTTTCCTATACTACAATGCCTTTTGGATTTAAAAAAAAAAGGTCTTTTATTAAAGTATTCTAAGGTACTAATACTAGGGTATTGGGTGGGTTAACAGGGTATGCAGCCTATTTGGATGATGGGGTGTACAGTAATACATGGAAAATGGACATGGACGTTTTCAATGAAGTGTTTGACTGGCTGGCAAAATGAGAGTTGGCTAAAGATACCGTGAAATCTCTTGGTAGGGATGTAGGTCAAGGGGAAATTTGTCATCTGCAGATGTAGGTTGAGGGCATTAATATATTTGCACCAATATGTAAAAAAAAAATAGTTAATGTGGTTTTTGGGGTTTGTAGGATATTACTGCAGTTTTTGTTACATTTTTCTACTGTGGTGGTCCCTGATTTGCTCTAGTCCTATTATGGCAGCTCTTGATTTTGAAAAACCTTTTAAAATGCAGGTGGATGCAAGTGACATTAGGGACATTCAGTTATTGAGAAAGACGCTTGCACTATAATTTTTCTATTATGCGCAACCAGAGACTTATAAGGTGGTTACTGTTTCTTCAGCATAATGCAATTGACATGTCATATTAACGTTCAGGGAAAATGTTTTGGTGATTACAAAGACCCTGTCATTGGGCAGGTTGGGGGGTGTCATAAGGACATATAATAGTATTTGTATTAGCCTGCCTCTCTCTCTCTTTCGAGTTCATCTTGATCCTTGGCTCCTCCTACCTCACTGGGGGATTGGCTGCACCTGCATGAAGTTTATAAAAGCTGATTTAAAAAGTCTGATTCCAGGACCAGTAGTCTCTCTGGCTATGTTCCCATTACAATTCACATTGCTTAGCTCAGATTTCTTGGTCAGATCAGATTTGCAAGTCATGCGGGTTTACATTCATAATTAACATGACCTTTATCTGACTCTAATGTGGACTTCACTTCTCACCTACTAATTACTCCTGATTAATATGTATTCTGCTGATAGCTACACTGCTCCACTATAAATCTGTGCATTACCTTGGTGGATGAAAGTCTTTCTCAGTTAAATTTCATTCTGCATCAGACTCCTCCTACACCCTTTAGTCTGATCATCCCTAACAAATACACCAAACAATAATAATAAAAATCATCATGCTTATACTCTAATATGCTGCTTGTACACATTTAAGCTTGAGGGCTTTGTTGCAAACTTTCAAAGAGGTTTGACTTAATGGTTTACAGCTTTGCACTGAAAGTTCTATGGAAAGATGCTCAATCCACCCAGGTACATATGGCTTACTTTTATATGCTATTGCATATTAATTAGAAGTGATTGCTTCATCATTGGTGCATCATCTAACTCATCACACAGCTACATCTGGTTTTAATGAGAATGATTATTCCAATGAAATTCGATTAAAAAATGACATCCAATAAAAAAAGAAAAAGAAAAAAAAAACATTTTATTTGTTTGTAATCTAGAACAGGCTCTTTTGGAAAAACCGTCAGGAAGGGTGTAGTCAAAAGACCTGGCTGAGGTCAGATTGGATATGCTCAGTCTCCCTGGTTATGCCAGTGCTCCCATTGGATCCCAGGCAGGGAGAATAACAGGTTCCTGCTGCATGACCTCCAGCACTTCAGTGGAGAGGAACTTCTTATCCACCACCACTTCATAGACGTATTCTGAAAACCACTCATCAGTCATGATCAGATAACCTGGAGGAAAAACCAAAGCCAAAATTGAGTACAGATACAAAAAAGTACAGAGAGAGAGAGAAGAAAGATAGTGAGAAAAAGGAAAAAAAGAGAAGAATTAGAAAGAAGAATAATGGATTGAAAACCACTTGCTCAAGATTTAATGAGATCCATATAATCATCCATATCCTATTCCACAACCAATAGACATCTTGATTTCTATATACAGTATTTAAAAAAGTAGACACAATCTCCCTAAAAATACAATGCTTTGGATTTGAGTTTTTGTGCATGCAAAAAAAACCCATAATTTATGCACTGATCTTTGATACTAAATTGCAACTATGGTAATGTGGATTTCTCTTTTAAAAACCTCCTGTTTAGTGCTCTTCTCTGATGTGCACATGATTTAAAGCTTAAGCAGCCCAAGCAAGTTATCAAAGATGAAGTCCTTAAGTGTCCAATACAGCTGGGTATTGAAGTATCAGATATCTGTCCAAACACAGATACTTTCTTGTAAACACTTGGCTCACTTTTACAGTATCTATAGCCATGCAACGCACCCATCTTGCAAAAGAAAATAATACGAAGTTCTTTTTTTGATGGTGTATGTACAGTCGATAAATAGTTGGACAGGTTATTGTAGCTAGCCAACACATTATATAGAACAAGAGATTAAGCAATGAATAAAAGTGCAGAAGTGCACATCCGCAGCATTGATTTAATGGTATTTACTTCCAAATTGGGTGAAGAGTATAGAAGTGGCATGACATTTTATATGCGAAACTAAGCAGATAATATGCAGATAACACTATACACTTGAAAAATTAATTCTGTTACTTTTTTCAGAAGAAACATCATCAGTAAATACTGTTCCATTATAGCCATACTTGCCCTTACCATAAGATGGAGTGATGTGCTTCAAATAATATGCAGTTTGTTCTTCCCCAGATTCTTCTAATCTGATATTCCCCTTTTTGAAGCTTACAAATGGTTTACAATTCTTGTGGTAAAAAAAAAACCCATAATTTATTCTAGTGTAGTCTTCTCTTGATTATTGACTTTGACACAGATACTCTTGGAGAGTGTTCTTGAAACTGATGTGAAGGAGTTTTCCTTATCAAGAAAATAAATTTTCTGTCATCCACCACAACTGAGTTTCTGGTCTTCTGCATCTTTGGTGTTCCTGAGCTCACCAATGCATTCTATTATCTATACTTTTTTTTATCTGTTAAGTTAAATTATGAAGGAATAACACAATGATCTACCTGGCCATATAACAGACAAGCAGACAACTGTCCAAATACTTCTGCTTCCTTAATGATGTAAAATGGTATTTTCAAAATTCTGTGAAATTCACATTCAAGTTGGCTATTATCAAGGAACTGCCATGCTGTTGCCAAATGTTTAGTGGGTGTTCTGTTCGGGGGGGGGAAAACCCCAAAAAACATTTTGTTCAATCATATCACTTCGCAAAATGTTCTGCTAGGAGAGAAGGCGCGTCTCTCTCTCTCTGAAATCCTCAATCTACACTTGTTTTCACACCTCTTCCCTTCCCATTATCTGATAAGTCTACAGGCAGCACTTAGACATATTCAAGTGTGCAGGACATTGTCCAGTAGGCGTTTAGCTTTAGAATCTTATTATCATAGTGCTGGTGTTTGACAAAAAGCAGGAAGTGCCTTTTAGACACGCTACTCAAGGGATGTGGTCAGGACTGATGAATCAAAAGCACCAGCAAGTCTGCCACTCTTACATACATACTGTAAACATGCAAGCATCTCACCCTGATAAACTGTTCTTACCACGCAGTAGGTATTCATTTCATGTGGCTTATCACACAGGGTTTCTGCAGATGATGAAAACAATTTCCTAATATGTGTATGTGCGTTCTGCTTTAGGCACTCTGTATATATTTTTATATACACTTTATTCCATCTTGCTATGATCTTTTGCATGACTGCATACAAATAGATACCAGATCTGCTTTGACAGCCTAACTAAAACTGTCAGGAGCTAGCAAAAACTGCATGTTAACCATACAAACAGGCTTGCAGTCTTTTGTTCCTGCACATTGTGTGTATTTATATTACACAAAGCTCAATCACGGTTTATATGGGCCATGACCTAGAATCACAGAACACTTAAATATATATTCATCATACCATGTTATTAAAGACAAAAAAGTAAAGCCTCAGCAGCCACTACAAAGCTCTTTATAACACCATAAACATTGTCAAATTTTGTCAGCAATTTTCTCTTTTTTTTTTCCATTTGGCTTAACACCTAAAAGCACAAAAGAATGCAGCAATGAGGCTAAAATAATCAATCATAGCTGATTTTTCCCCCTCTTCAGTGTATCACATTACAGTCTAATCTCTAGAGGGAAACAACTGTTAGGACAAATTTGAGAGCTGCTGACCTCAAGCGTACATTTTTCCTTCCCAAGGCCAACAATGTCTTGCTTCTGTCAAGCAACTATTGCTTCAGAGCCACAATAAATGGTATAATTTATTTAAATGAAAATGTAGTCATGTATAGCCATGATTCATTTGAAATGATGCCTCATTACTGAAATTCAAACTTAAGAATTCTTAAGCATTCACAGGCGTTTATACAATAATGGAATATTATTCTGCGAGGTTTCAGCAAACTTTTAACTTTTGAGCAAATAATAATTCGGTCTGAAGGCAAAAGATCTACAAAGCATGACAGCTAAAAAATCTGGGCAAGAGTGTAGGGCTTGTTTAATGAGAAAGTGAATATAAATTTTTGTGTCTATTCTCACTGCAAAAGTTATCCAACCTTTTTATTGCTGTTTGTAAAATACAAAATAGGCATATATGTAATATTCAGCTATGATGAGATTTTTATTTTTGTATAAAAACCCAGGTAATTAGAATGGGGCAAATAATTTTGAACACTGATTATTTTTTCAACAACAGCAACTGGGACAATAAAACTAGATAATGTAAATGGAGAGAAACCAGGGGTCAAAAACATGTGCTAAATTCATAGAAAATAAAATTTTGCCAGCACAGCAAAAAATATAACTAATATAGAAATATTTTTAAAAAGTTAATAGTGCCATGTGTTTTTTGCATTTTAAGTGATTATTTTCGATGGTCAGGGTGGCATCATAATACCTCTGAAACTGTCATTCTGCTTTGAGGTATACTGGAGGAATATAAAACACCATACACTGCGTGTTGTGAAAGAGTGATTTAGGGCTCCAGAATCAACAATAAATCACACATGAGACATATTTCCTCAGCCAAGAGTCAATTACGAACTCATAAAAAAGGAGAGGAGGAGAGCTCCAAAATGTAATCCTTTGGCAAATTAAATTAGCCCATCTGGAAAGACAAATATCTTCAGACTATATAATGCAGAGTAGCGTGCAAGGCAGACAAACTACACCGCTCTGCAAGCTGAGAAATCTCACCCTTATTCCCACGGTCATCGCCCCACGAGTTCTCCACTCTCCACTTCTTGTAGCATCCCTCCTTTTCATCCTAAAAAGATAGAGAGAGAAGGTTTACACAACTAAAAACCCTACAATGTTTAATTAAGTTCATGTTAAAATGTGTGATCCCTATTGAGCATTATTTGTAACATACAAAGCACTGAAAACTGATAACAGTGAAATTGAGACCGTTCTGTAAAAACCTCTGACAGGAACATTTAAAGAAACCAAACATGTCCCAAGGGTTCTGTGATTATCCTGGCTCGAGCTCTACATTAGCAATTTATCAGCAAGAACAGTATTATGAGGACCATATATTTCAGGACCAAGTAATCCCAGAGCTCACACTGGACTTTTGGACACATGGTCCCTCTAGTTCACAATTCCCTTTCTCTTAGGGTTTTCCAGAGCAAAAGTTTCCTCCCTAGTGACTGCAATTGTGAAACATAAACAAAAATAGTGTTAGAAAGTGAAAACTCTGGACACAGCTGTCATCATTTATAGGGAAATTATTTTTAAGTTTTATTAATGTTTTTTAAATTTTAAGTACTGGAGATTAAAAATGGTAAACAAAGTGGATAAAAGGAAAATGGAGAGAGAATAATAAAGAGAGTGAGAAAGAGAGAAAAGCAAGAGAAGCCGAGAGAGAGAGAGGCACAAAGGGCTCTTAAAACAAAATATGCAGGGTTGTAATATCACCGGGTAGCATTACTTAATTTTTCTAGTCATGATGCTTTCGTAGTGCTATGTTTTTGTAGTGTCTCTTTTCTGTATTGTACATGTTGTATTGGTTACAGAGAAAGTGCTACTGGTGGCAATAAAAAAGCCAGTATTCCATTCCTTAGTGACATTGCTATTTTTTATCTCAAGTCCCATTAAGTTATTCATTGAGTGTTCAGTACCTTGTCAGTAACTGCAGTGAGGACCATGGCATGAGTCATCATGGAATCTCCATAGAGCAGACGCTCCGCCTTATTCAGGTTCTTTACTGATATACCGAACACCAGCTCATGGTTAAACCTATGCATCAACATACAAAACACAGACGTCATCTGAAAAGGCTATAACTTAAATTTTTTACAAGCCTATAATGTTATACCACACACATGTTTACGGGTCCTTCACACTTATTTCTTAAATCCATAAATAATGTTATCTTACTGAATACGTTACGTAACACTTACACATTCATATCGATGATACCCAGTTTGCCATGGAAATGTTTTCCCACATCACAGCCAAACCACACAGCCTGTCAGAAATTAAAGGAGCACACAACAACAAAAAACTGCAAGTAAGACACCAATTACAAGGGAGGAAACATTGTGCTACAGTAACATCCAATTATTGATAAATCCTATTTTGCTTTAAACCTGAAATTTAAATATGCCTGGAGACATGTTCTCTTTGAGCAAATACTGGAATCCCTGGCATCATCTCAAACAGGAACAATAGTCAGCTGCAATACAGGGTAGATCCACACTCTACCTCTCCTTCTTTGATTGAAGCAGCAGCAGCTCTTTTCAGGACATCAATGGGTTGATTATTATAACGTGTGATGCGTCCGGACACCATGTTTCCCAGATATTCCACAGTGTACAAATTCCCGAAGGGATTATGAGGCCTGGGGTCGTTCACAAGGCACACCTGAAAAGCAATGAGGGCGATTCATTGCCAATAATTCACAGTACTGATAGTGAGGAAATGTGAAGGGATGTTTAATGGAGATTGTTCAGGGTTGTACCTTGTCCTGAAGGTTGTAGAGGGGCTTGACATGCTGTATGTAAAATTCCTTAGGCGTCAGAGGGCCTATGCGATGAAAGGTCTTGTCCTTGTCCCTGTACTCCCAGCAGATAGTGTCTGGAGGACTTCCCAAACACACACTAATCACTCGAAACACCTGCACCAAAAACAACCAAACAAACACACACACACAATAGTGAAATCTGAGTTAAAGTAGATAAAGTTCAGATGCTGCATCTTATGAATCTATTGCTCAGAGATTTCTACTTTTCCTGTTCAAATGGGGAAAAAAAAAAAAAAAAAAAGAGTTCATCAACAAGTGCTTTTAAAACCAGATTGGTGGATATATAAATCCCAGCTACAATTCTCCAAGTTGGGCCCAAGCTGCTTTTTTTCTCTCAGTACTTTTTTTCTTGGTAAATTCAACCTCCTAGAGTTATCTCTGGCATTTCCTTCCCTCCCCTGCTTAAGTCATGAACTATATGTACTGATAGTTCACTTCCTCACGGCAGAGAATAACTCATCCATAATAGGATATGTGAGTGTATGTGAGTGCTACAGTGTCCAAGCACACAATAAACATGCATACACATTCATATGATAAAAAAAAAAAAAATAATAATAATAATCAAAATGGATGAAAATGGAATCCTAGAAATTGCACTGGGTCAGCTTTATCACGGCCCTTTAAGCCCACTGCTTTCACCAGACAGAAATTGAAGCAGACGTTTTTAAAAGAATCCCATATTGTATGTCCAATCTTCCAACTCCAGCCCTCTCCTGTAAAGTGAACCATTAAGTTTCTCAGTTTGTTTTTACTGTCCAGTCCCCTTGGTTGAAAGATAAATGCTAGCATTGCCCATCCCTTATTTCTCATTGTTTAGCCAATGTTGGACCCAGATGCTCCAAATACATAAACAATCTCATGCTTCTCTTCTCACACCCTTCGTCTTCTTTGGAAGATTAGATAATTGTCTGGCTCCATCCAACTCCAACACTGCCACCCGCATTTCTTCCATTTCCCTGCCTGTTGAAAAGTGCTGTTGTACAGAACAATGGTACAGGCCTGCGTGACATCAGAACATAGTCACTGAGTCAATATTGTAACACCTGCCTGTGGCCAAGTGTACAGGAAAATCAGAAAGGCTCATCCAAGAAGGGCAGAATGGTAAATGAGTACACAGTCTGCAATAAATCTTTCACTTTCAAGAATATTTGTCACTGTCCCACAAAGCACTCTTTTAACCAACATAGGAGAAGCCCCCCCCCCATCCCAATCAGGGAGGCTGTAAAAGTTTTACTGTTTATCCCTTGGTACAGTTACTCTATTGCACATTGCAGTTCTCAGTGAAATCAAGTCTCCTGCACATTTTCTCCACATATTTGACTAAACTAGCTTGATACTTATGTGTTGCTAACTCAGCTAATAGTAACAAAAATAGAATTGGTGTTTTTGTGCGTGTGTGTGAAAATATTAGCCTTCAGGATATTTTTTGTCAATCAAGAGGGGCAAGTTTATGTTTGTATTGTCTTTTGAAATTGTGAAATTCTCTGGCTAAAGTAAAGGGGTTAGCACCTTCTAATACTCTCCAACCAGCCACAAAAATTAGAAGCATTGTAGAAGATGAGCCTGAGGAAAAAAGGTTCATAGTGGGTGGCGTGAGGAAGGTTTAGATCACAGGCAGACAAGGCCACACAAGTTTCAGTTTTTCTTTCCAGCATGTCCAAGTTACTGCTTTATCTAAGATCACAAGCACCTGCTGCACAATCCACAGTAAGCAAGAATTGCTTATAAGCCAAAAAAATTATTTATGTTATGGCCACTCACGAATGTGATCATTTTGCCATGGATAAGGGATTTCCTCCTGTCTTACGATAAGAGTTTCTTTTAAGCACTTGTTTTCTGTATGGCTCCATGAGATGGGCTGGAAAGAATTATGTCAAGTATAAAGACACACTGTACAGTACTAGCATAATAAGTCAACAGGCTGTGAAGAATCTTTGCACAGATCTAAGAGCAGGATTTAGGTCCCTTCTTTTCAATGGGACAATTGTTACTGCAGATCAATCTGGAAAGGGTTATAAAACCATTTACCAACAATTTGGAGTTCAACGTTTTACAGTAAGAAATCATTCTAAGTAGAAAGCAATCAAAAGTTTGTTAAATAAATAATTGCACAGTGAATTTTTAAAAAAAAATTTATAAGATGATTTTCATTATGTTTTAACACAAAAACACAGAATAAAAAGAGGGGTACTATATTTTGGGCAGGACTGTATGTTTTCAGGGTGAGCAGATCTGATCTTCCCAGCTTTTTTAGTAAACAGTTTTGATTATGATAATTATGTATTATCAAGCAAACTATTTCTAAATAAACTACAAGATTACCAATATGCCCTTTCAGCACATTTAGTTTAAGCCAAACATCAAAACCTGGCATGCCTCATCAAACTGTAAACAAGTCCTTAATTGTATCAGGTGTTCTAATTTATATACAATCAACAATGTTGCTACTAACTTCATTTGACCCAAAGCAAAATAAATATTTATTAGTCAACACATTATGCACCTAATTAGATGATGATGCCGTAGCATAATACATGGGCATTGTCAGTTGTTTGAAAAAAAATGTTTCTTATGATTTCAGAGGCATACGTAAACAAAGAAAATTGGAAATAATTAAAATGTGTGACATTACATTTCATGGCAAAAAAGTCACTGGTTTAGACAGGCTTGCATCAAGCAAAGAAATCAACTGTTCAAAGCATTATTAAAAATCTGGACAGAAAATTGTGGGCAGGGAAGGATCATAAATTACCTTTATCAGTGATTACTTAAACATTTGGTGACGATACAACAGTAGAAATCACAACTATGTTTAATAGTAAAAGTAAGAGCATTTCCTGAGTAAGAACTCACAGGATTGGGTCTGAAAAGCTGTGTGACCATAAAAAAAATATTTGTCAGTGAGAATAATCTGAAAAAGCAGTGGAAAAAGGCCATGTGGTCTGAAGTTGAACAGACTGAACCTAGTCAAGGGCGATGGGTGAGTCAGGCTAAGAAGGGAAGAGAATAATGCACTCATCATGCGTAGTGGCCACTGTACAAGCCTCTGGAGGCACTTGGTCAGGTCTAGACTCAGCAACATTATGTGGCAATAAAATAAAGCCAGCTGACCATGACCATGTTATCCTGTCAATGTATTTTTCCCCCTGATGGCAGGACTCAAACTGTAAAAGAGGGAGCCACCAGACAGTGCATAGCATTTTCATTGCTAAAGGAGGTCAAACAATATTAGAAAAATAATATTAGTGGGTGCAACTTTTTTTTTCATACACAAGAATGCATTCTCCAGTTTGTGTTTTCTTACTGGCTAAAATTAGATGCAGATTGAGAGATATTGGAGTAGGAGGTACCAGAGGAAAAGTGGTACAGAGAAGCAGTAGACAATTGTGTTGGGCAACACTGAGTAAGAATTCAGCCTTCATTTGGGCGCCTCACTTGCTATCTGTGCAACATCTCTCAACAATTTGTGACTCTGCTACCAGGTCTGACAAACATAACCTGAACTGGATCAGAGCTGTCCAGCTTTGATTGACATGTAATTTCACACTCACTCACTGGGAAAAGCAGACAGTTACACATACAAAAGTGCAACCATGCTTTTTAGTAATTATGTGTGGCAGTTCTGTTACACATGTACTATACTGGAAAAGTAGCCTGTATTATTTTATGCATTTTGCCTAATTGTAATTATTTTTATATTTGCAAATTAATTAAAACCAACTGCAATAATAATAAGTTCAGCTTATGACTTTTGAGTCACTGTCTGACTTACTAACTATATTACATTATGTGCTCTTATGCTTGGTTGCATTCTGTGGCAAAGTACATGTACATTTTTAAAACATACATTTAGTTAAGGTAGCTTAAGTTCTATTTGGTTTCAATTATTGAATACATCTAAGAAACAAAGTCTTAATAATATGTTTGTGATTATATTATTGTTAACTGTAAATTTAAAACAACAATTTTATTCCTAAACATGCTTAACAATCAATGAAGGTAATCACTTGATAAATAAATGACACATTTAACTATTAAGCAAATTTATTTTCAACATTATTGTTCAGCATTTGGAGAATGAGAGAAAACATAAAGCCTTGATGAAAAAGCTTAGACTACAAAAACTGTGATTGCTTTTGTCAGTAAACAAGTGATCCAGTCTTATTTTCTTGATATAGCCCTGTGCTTGCTCTTACGTATGGCATTGCCAACCACAAAACCATAACAAACTGAGACAGCATCTCTCAGCAGTCAGATCCCACGCTCTGACACGAGCTCCAAATGGTCTTTTATGGGCATACCAGTTAAACAATACTAACCCACACCAGGTGGACAAACAGCCACCTAAACAACAAATAGGAACATGTCAAGAGCAAATAGAGCAGGTGATACAGTCTAGCATAATCAGATAGTCAGGAAACAGATAGGAGGGTTGATAGTGGACAAATTACTGTCCAAGTACTGCTTATTTTATAAGACGGGTAACACTTGGTATAGCAGCTCTACCAAGTTGGTCAAAGCATCGCTGCTTATGCCTGTGTGGCATCTCTGTTCTGCACAGACGGTGCAGGTGTAATAATACTGCTAGTGAGATTGCCTTTGCTACAGCATCAGACGCTGAGAGATAACAATCTTGTTTGTGGAACATTCTGTCATCAAGCCGTAGAGGTGTGTGTGTTCATTTTCTTTCTCATTTATACACATACAGCAATATCACAGGCATAAAATCCAAACATAAATCAATAACACCCCAACATACTGCTTACTTCTGAATTTAGCTCAAACAAATTTCAGAAGCACTGCATGATAATCATATCTAGATAACTCAAGACCAGATTGTCCATCTGCTGTGGGCTAGTCTTTTTTAAATTCTGTGCAGTAATAAAGGAGTCATATGGATGGGAATGAATGCAAAATCGACCTGCCATTTTGAATGTAATTTAAAACCACATCAGAAGTCAGGATACAAAAACAAACAATATTAAGAAGACTCATGATCAAAACTTTCTGGTTAACACAGAACTGCAGCATCGTACACAGCGATCAATGCATTTTTGTTTAACATCACAGACTAGGAGTTTAATAGTATGCAAAGTCACAGTTAGGCATGTATGTCAGGTTTGAAGACATGATTCGGTACGTGAAATGATGGAATTTCTTTTCAAGTATTATTAATTTAAATTGTAAACCTATAAGATTGTATAAACTGCAAACAAGTCATAGCATACTTTCTTTTTTATAAAAATTACTATTATTTAACAAACGTTTTTCAGTGTCTTTGCTTTAGCTGTTTGTCTTTGACCAGGGCTACTGTACCTCACTGGAAAACTAAAATGTTCCTAAGCAGGAAACATGACATGGCAGCAAGCGATATAAGTAAAGAATGACCACAAGTAAATTTGTGTTTTAAATTATTTAAATTATTTAATTTAATGTTCTGAGAAAACGGAGGCACATTCAAATCCTCTCGTCTGAGGAAAGGTTACAGAGCATGCAGAGGTAATGCTCAGCTGACAAGGTAGACTATAAAAATGCAGCACAAGCGTTTATTTGCTTTATTAAGTCATATTATTCTGTTGAAAGGCTTTTGGCAACTTTTTAAGTAGAATGTTTCTTGCATGTTGTTCAGTGCGTGAAATTGAATCAACCTACCTTTAATTTTACTATTTCTAACTTCAATTATTGCGTTTATTTGTTCTCGTGCATGAAACAGCTTTACTGAGGATTCAAGCGCTTACAAAAAATTTTATTAACTGGATTATCCAAATATTTCTTCTCCTGGAGCTTCACATCCTGGTGATGTGCTGCAGCAGCACTACATCTATGCTTACAACACTGCATCACTGAATAGGTGCTAATTCAGATGCTACCTTATGGCTCCATTATGAAATCTGAGAGAACACTGCTTCAGATTTGTAAAAAAGCCTTACGCTTGTGAGAAACTTTTACCTTTCACATAAGTCAAACTGCATGTCAAAACACAAGAGCAACAAACAAAAAAACAAAAAAACAAACAAACAAACAAACACAGGAGTGGCCAACAACTAAAAGGTTGAGAATGTGGTGCATTTTTCAAATTTGCAAATAACAAAAGAACATCAAACCTGAAGAAGAGTAAATATATCAGGAAGAATGGTGTGATTAATTAGATAAAAGGTGGTGTGAACACATCCCAACAGAGTTAAAGTTGTTTTTGAGGTTTTTGTCAAACCTGGTTGCAGAGTCACGAGTTGATGTTACACAGATAGCATGTGAGGCGCCCAAATGAAGGCTGAATTCTTACTCAGTGTTGCCCAACACAATTGTCTGCTGCTTCTCTGTACCACTTTTACTCTGGTACCTTCTACTCCAATATCTCTCAAGGATAGTTGTTATACCAGTTACTAGTCTGAAGGGATTGAATTAAAAATTCTTTTCTCTTTTCTCTTACAAATAATGCATTTTGACCTTTGGATTCTTTAAAAAAAAAAAAAAAAATTAGTTTGCAGCAAAAATACTGTCGGAAACAGCATGTTTAAATGTAGTTTAAAATCCAGATTAATTTAATGACTTTTAAGAGGTTGAACACTTTTTGTTTGTAATAACAAACATTTACTAATAATATTGAATGTTTTCTAATTGCCAGTGTCATGTATCTTGTGTGCTGGACTAGGTAGTTTTTGGACAAATTAAGATTTTCGACCATCTAATATAGAAAAAAACTTAAATTTGATGGTGCTATTACAGCATCAATAATGTATTGTCGTAACGCTTCTTCTATTTCCGGCTTGCATGAAAGGGAGGAAATCTTGGCTGATAAACCTGGAACCACATCTTCATTAATTCTGAATTATTGTCTGTAATGTTCTATTAACCATGCAGGAGAAAAGACTCCTCTCTCAATCATCAGAAACACTGTGGCTATGGTCATGTTGTGTTCTGGCGCCCTCATCTGACTGCAGAATATAGTGACTTCATTTTTTTGTTTATTTTTTTTCGTTACAATTAACAGAAACCCACTAACCTCCTCAATCATGGTGTCGATGGCTTCTTTCAGCTCTGCTTTGGTAGCATTGCTGGCCACCATGTTCCTCAGCCTAAGACAATACTCTCTCAGCTTAAAAAAAGAGAAAAAGGAAACAACACGTGACAATTGTATTCAAAACATTATCTAAATGCAGGTTCTCAGACTATGTACCAATACACAGTTTTTTTTTATAATGGAATACCAGTTAATAAGCAAATCATGGAAAAGGGAATCTATATAATAGTTTCTTTTGGTACATTGAAATAAATTGGACAATCAGAGTGTCAAAAATTATGTATTTTAGTTTAACAGCACTGGCACGTTGCATTGTTTGCATTGCACCTCTTGTTTGGCACATAAAATTTCAATTCTAGCAATAAGCCAGTTTATTTCACTGAAAATTTCATATTTTCAGCAAGTCTGTGCATTGCAGTGGCAATGAATGGCCTCATTTTAATTCTTGATGATAAAACTTGTATAAAAGGAAAAAACATAAATCACACTTGTAATCCTGAAGTACAGAACATCGGCACACTAATTACCTGCAACACTCACAATACAAAAAACTTTGTTCTAAAGTACTGAAAGAAGAGCATATGCGGCTAATTACTTTCCAGCCCTTATTACAAGATTAAGTTAGCAGGTCACCCACAAGTGAACTGAAGCCAATTATAGCATATTTTGCTCCATGCCCAAATTTCTCACTGATAAAGGAACAAGTTGGCATTAAATATTAGTGCAAATCCATTTATAAAGTAAAACTAAAAATAAAAAAATTTTAACCAATAGAAATAGTTTGTGCTGCACAATTAATTACAAAAGGCTACAATTTATTCCAGGTAATAAATGCATAGTCAAGAATTTATGTAGAGTTTGCCAATAATTTACGTTTAAAAAATTTTTTTTATACTAAATATTTTATATTTAAATAGTTATTTGCTGTTAGCCTACATTAACAAGTTTGGATACAAAAATGGTACATTTAATAGTTAAATATCACAGTTTAAATGGCAATAATAATGTCAAAACAATCAATGTTTCTTTTTTGTTTGTCCCCCCCGCCCCCAAGTAGGAAATATACATCAGTATACCTTGTGATTGAGGACATCATTCATCCTACGAGAGGCCTCGGAGCTGTGAGTCTCAGGAAAGCACTTTTTTGGGATGACACCATATTTTTCTGGTAAACACAAATAGTAACATCCTTTTTGTAAAAGGACAAGTTTACTTTTACATTATTACAGAGTTATTATTTACATTATTACAAAGTTTACATCAGTCTATTCTGTAACTATGTTTATGTTTAGAAACTATACAACTATATGGCAATAAAACATTATCTCCCTCCTTTTGTTTCCTATATCATTTATATTCTCTCTTAGCAACAGACTTTTCTACCTTGAAAGGGAATAGCCGAAAGACAAGGAAGAAGAATCTGTAGCAACATTTTTCACCGAACAATTAAAAACAAAAAAAATTGGGCCTGCATATTTCTGGTGCAAACTAACCAATAAGGTTAACCAGCATATCCCACTGTCCACCATCGTTGGTGGGATTTGAGAGCAGAAACTGGACCAATCTCCCATCTACTGGCTCATTCTTCTGTGCCGTCACTACAAAACTTTGCAAAAAGTAATAGCAGCGTTCCACCTGAGAAAAACAGACAACACAAGAGAGACAAAGAAAGACACAATGAGTGAATGAAAGAGAGAAGACATTTAGCATACTATACTGTATGTATCCAAAGGTGTCAAGTAACGAAGTACAAATACTTCGTTACCTTTCTTAAGTAGAAATTTTTGGTATCTATACTTTACTGGAGTAATTATTTTTCAGCCGACTTTTTACTTCTACTCCTTAC
>JAQQZT010000003.1:13554577-13574407 GCA_030068275.1 Clarias platycephalus
GTGACAGTGCTCAGCTTTCAATTAATAAAGAGAAACAGTGGTTAATAATAATAATAATAATAATAATAATAATAATATGATAAATTAGTACATAAAGTGAAAGCATTTCTAAATCATGAATACAATTCCTAATATTAGCTGTAAATTTTATCAGTTATTTATCAGCCATTATTATGAGTTTTATCAGATATTATATTTTTATTAATATAATTTTATGTATTGTATATATTTTTTTTTATTAAACATTAAATCTACATAGAAATGTTGTACGTATCTTTTAGAACCTTTGATTTCACTGGCTTATATAATTATACTGTTGTATCAACGTATAACATTTTCACAAGAATGTTATCTTGAAACACCACTGGAAAGTTCAGTCGGTTAGAATGTGTTTTAAAACATCTGGACTTTATTATGAACAGGTGCTCAACCAAACGCTTTACTGCTTCAGAACAGGTGATTTACAGCTATGAAAACGCTGTGTTATGTTATTGCTTGTATTTGCTTTACAGGGAAGGAAAGGAGGACTGATATTTGAAATTCCAGGTCAGCCAGAGGGCTAATTTTGGTGCATTGTTCCCTTTAAATAAGCGGCCAGTTTTAAAGAAGCACTGCAGATTTATGCTGGATAATCCATAAGTTTATTGCGAAATTTATTGGCGCTATGATCGCCACTGTAATGTTATACTGCACTGCTAGAGAAAGCGGCGTGATGCTGGAATTTTAATGCCCATGCACTCAAAAAGACTCTCGCTTTTGTCCCGCCCGTCCTTTTCTTATTACCCTACGACTCACCTGATTCGTCTGAGAGAAGGATAAACGTCCAATCACATCTCGCCGGAGGCGGGTTTTTGTCGGCCTCGTTTGACAGAAAGCCGCGTGACGTCACGAGAGACTCGGCTCACCAACGGCAGGCTCAGAGATGCTGTGAGCGCGAGACCACAGCATCTTTCAGTCACACGATCCGGAAAAAAGCACGCCTCTCCGTCCAAACCCGTATCCGCATCATCCTCATCTTCCTCCTCCTCTCCGGACTTTACTGACATCCGTAAGCCCAAAGCACTCGAAGCTACCTTCATGCAAGTGCCAAGGAGCGTTTCAGGCGCAACATTTTTTATTTTTCCTCTTTTCCTTTCTCATTATTTATTCGACACATTTCTGATCTATTTTTGAGGACTAACCAATCATCATTTGTTCTATCCACGAGAAGAGCACCATTACAGAAGACAAAGCAAAGCTTGATAAGTTATAAGAGGAAATAATTCTGAGCGGGCAGCCTGACAGAACAACATCCTGCTCCCTGAATCTTAATGTGAATGCTTCAGTCGCGCATCGTTTCGCAGCCAGGGCTCAGTTTGCTCGTGTACCGTTTTGTTTGAAGGAGCTTCTTATTAAGCGCATCTTTAACGAAGCACACGCTTCAGATCGGCGCACCCGCAAGCTCAGCCCTCTGCTTTTCTCCCAGTCTCAGCTTTGGAGGACAGGATCGGTTTCGACACGCTTCGTGCGACGGAGAAGCGCGGCGGAGTATCGGCGTCCGTGAGAAAATGATGGCCGGCGGGGCAGTGCAGCAAAACGGCATTTTCTCCAATCCGCACCACCACAATCAACAGCCGCACATGGAGTCGGACCCGCCGGACTCGCGCAAGAGACCGCTGGAGACGCCGACCGAGGCGAGCAGCACCAAGCGCACCAACACGGGGGGTAAGACAACAACAAACAAACAAACAAACACACAAACAGCGGGCCTCCCCTGCTAAACAAGCGTGGAGCAGAGAGATGGCGTAGCGGCAGGTTCATTCTCCGATTTTAATTCAGGGATGCATTGAAAAACCTCAGAGTATTGTAAGGTTTAATTAATAAAAACCGGGTTATGGGTAAAAACAATAAAACAACACAATGTGTTCATTTTCCAATAATAGCGGCCTTTGATGTGATGGCTGGAGACTGTAAAGGCTCTCTCTCTCTCTCTCTATATATATATATATATATAGAGAGAGAGAGAGAGAGAGAGAATTAGTCGTATTAATAAGCTGGATATGTGTTCGTAGGAAACAGAGGAATGCCTTTAAGGCTAAGAACAATGGCTAAGGACAAGCGCATCCTTGGCATCACCGCAGATGACCTTGCATTTATAAACCAGGGCTTCCGATTTGGCGATGCTTATTTGTTTCAGGATACGTCATGTTTGTTTATGCTACAGCTAACGTTTTTTGTTGTTGTTGTTGTTGTTGTTGCATAAACACTGTGCTAACGTGACTACAATCACTAATATATCCCCGACCATTTGCGCAGATGAAAACAGCCAGAATGCTCATATCGCCTAAAAAAAAAGTATAATGTCAAAAATACTACTCCGTATTATACAAGTACCACGCTATGATGCGGCGCTGTTATATTATGCGGTAGGCCATTTGCGGTGTCGGACGTAACCATTGGCATGGCAACCCCGTTAACGTGTCAGCATCGCGCGTAGTGTGTGCAGACATTTCCAGTTCCGCTCGCTCCAACTACACAGGGCCTAGTTTTAAAATAGGCCTACACGATTCATTTATGTGACACTACATTCATTTCTTTACTCACTTTACTTGCCTGGTGATTAAATCGATGTTTTGTGCACTGGCAATGAGGAAAAAAGCCCATGCACCCGTGGGAGGCATTATACACAAACACCATCCATTTGGGTAAATGAAATGGCTGTTAGGATGCTAAGAGCAAGACAGCAGCACCAAGCAGGATTATCTGTTTAATGTTAGGTACAGGCGTATTATCCTTTAAAATATCACAACACTGGAAGCTTGTTGAGCAGGAAAATAAATGGTTTACATTAGGATACATTGTTACAAACATGAGAACATGCTGATATGTTCATTATTATTTGCTGAGATACATACTACAATATGTCTATAGGCCCTACGTTAGAATATGGGTGCTTTCTAGATTATACTTAATATATAAGATATTAGTTTTTTTTTATAAGAAAAGGCAATTAATATTTTGGCAGTTGCAAAAGGAATTATACAGAGAAAATAAATGATGTCAAATGAACAGCCATGAGCTATTCAATACTGATTAGATACAAAGATAATAATGAAAAAAAATTGAACTGTATTAATTTACGATGTCCTGGTTACTGTTATGACAACTGAAAATAACAGTCTGTTGAAAACATGTTGTTAACAGACTCAGCTCTGAAATTCATTCGCTTTACAAATATCCATTATATTAGCATTTGCCACCATTCAACAATGTATGCATTTAGGATACATTTGGCAGTATTTTACAGTAGTTAGTTAAAGGCGAAACAAAAAAGGCCAAGGATATATTTAACACCTGGGAAAAAAAAGACTGATCTTACCGATTATCTTATGTAGATTCATCTGTATAAGAAAAATCATTTAAGATTTAATTTATGATTTATATGGTTTAATGCTGTACAGCTATATTCAGAATTGTACCTGCTTCATTCTCAGTGTCCAGTAATCACATTGCACTAATAACAGCCTGGCTTAATACACTTATCTAAAATGAAATTATTTAAAAAGAATTTAAATAGGTGATTAATGTATTAATTCAGATTTGCTTTTAGTTTAAAAAATTTATTTCTTACAATTTAAAAAAATCAACTCAATTATAAAACAAATACCGCAATATTAAAATCAATCTCTGAATATACTGTATGTACCATGGGTTATAGAAATATTGTATTAAAATAAAGATAATAATAATAAGTCATGGTTCTCTACAGAAAATTGTAAAAAAAAAAAAAAAAAAAAAAAAAACCTTATGTTTAAGATGATGCCTGTAAAAACCTTTTTAGGTATAGTGAGAGAAAGTTGGCAGAAAACAGAGAGTCATTTGCTTGCCAGAAGATCATTAGGGGAGTGGTGCTGTTTTAGCCCCATCACCATTATAAAGCTGCTCTTGGTTCTCCACGATCTGTGCCCTAAGCTCTAATGCTATACATAAGGTATAATGTGGTAATTTCGTAAATGAAGGCACTGGCACAGGCTGCATGAAGTACACTGTTGTAGGGTTTGCAGGTGTCCTTGGTGAGTAACATGAGGGGACGGTGACCCTCTTATGGATGGAAAATGGGACAGAGGATGTGTGTGTGTGTGTTCCTTTTAGTGAGACAGACACTTAGGAAGATGGAAGAAAGGTAGAGCTCCTGGCACAGGAAATGTATTGTTAGATGGTCTATAAGGGACATTTTTCCTGGTATTGATTTATACATCAGTACATCTCCCTCTGACTTCACATACTCAAGTACTAGCTTATATCTTTCTCATCCTTTAAGAAAGGACGGGATGTCTCCTGCTAGTAAAAGAGTAGGCCGTGGAGCTCTCTCAAAAAGAGGTCTTACATAAACATGATTTGCCAGCTGGGGTTGAAGATTTCCCCAACCCCCTAAGACGTTTACATGGAGGACAAATAGCTGCTTCCTCGCTCTGGCCCACTCTATTCAAACACAACTGACAGAGCCGTACAACGATCCTAATACAGCTGCATTTGTGACCAGCCCCCTGATTAACCATGCGGCATGGCTGCTGCAGTTATCAGTTTTTTTGGAAGCCATGCGTTTAGCTTTTCTAACACTATTCCTCTGCATCCTTGCATGTACTCTCTGCATCCTTCCCAATTCCTGCTTTGGTGCTCGCTCATCTCTCCATTGGTGGCAGCCATTGATTACTATTCAAACTACCTCTGTGTGTGTCTATTGATCTCCGATTGATTTTAACGTAAAGGGGGCGCTATGCTTTTCCTCCTCCTCCATTTTATTTATTTTTTTTTGGAAGCACTGCGTCAAAGATAAAAAAAAAAATCTCTGCAAGGGCGGGGGACTTTTGGGTGGGCCGCCCCGTTGAGAGCGCAGCACATGATTGGCTGAGAGGCCCGTCTCGCTCTGCCTGTCTGTGGCGGAATGGAGCATGGGGCGCTTGATGAATATGAATGAGAACAATGAAAAGACCGCCTCGGAAAAAAATAATTTTATTTGGTCCCATCTTTACAGCATTTCTTCCTGTGAAAAAATGAAACACTCGTTTTTTTTTTTTTGCCTTACTCTACCCCAAAAGATGGAATATTACCTAATATGGTGTATATAGTTTGGTCAGGCAGTTTATGAGACAGACCTATTACAAAATCCTGACACATTGCATCAATATGTAAAGACTAATTCCTTTTGATTTCATAGCAATAGAAGACACATAGCATGCATTTATTATAACACAGGCAGCAGTATGCATGACATATCGTATATAATAGCAGGCAGGGTTTGTTCTCATCATGTTTTATCCAGCTTGTAGGAACTATATTTGCCCCTCTTGCTCTCTAGCCATCGTCTGGCTTGTTGACCCACATGGCTCCTGACACAAGATCCAAGGATTTGAACCTTCAATCCCCAGGCTGATGCTACCTATTCTGGGTGTTCCATCTCTCTGGAACGCCTACATAGCAACCAGTGCCTTTGTTGTTGCTCCATGCAGTTTTTACCTGATACCCATTTGGTATATGTTGTGATAAACACCCTAGCACTGCTAGATTAAAGACTTTTCTTTTCGTCACACTAGATCTGGAGGAAATAAGTATACGATTTTCCAGGCTGGGTTGTGCAGACAAGTAAAGGATATTACGTTGTTCCTGTTAACACTTGGCCTGCAGAGTCATTGCCCTCTGATGTTGGTTTAGAATAGGGAGTCCCTGCGGTAAGGCAAACTCAGACCAAAGGTTTTCTGTATTTGCCAGAAATTAAACACTACCTGGGAATACCCAGTGAAATCCTGAGAGGCAGAATGCTGTTCTGAGTGTTTTAGCACATAGGGATCTGGCATTCTGTTTTGACCTGCAGTGCAATGTGCTCCGGCTTCTGTTTCCAGCAGCTTGCTGCATTTGGTTTAATGCACCTGTTAAAACACTGAGTAAGAAAAGCATTAGGAATTTTTCATTGGGTAATTTTACATTAAGACGATGATGAAATTGAAATTGAAATAAATGTTTCAGTGCACGCAATGTAATGCACTGTATAATTCTGAGATCTTGGAAGTGGTTGGATTTGTACAGTAGGAGCAAACTGTTCGGCTGTGATGGCACTGTCCGTTTTTTCAGATGAATTTGTTTTCAGATCAATTTCCTCACAAATAAGTTGGGAACAACTGATTAGATGTTAGAGACAAGGCTTTGTCTCTCTAATATATACTCTGATGAGATCATTTTAATAATCCATAAATAATTACATAGTAAAATAACTTTAAATTAGGGTTTGGTTGTTGAATTTAGGATAATTAAAATCTGACATTCGTAATACAGTACTTTATGATGGTGATGTGTGTGATGTTCTTATATGCAGGCTCCAGTTTTGGCAGATAGCAATTCCTAGTTTCTTTGCCAATCTTCAAGGTACAATTAGATTAATTGGAAATCTATGTGTTCAATCAAGGTAGATTAGGACTTAACCAAGCACACGATATTGTCTTCTTTGTTTTATGTTTCTGAGGGGAAAAAGCCTTAAGTACGCAAAATACACATTATTTATTAAACCTGCCATATTAATTAGGGATGAATAAATTTAGATGCATCCAAATCAAAAAGAGGCCAATCTCAGTGCCGTGAAATCTGGGTCATTGCGAACAAAAAAGTACTTGTGCTAATTTTTGGGTAATGTCAGGCCATGGTATCTCGAAACAATATTGGGTCTCAGGTCAGGGTAACAGATATCTATCATCTTTATAATGTGCAAAGGTAAGTGTTTAGGCTTTGGTCATTATTTTATTTACGGTAATGTGTATTTGTTTTTTAATCTAAGATCTGCACAGAGTAAGCTTCTCACATATATTGATACTGTCAAGACAGCCTGGTGATGCTAAAAAGATTACCACAAGACAATTAGATAATTAAGAGACTGTTAAACCGACCCAATTAATAACGCTAATCCAGGCACCGTCCACACTTCCACACCCGACCTATTCACGCTGCTGACCTTCCTGAGACTGTGTCTTTTTTTAACCAGACCGACTCGATCCATCCAGTGCCAATGATGTCTCGGCAGTATTACGTTTGTGACCCTTTTCACAAATCTGAGTGCACCATACATGTTTCTATTGTCACATTGTTTCATTAGCTGTTCTTGTTAGTACAGTCTTTCTTGTTATACTTAATTTCTACTAATAGTTTTTTGACAGCAGGATTTGGCAAGTAACTTGTGTAGCTCAGCTTGCCCAAAACTATGACTGCAAAAGATAAATAACTCTTCCAAAACTCCAATCTAATCAAATGCACCCGTCTTGTGGGAAGCGGCAAGGATTAATAGCAGTTGGATACGAGGCGTGTCCTCAAGCGGCTATGGTGGGTAGATACAATGTCATGTTAAAGTCAGAGCTCTGAGTTTGTGCACGCAGCGACTCCACTGACCTGAATAAGAAACCTTACACACATCAGCAGCAGTCTTTTCTAGGCCTGTACGTGCTCTTTTCTCACAGTTTTTGTTCTTTGCAGTAGCTCTCTAATTGAAAATACTATACTTGCACCAAAGCTCTTTCCATGCTGTAAATTATAAATAATAAATACTGTGTAAATAAAGAGGTAAAGCATTAGAGTTTGAGCCAAGATCGCCTCATGCTTGTTACTTTGCAAATTTAAACAGCTTTATTGTTGGTGCAGGGTTAGTATTTGTAACCTATTTTAATTGCAGGCAAATTAATAAATTCTTTGTTTATTCAGATTTGTAAAAAAAAAAATAATAATTAGAGAATTGATTGGTCCCACAAACAAGCCCGCCTTTAGAAAGTGAATAAATATATTTGAAAAAACCTGATGTTGTTCTTTACCACCCCCTTTTTATCAATGTCATTTATATTAATTAACATTTGTATTAGTTTATGCATTAATGTATACATTTTATTTTAAATGTATACTAATACTATATGTAATGTATTTTATACTTTCTTGTTAAGTAATTAAAAGTAGTAAGAGAGACTGAATGTTTAATGATAAAAAAAAACCCTGATAAAATTCTGTAACCGATTTTCTGAATTACACGTGTGATAGAAAAGACATTACTTTGAACATGTTCCACTTACTGTTCTGATCAGATACCGTAACCCTATCTTCCTTTTTTTTCTGTCTTCAGAAGAAGGAGAGTACTTCTTGAAGGTGCTGATTCCCAGCTATGCTGCAGGCTCAATTATTGGCAAAGGAGGCCAGACTATTGTGCAACTACAGAAAGAGACAGGTGCCACCATCAAGCTGTCCAAATCCAAAGACTTCTATCCAGGTGAGTTGCCCGGATGTGTCGGTCCAGCATCAGTACGCTTTCAAAGTTACGCTGGAGTATCCCATTTCAGCATCTGTACATAGTGGCCTAGTAGGTAAAGCACACTATTATCACAATCTTGGCTGTATTTTTTCGTTGTATGTCTAAATGTTGTTTTAACTAAGGGCTACAATGTGGCCTTCTCCAGAGGCATTCAGCTTCATCCTCAATGAAAATCATATGAGAAGGACGTAATCTTTGGCACCCAGCCACCACACATGGCCTTTATCGAGGCTCAGGTTGCACAGCGTGGCAGATCAAGACAAGCGAGGATACAGACTGTAGTGAAGAAGAACAAAGTTGCAGAATGTATGTTGCAGAATGTGATCTTTTCTTCCAGAGATCCTGGTACAGTGGGTATTATAATCAGTGCATATTGCTGTCCTTTTTTGGGGGGATGAATAGATACAGTTTTGGTTTGGAATCTGGCATATTTTTAAAAGGAAGTGAGGAGTAGCAGGGGGCTTTTGGGCTCCCTCTTAAAAGAACATTGTGCTACTTGCTTGTCCTTCCATGGTTGCTGTGACCAACAGGGCACGTCTACCCCCCCCCCCCCCTCCCCCCGAGACACCCACAAGAACAGAGCAGATGCCAGATCCAAGACACCTCCCTACATAAAGCTCTATGCCCTTTCATTGGCTTTATCATGTTTGAGAGCTGTAATTTTCCAGTGTTCAGAGTGGTGCTGTTTAAATGGCTAATTAATTACAGAAAATAGATCGAGAGATAAATTGAGATGCGTACGGAAGCTCTTCCCGAAAGGGATCGATGTGGTGGCGCTGTGATGGTTCGTTGGAATGGAGTGTTGTGTTGTGGCAGGGGGTGGGGGTTTGAAGGGGGGAGGGGGGGGGCTTCCTCTGCAGTGAAGGGGGCATCTGTATGGAAATGAGCATGAGCTTTTTCTTGGATACAAATCAAAAGATCCACCTGCTGTGAGTAGGGGGAGGCTTTCTTGCATAGGAGCAGTGTCCGGCATTCCTGATTCAGGCAGATTTTGAACCCTCTCAACGGAAGGGCTACTATCCCTCAGCAAAGACTCTCTTCTTACTTCATCTTGGCTAAGTGCCCCAGCAGCATTTAATTCAGAGGCAATTAGCTGGCTACAGCAGTATTGGTCCGCAACTGGCCAGCATTCATTATTGCAGGAGAAAGGATTTATTAGATGCCTTCACTCTGAATATAGGGTTGTATAAGGTTTACTAGGAAAGACGCTCATAATTTTTAGTCACTTTCTGCCTGTAGAGTAATTGTCCAAACCTTACCGAAGCCAAAAAGTAGCAGTCATATTGCCAATCTTAAACGTATTGACGTAGGACTTAATAATGCAGTATATACTGTACTGTATATACTAAAATACGATGCACATAAGAAGTGATAGCACAATTATCTGGCAACATTAACATCATCATAATATTAGATTATTAGTACTTTATATTATGTATGTAAATAATAATAAGTGCACCTGCTGTTTCTGAAAATTTTTGACCTTAATAAAATAAAACCTGTATTTTCTTGTTTGAAAATCTTAATATGAAATAAAAATTTATATTTTATATTCATTTCTTTGGTAATGAGTTGAGTTTACAACAGTATGGTAGCAATTTAAAACACAGATTGAATGCACAGTTATTAATTTCACTAATCAATTACTTATTAATGTTTTCATTTAATTAGGTTTTCTCATTTTCTCAGCATTAGGAAGATGCAGGTAAAACATACTATTTACCGTAAAATATGTGAACAATGAATAAAAGACTATAAAGCTGTGAATGTTACCTGCTGCTTATTAGCTTTGAATTAATGTCTTTCATGTGACCCCCTTAATTCTGATGCAGGCATTAATTAATGTAATATATAAACAATGTCAAGTGCAACTTAGGAAAGGTTCTGATTTATGCATAAATAACCTGAGAAAAATATTGAAATAACCCAAAGAAATTACTAGGTCCCAAAAAGTACCGGTTTGAATATTAATGTATTTAATTACAGCAGCCTGTAACAACAAAATATCAGGTTTTTCCCTCTTTTAAAAATAAAGAGCGATGTGGGCGAATAAATGAGTATTGTTAGTCAGTTAGTGAAGGAGTGAGTGTGTGTGTGGGAGGGAGGATAATGAAGTGATCCTGGATACCCAGGTATTTGCTGCTTTTGCCGCTGATATCAGGTTAGAGTGGGAGTTGACTAGCTCTTAGACTATGTGATGATAGCACGCACTAGCCTGGTGCCATACATTTCTCATTCCTCTTAGTTATATAACACAACAGAAATTCCTCCTAGGCTATTTTTTTCAGCTTTTATATATTTTATTTAGTAAATTTAGAAAGGCACCAACTATCAGACACCCAAATCATTTCCAGACCGCTGGCAGCAAGATACGTCATCTGTCAACAATATCTCTGATTTGTTTGTTGCTCGCATTGGTTAGTTCATTGAGCTTACATGTTTTATTTATTTATTATTTTTTTCATTTCTGTCGTTCCTGAGCTCATACAGCAACTCTAATTATGTTATTATCACTGATGCTGGTGGAATAATTGGTAAAAACAGGTATGAAAATGTAGCCTACGACACCGTCCAAGCCAAATAGCATTAACATAGTTTTTTCATACTGAGATCATATAGGACAATACCACACATTTAATATTGCATTGTTACAGTAATGTTCTAACCCATTTACTGATCTAGGTTATGACAGTGTTTTTTTTTTTTTTTCTCCACAAAACATTATTCGGTGTTATGCAGAAGAAACGGTCATCACACGTGGACTGAAACAAATGAAATGAATGTTGAATCATCCATTTCTTTAAGATTAGTCGAGCCTCATCCCATGCTGGGCAACGTGTTGATTGTTATTTTAAGCCATAGAGGCGACTGATCCTACATTCAGCTCCCATGCCTTAGAGCGGAGCAGGGTGCGATATTAAAGCTCTGTGCTAATCCTGCACAATGATTGTGGTTTTCAGTAGCTAATTCTCAGACAACAGCTCAAAACCCCTACTCGCATGTGCACACGCATACACGCACAAACGCGCACACACAGACAAAATCATCCCTCCCCCATGCTTTATCGACATTGTTGATTTCTTCCCTGTAATCTTCTTAGGTCTAAAGCTTTTTGACTAAAAGATGAAAAGCCACAGTGTTACATATCTGGCCTGGAAAAGAGATGCATGTATTTTTCCTCTCTGTTTTTAACCGAAAAAACTATCGCAGTTCATTTGATGTTGTTTAGCTTTGAGCTTTTTGCACACTGCTGTGATGTGAAGCTCTTTTGTGTGCCATTTAATCTGACAGCACAATCATCTGAATCATCATTATTAGATGTTATCAATTTCGGAAAAGGATTATTCTTGTAGGAACTAGTAGGATAATTAGCAATGACTAGTGAGGACTGAATCGGCCAAGAAGATACTTAAATTTCTATCTGTTATAGAGAAGCATTATTTTAAGACTTTGTGATTTATGCTTAAATGTGTATAGTAAGGTGCTCCAAACCAAAATAGCCCTAATAAAGTGAGATTTGATGTAAATATTATAAATTTTATATATCCAAAATATTGTGATAGATAGATTTAAAGGCATCTTATTCGTTTGCACTTATTGTTATTCATGTGTGTAAAATCCACATTGTCTAAGAAGGCTTGTCAGGGAGCATCTGGGTCCTGGCCGAGTGTCTAGAGGAGAAACGAGATTCCCCTAGTATCCCGTGGCTTTGTTTTCTTTTCCATGTGACGTTATACAGGCTGGCCGCTGCCTCGGTGATGCCGTCAGTGCCAGTCTGTGCCTGAGACCCCCATGTTTAGCTAGTCCTTACACAGAGTGGTGCAGATTAGACTCTTCTTAGAGACAAGATACTGACCATGATTATATATGATGCCTACCATACTGACTAGCTTGCCGTCCTAGCACCCTTACCTCTATTATTCTTGCCGAAAAAAATATTTCTTTTCCTAGGTTTTTATTTTGTGATGTGCCCAGACTTCGCATCAATGTGGAAGCACAGTCTTAATATGGCACATACTGTCCTTGAAGTCATTTCGTCTGTCTCTTCTCCACTTTGCTGTCTACTGAGGTCTCAAGGGTGCTGTACTTTCCCAGCCCAAATGTAAAGCCCTTCAGTCAATTAAAATGAAAAGCCACGACGGGACTCGCCATAAATACATTGATGCACATTTTAGACAGTAGATCAATTGTGAAAAGTTAGAACGATGCCTCCTCCCACACACTCACCCACAAGCTCAAACCCTCCCTTATGTGTGCACAATACAAATAGTATTGATCTGTCTTGAGGTATTTGCTTCTCGAAATGAGATTGTGGCTAAATGTACCAGAGAGAGAGAGAGAGAGTGAGAGAGCAATCCACTCCCTGTGTCTTTCCTTCGGTTTTTCATTACTCCTTCCCATTTGTCCAGCTGGTCCCCTGCCTAAGTCATTTTGATAATTCACACTACAGTCCTTGCGTCCTGGCTGCAGCACTTGCCGCAATTCCTTCTAAATGAATCTTCAGCTGACAGGGTGACCTTCATCTGCTGCATTAACAATCATCTTCTGAGCTAACTTTCCAAACACATAATAAATCTAAGGAAAGGAGATTAGGAAACATTAAGTCCTCTCTGATTTGTATTGCATTGAAAATGCTTTGCCAATTTCCTTAGCTACTATGCAATATTTTTGCTTCGCTAATTAGTTTCAATTGTAGTTAGATAACTCAGACCTTCCATGACTCCAGTCTTATCTGGTCTCAGATCAGAGCATCAGTTAACAGGGTGGCATCATTAGATCAGGCTTCAAGAGATAACGAGTAAAGAAGCTCAGAATAATGTCGCCTGTGCCCCACTTTATGGGGGAGGATGGAGAGCTACAATCAGCAGGAGGTCTTGGATTACGGGCCAATTTTATGTGTAGAGGTTCAAAAATAGTAAGAGCTCAATCCTTTCTTTGTGGCATGCATGACAATGGTTTGGCTTAGCTGCACTATTTTCATATTGTTACAAAAGGGAGCCACGTGCTTCAGGCATCATCCCGTCCTGTCCCTGCTATGCGAATGATTGAAATGAACATACTCCGCACACACCAGGAGGAATTTGTTTGTAGTGAATTAATTTAGTGTTTTATTACCGGTTAGTTTCTGAACTGCCTGTGAATGTCTATTGTGTCTATGCAGAGGTAGGGAGAGAAAGAAAGAATAACAGAGGGAGGAGAGAAGTGATTGAATATCCAGTCGCTTGAATGGTCAACGATTGGCCTGGACCGTGCAGGACAATAAAGATTGCTAGACCCTTTTTTAATCACAATAGAGGCTTTGACATCACTAACTGCTCAGGTCCTCGAGACTGGGGGAGGGGCAAACAGGCTGGCCTCCCATCTGCCCTCGGAGGTGTGTGCCTGAGTGTCAGACAGTAGAAAGACAGATAGGCGCAGAGAGAAACCGAACAATGGAAAGTGAAAGTAATACAAAGCATAGTGTGCATTCTTCATGGCATGCCCAATAAAACGACAGTAAATCAGAGATATTATATAAAATCTTGCTGAGGGATACAGGAATTTCTGTAATGTTGCATAACTAGGCCAGTTGCAACATTTTCGTCTCTCTGTGTGAGTGGACATGAGTCGATGACTACATCTCGGGGAGAAAGCCACCCACCTTGATCTGTGGTTTTTGATGAGCTCAACAGTAAATCTGTCCAACATCTGTCTTTGTTTAGGTAAGCATGGACAGAAAATTATTTGAGTGTGTTTACTTTCAGTAAAATGTGCTTGTTGATGAGTCTGACACATGCCAGTGCTCTCATATGTACCCTCTCTCATGTTCAATAGTCACTAGTGAAATCTATTATGAAAATAATTATTAGATGCTGACAAAATGACCCTCGGTTGCTACAGTAGGTTAGTTTTGTTCATTATTAGCGGATTAGGGGTTTTTTGCCGATCTTATTAATTAATTTGAATAATTGTATTTATACAGCCTTATTTTAGATAGGTAATGTAGCAAAAATTATTTAAACATTATTCACTACAGTTTATATATTCTAAACATAGTACTGTTTTGGACATTTATATAAATGTTCAAATTGATTGTGCAAAATATCCAGATATCCAGAAAATATTGCTCAATTCTGGCAAAGGCACATGGACATTCTATTCCAATAATTTCATTGTAAATATCTGCATAAAAATATTAGGTAAGGAGAATTCAGCTCCTCGATCCATACCAACAGTCAACATCTATGAGGTGACTGAAGTGATTGATAATCCTATATTAATGTTCTGAGGCTGATCTTATATAAGTGGCTCATCCTGTTATTTTTTTGGTGAAGATCTACCCGGGGGCTTTACACACCCTTCTTTACACGCCTTTCCTTCCCCTACACAAAAGGCACTTTGTTTGCATGCACATACAGTCGCCTCGGAGATGCGAACTAAAGTGACGTCTCCAGAGGCGAGAGGTTCCCCTCTATCCTGATCACTGTTGAACTCCGCTATCTCTGTTCTTTGCTCTTGTTCCACTATGGAACCTAGGAGAGATGGCGTGCGGCTGCATCGCTCAGCTGCAGGATAGATGTGTGATTCTGTAGTCTGGTCACGTCGAGAGGCTCTTTTATTTCGAAGTCAATCATAGAGCAGCAGGGTTGCCTCCATTTTGAAATGTGGAAGAAAGAAGAGAGTCAGCAATGGATGTCACTTCCCAGTAATGTTTATGTTGTTGCTGGTTTCATGTTGTTTCATTTCTGTATATATTCACAATTTTTTGAATTTCTGAAAATATTCTCATACAGTATGCAATGTATACATATATTTATCTATTTAGAGGAACTGACAATATGATGATATTTGGCACATAAAATATTCTATCGTGGGCACTTCAAACCACCAGATCCCATTTCAAAGTTGTTTTTTTATTTTGAGAAATTTAAGCACATTATTTATTTTATCATTGCTTGTATTTTTTCACTAGAGGCGATAATATATTTCTACCCAGTGACATAAAAGCTTGAAAATATATGAAGTAAAAAAAAAAAAAAAAAGCAGCAGTTTAAAGATGCATCTTAATAACATTGTGAACTGTAATATAGGTATATGTCAAGGTATTTAGCAGGATATGCATTTTTTTTATTGGCACATGCAGGATGCATATTGAATATTTTGCATTTTTATTGCTTGATTTACTTTTATAAATCAGTTGTCCAACATGCCACACTAGTATTATAGCTTTTTACCAAAAACTATCTATTACAGAAGCTGCGGTGTGAAAGCTTTAGGCTCAGTGTGACAGGTCATACAACAGTGGCCTTTATGCTGACATTATTCTTTGAAGGCAGAATAATTACATGACTGCAAGCTTTGATGAAAATCAAATACAACTATGCTAATCAGGCCATCTGCTTGCCAGCCCCTTTTGGCCTGTGCTTGGTTAGATCACTCTGCAATCACACGATGCAGGGGTCTTGAGCGCCCTTCTCTGATTGCGGATTCACTGCAGTGACACTTAGGGTTCTTTTGGGTACTGTAGCAGTGACTTCCATTGCATAATATGTTTATGAATGTATAATGATTTCAGAGCTTTATCTTGGTTTAGAGCACGTATGCCCAGGCATTCACGGCTTTAAATGAGAAAAACCTCCCGCTTCAGTCCAGGACAATGGACAGCTGCATTGTGTCTTGAAGGGGGCCACCTTTCTTTTTAAAACCTAATGTGGTGAGTTGCCACAAAGAGGTGCATTGAGGGCAAGCAGTGGGTTTCTTTTGGAGCAGACCCAACCTCCCAGCATAAGGGACAAAGCTCCCCCTCTGTGCCCCCACAGCTCCCTAAAAGAGACCGAGTTCCGCAGCTGCCTCCTGCTCCTCCTCCTCACCCCCTCTTCATTTCTCTAATCCCCACTGAATGACCCCGTAACTCTCTCTCTCTCTCTCTCTCTCTCTTGATCTCTCTCTCTCTCTCTCTCTCTCTCTCTCTCACTCTCACTCTTTCTCTCTCTTGTCTCACACTTGTTTTAAGCCTTTTTCTTACACACCCACACCCACACCCACAGACGTCTCCCGTATTCTACCTACAGCCCATCACTCTCTAATGATTTATTTCTCTTATGGCCGAGAAAGCCGTCAGTTGTCGGTACATTGCTTTCAGCGTGCAGTCTCTGTGCTTCACTTAACTGCAACATATCAGCCAATGCTAATTATCTTTGACCCCATAATAATGCCAGTGTTGTCTGTGTTTATGTATAGTTAAGTCTATGTCTAAGAGATAAATGACTAGCACTGTTGAAATGGCTTTACTGAAAACCTATTCCTTTGACAAGAAATGCCAGGGCTCTTTTTTATTTCCCCTCAATTTCGCTCTCCTCCGGTGCTTGAGCTGAAGGTGGGCATTGCAGCTGTTGTTCTTTTCAGGATAGCAGGACTTCGCTTAGATGAGAACAGGAGAGAGGGTTAATGGCAATTGACATTTGATATTTTTGTCTTCCCGATATGTTTTTCTTGAGAGACAGAAGAGAGAGAACAAGCAATGCCGCTTAAGCAAAGGGTCCAATAAGCATGCAGCTGGTACAAACGCTCGTCATTTGATACCTTTAAAGCACATTTCTGTTAGTTCTGAGGGTATATTTCCAGTATATTTAAGGCAAATATTTGCTTTGTACTTTAACTGTTTGTTCATATTGGATAACAGCATAGCAGCTCCTTTGTTCCAGTGAGAGTATATGGTTCTGCCCTTTCAGACACATGAAGCTGTAGACACAAAGGAGATAGCTAATTGCTATTTTGCTGATTGCTAATTACTATTTTCTTACTCAGCCTTCACCAGATCCATTCAAATGCCCCCCAAAAACGTCCAGCAGACACGGCAGAACTAGGGCTCTTGAGGGTTCAAAATACGAAAATAAAAAATGAAGTTGAGCACAAAAGCAAATATAGACAAAAAGAAAAATAGCCTTTTAGTTTAGGATGCTTTTCCCAAGTACATAATGGCCGCCGCTATTCCTAATTTTGTAGTCGATGCTGCAGAAAATTAAGATAGCAGGCCCCACGTGCTTCTCCGGCATCACAATCAGAGCTTTCAACCCTCTTTACCCACAAATTCACCTCCCTCTCCCACACAGGGCAGGTGCAGCTGGAGAAGCTGGCTTTTCCGAAGCGCTTTTGTAAAGTGTACCATCTTTTTCTGCTGTCTGGCTGGCTCAGTGTACTCAATGCCAAATCTCAGGAAAAAAAAAAAAGGAGAAAGGCCAAATTTCACTTCTGAAAAGACTCCTACACTCATGCACCGAGTTAGGAAAGAAACACTTCTGTTCAGTCTCTAATGGGGATGCTCCTCATTCCGAATGGAGTGCTGTAACTCCTGAGCCTGTCACTTCCTGCCCAGGGCCAGGATGATAACGTATGCATTTTGGCAACTGTCGTTAAATAAAACTGTTCTTGACAGGCAGAGCTGATGCAGTTTTTTTTTTTTTTTTTTTTGTACGTTTACCTAGCTCAGCCTGAGGGAGTGTGGTCCAAATGTTAAGTATTGTGCATCTCTGCAGTTTTTGTCTGTGAATGCATAGACTTTTTACCCTGATGCTGCCCTCCGGCTTTTTGGGGCCGGATAATGACTAAACCTACATGCCAGCTGAGGTCCTTCCATCCAATAGCATGTAATACAGTGTTTGTCCAGACACTAACATAGTGTGCAGCTTGTTTGAGGAAGAGCTTGGTTCTCATGCATGTAATTAGGCACAATTCACACTCAATAGTCTGTGCTTGTTAAACCAAAAGCCAAAATAGCAGGACATGGCTGAAGCTCTTTAGCCTGGCTTTCTGGTCATGCCTGCTTAGCTCCACAACCACATTGCCTCACTGAAATTCCAGCTGTACAAAATAGAGAACAGATTGCGTGTATGATGTAAAATGGTAAGCATTCTCTGTTCACCATGGATAAGGTCACTGTTGAAGGCAAAGCTGGGGTGAGTAATGCAGGTCTCAAGAATGAACAGGATCTCAGAACTCATTTCAGTCACAAGGATCTCAGTCCCAATGGACCCAGTCCCAAAGACCACATCTGTTGATTTCAGGACAGAGAGTGGACTGGTCCAGGAGGAGAAGGCAGAGGTGGACCACATGGAGCAGAGAGTTTGGTGATGAAAGAACAGAACTGTCAATGGAAACCTGGCTCAGGGTTTAGAGGTGCTGTAAGGTTGTGATAAAAAGCCAGAGCTTTATACTGGCTCTCCTCGCCAGTCTGGCTCCCTTTTCCAGCCCCATGTGTATGACTCACTGCAAGTCCAGATCTGAGATGTAGAGAGAAAGCTAAATGGTGGACTCACCACTACTCACACATGAGAAGAGGGTGGCCTGCTTTGGAGGCAGAAGAGCTCATGCCAATGACAGAGTCTGGCTGTCCCCCAGACGGGCAGTGTTTAGACAACTTTGACAGACTGCGGGTGAGGAGGGACAGGTGTGTGTTGGGCTCGGAGCACTTGTGTGGAACCCAACACCACCACTGGGAAATGCACTCAACAAGCTGAGGACAGCGAGGGAAAAGCATTGAGAAGGGAGGGAACATTGCTACTCCTTCCCACCTCCATCTCCCCACCCCTTATATATACTTTTGCTGCAGGGATCAAATCAATGCTAGATGTGTACCCACCCGGGGGAGGAAAATCGTTCCATTTCAAAAGCACAAATCATATCAATCCATTACCATCACAATACAAAAAAATATTTTTCATTATTTCTATCAGGTATATGATGAACGTAAAAGCGTCATACATGCAATACTCATGCATCAGGCAAATGCATGGCTCATCCCATTGCTTTGAAAGAAAATCTCATCACATGGATTATGTTAGCAGCTGTTTTTAGAAGCAGTTAGCAACTTGCATATATTTTAGGAAAAGGAGTTCCAAAAATGATTAGAGCATAAAAGTGGTTTTCCTAGTTAAAGGCCTAACTGTACAATATAAAGAAACAAGGAAAGTAGGTTACCAGATGTTCTTAAATAAACCTGCTTTTGAACAGATTTTGTATTTTTCAAAATAAATTTGAAATGCTCTCTAAAAATGTAATATTATTGGCAGACTGCATTAATTTCCTTCCTAATTAGATAATAATTACAAATTGGGCCGTCTAATTCTGAGTGTAGGCTTTTTTCACAGCCGGTTGCAAGAATCCATTCTCAAGAAACATAAGATGACATTACAATAGCAGTTGAATAGAAATGTGTTTTTGTACTGGACAACCATCACTGTCCTCACAACCACTGAATCAACAATCCTGAAAATTGCTGTTTTATAGGCAGTCACCTGTGGCGAAAACAGTGATGTGATTTTCCAGATCTGTCCAGGCTGAAGTAGACAAGTGCAGAGTGTGATCTGTGTTAGCAGGGATCTAAAGGCCCTGGAGGAGGAGCCCAGCTGTGGACACAGGCAGTGTGAAGAGAGATTCTCAGCATGTTCCTTCCTTCGTCCTGCACGCGTGCGCACACACACACACACACACACACACACACACACACACACACACACACACACACACACACACACACA
>JAQQZT010000003.1:13586702-13606914 GCA_030068275.1 Clarias platycephalus
AGTGCCTAGGAATCAGTATGTCCCATTAATCAGTGTCAGACTTACATGTGCACTTATTGCACCTTCTGATCATCCTTTATCCCTGGGAGGCACGTTCTAAAATTCTTTGATGAATGCAGTCTATAATGCTAAAAAATTAATAATAAATCATACTCTTAAAAAATATACATGTATAAAGAACGCTTTTTATGTTGTGTCTTGGAGCGTAGATAAATTGATAAATTGCTACTTGTGACAAATTGCTAACTTTTTTTTTTTTTTTTTTAGTTCAATGAAGCTTGGACAGTTGATTAATTAGTTGCTTGATCTTTGGAAACATGAAGCACCAGTCAAAAGTGTGATACGAAAACCAAATGCAAGCTTTTCCTGGACTATACAGACAGTCTAATCTAAAAGTTCATGTTAAGGAAATAAATATGTAAATATTGTGAATTATTTTCCAAATAAATAAATGTAATGCCCCATCCTAAAGAGTTTAACATTAAGACTAGCGAATGCCAGATCTACTGTATGCAAAGATTTCATTAGCATTCTTTAAAACCTTGTTTAAAAGTAGACAATTTAACTTTTTGGTGATTACGTTGTTCAACATGTGTTTCATAGTTTTGATCTTTCAAATCAACAATAGACAGTAGGAGTGTCCAAACCTTTGGCTGGTATTGTATTACCAATCTGAACCAATCTGTCTATGTATTTTCAGTCTTTTGTTCCTCTTGTTTCAAGAACTAATTATGCATTAGCTTGTCAGATTTTTATTATTAGTCTGTTTCTGTTGAACGCAGTTACATCTGTGCTCTTAACTGTTTTATATTCAATTCTTTTCGCTTCTTTTATTATAGGCCTCTCAAGAATATAAAAAGAATGAGTCATGCTTGAATGCATACATATAAATTATCATGCCATGGCTAAAGAGAAATTATTATTTATTAAGTCAGGTGCTCTTATCTTTTGGCTATGGTATTGCACTGATTTTACATGTTAACTGGCAGTAAACAATTAATCAATGGCTAAATGTTCTGTTTATAAAATCAGTATATAGTCAGAGAGTAAGGTTAATTCCCAGGTGGTTCCAAATTTGACATTAATACTCGTCCTGTATAGGGCACTCATACAGTAGGTAAGCATTTTGTATTTTACTAAAAGTAAATTTACTGCAGTTTAAAAAAAAAATCCCCAAATAACATAGACATTGCAATACTCTCAGAACCAATTAACAAGTTTCAACTGTACCCACAATAGCACTGCATTTTTCTTATAAGCTTACAAGCATAATCATAATCTGATGTTCTTCTATCTTCTTAAAGTTTCAAGTCAGATTCTGTAACAATATATAGCAAGAGAGGTAGAGATAAAACATATAAACTAGCTTTAGTCTATTCGTCACAGTATGTCCCAGGCCAGGAATACACTGCGATAATCTCAGATATTTAATATTGCAGTATTGTGTTTAATATCAGATGTGCACCACTTATGAGCAGTATGTAAGCCATTGTGGGCGTGGCACCAGGTGGATATGGTCGTGATTTGGAGTTATTATAGGTCGAACTATTTTTGGACCCTCTGTGACTTAGAGTCTGCTGTGGGTCATTTGATGAACTTGACTCGGTGTGAGTAAAGTATATAAATTAGATATGCTAATTTAAGTTTCATTTAATATTCCGGTCATAACTGTATAATGCAGGATAATCAACAGACTCCGAGTCCTAATCACACCCTCTTAATGTGGAATATTTACAGTGCAATAATCTTGCCCTCTGCTCCTCTTCAGTTGCCTTGGCTTGTGTCATTTACACAGAGGTTGATATGAAAGGAAAGAAAAGGTTAAGAAAAAAAGCTTAGTATGACAGAGGGAGGGATGGAAATGACAGGCAAGAGAAATCCTCCAGGCTAGAACGAACTCCTCAATTCATTCTGAATAAAAAATACGACAAAAAAAAAAAAAAAAAAGTCATCGTCTATTTGCATCATTTTCGACCCAAAAGCATGAGAATGTGGTTCTGGACTCTTATTGGAGAAGTTCAGCCTTGACCAACCGGCAGACTCTGGAGGTGAGCAAAAGGACAATGTGTTATTTTTAACCAGCTGCGAGTTATGATGTGCTTTTTTTTCCCTGTGTTAATACCGGTGGTCAGGGCACACAGATGCAGCAGAGGGATGGGCGATTAAGCCTGGGATCAGGAGACAAGCGATTATCCTAGAGTCGAGCGCTTAAGACTTCAAAGTGCAAACAGATTTGGTTGTGGAGTCACACATCACACTGGGGTACAAAGACAGGCAATATGTGTATGGTGGAGGGGAACAGTGGCTGTTTTCCTTGGAGGGTTGGGCAAGGCCCTTTAAGGCCCTGTGGTATTGTCCAAATCCTCCCATCACACTGTGTGTTTCAGAGAAAGCTCAGAGAGGAATTCAGGTTTAGTCATGATGCTATAGGAAATAGATGCACATTTAGGTCCTGTGTTTACTTGGGCAGTGGTGTGAAGTGGTTTGTACACGATGCTGCATGTGTCAGTGCGGCGTGTTGGAGAGCGTCTTTAGATGTGCGATTGCACAGGCTCAAGGGGGCTCATTTGCAGCTTCAGCAAAAGCTCAGCAGAAAGAAGGCTTTTCCTTTGTTGAATTTGTCCTGGGCTCAGACTCTGCTTTCATGTATTTTTTTGAGGCAGAGATGTAGCGAAAGTGAGGCTTTGAGTTATACACATACAGGCCCCATGGTTTTATGATTAAATGTTATGCACCTAAATTTGTTGCCACCATTGTAATTTTTTCCCTATTTTTCAGCTTGGAATATGCCTTTCTTTATGCATGCCTACTGAAAAAAAAATTCTAAAGAAATGTCTGATTTTCAAGGATTGTTGGAAATCACATTCCTAGCTAAACCTTACCTGCTTAAAATGTAATAAAATTTGGTGCATACATTTTACCATAAAACTAGAGGTGTCTGTGTATGTCTTGCATGTCTGTGTAAATGTACCGGCCCTATATAACTCCATTTTATTACCAATTACCCATAACCCCCTGCAAACTCCACACATGCCCGCAGTGCATCAGAGGTTAGTGATTCCATCTGGATGGAGGTTCAGGATCAGATCTTGCTCATTTTCAAACATACACATGCATGCTCTATTTCTCTCACACACCCTCCCTCTTCCCACTTTCTTTCTCATGTTGTCTGTTTCTTATCCATTCTGTGATTTTTTTTTATTTTTTATTTTTTTTTTACTTTCGTATTACTGTAGGGTTAAGAACTTATCCTGTGCTTGATGCTTTCTTATACTGATAAATATTAGTATTTTTTATACGGGAATAAAAGATCACTTTCCTGAGGTAACTACAGTATCGTGTTACCTTTTTAAAAAAAACATCTAATATTCAACAAACTTTAATTGGACATGGCTAATTTGATGATAAAATATATTGAATATTCTGGTTAAATAGAAGAAAAAGCCCTTTCTTGTTAGTGTTATTTAAAATTATAATATATATATAAATAGTTATGTTCTTAATATTTTCAAGTTATCAAGCCATTAAATAAAAATATAATTAATCTCACTTTTTCACATCTTTTAATGTTTTTACTGGCTCTTTGTTAGCAATTCTTTACACGTGTAAGGTATAAGAGAGGCAAATGGAATATTGTACATTGTATTTGGTATATGAATATTGTGGCATGTGAACAGTGGCACGCCTTTGATTTTCAATTTCTGTAGCATGAAAAAAGCAGATTTCACCATCTTAACACAATTCAGCTTTAAAAAAAAAAAAATTTAAGGTTAGTTCCTTCCTTCACTTTCTATGTAAATGTACTTTAGATAAAGCCGTGGCAGTGGAGCTCAGGAGCCTCTGGAGCGCTGCGTCTGCAGACAGCACACTGCAGCATGATGCATATAGTGAAAAGCAAATGAAACAAAAGAAACAAGCACAGGAGTGAGCCAATCACCACCCCATATAGCCTTACATTTTTCCAGATCACTTTGTTCACACAGATACACACACATATTCCTTTTTCTTGGCTCTGTTAGCCTGCTCCTCCCTTTTTGAAGTATTTCCTCTCTCTATCTGTCATTATGTGAGTGTGCAAATATGCCGAATTCAGAATTGTGTAAACGTGGCTTGTTGCCTTTATTGTATTAAATGGAACTAATTTACTGGCACATGTTCAAAGCATGTGTTGTATGCATGGTCATTCTATTCTGTATGATATGTGTCAAATACTGTATGTTCTATACACACACTATACACTATACACTTACAGCCCATTGGTTTGCCTTTAAATCATATGGCACTATTTAGACAGATTCTGGTTGGGAATTAATTAACGAGTAAACACGCCACCCTCCATCTTGTTCTACATCCTCAAAACAACAAAAAGGCATATGTTTTTGGGTGCCTGGTGCCATGATGTAACACTTATCAGTATTTATGCCTGTGTCGCAACGAATATTTCTTAAATGAAGTGGAATGTGATTTAAGAGCATAGTGGTGTTTGTGTGTGTACAGGTGTGTGTGTGTGTGTGTGTGTCTGTGTGTTTCCATGTGTAAAAAAGGGTGGTTAGTTGCTATGCACTGTTCCAACTCCCTTTCAGTCGCCCCTTGAATGCTGGAGTCGAGTTGCCATGGAAACACTGACCCCTGGGAGTCGATGCTTTTCACGAGGCGCCTCTTTTTACCCAGTGATTCACAGTGCAGAAAGCATGAGGACAAAAAACCCACACTCCCTCACTCACTCACTTACTCACTCACTTACTCAATTAATACCTTTTATTCTATGTAAAAATATATATATATATATATTTGTTTCAAAGATTTTAATGTAAAGTGCATTAGGTACTCTTTTCAGGAAAAAAACAAAACATAAACTGAATGACATAATGTGTTTTGTGAACCTAAAAGTGTTTTCCATGTCTTTTTCCTTCTCTGTCCTTTGCATTATGTACCTCCTGCCTTTATAGCATATATGTTTAGCCACATCGAACTGTACATCATGTCAAAAGAACTGTTTGAAAATGATGGTGGGGACATCTGCTGCATAATAGGGAAGCCTGCTTGTTGCTCATCCAACATGAACACAAACATAGCCGTAACTGTTTCACCGTTTCTGACATCATTTCCTAAGTGTCTAAGAATGCCTGAACATGTTTGATCTCTAGCAGAATAACCCTGTTCTAATAAGAACAATATGTAGAGAGAACTGTGTGTACCCAAATGAACATTAAACATTGCGTCTCAAATTCACAACGCCATGACAACCAATGTTTATACTCCCTCCGTTATTATTTTTTTGAAAGGCAATACATGTAGAAAGGCAATACAAGTGTAGATATGAGCCAAAAATAGTCGGGCCAAAAACACAATTAATGACTAGATTCAATTCAAATGGGGGTATTAGGGGAGAAATGTTGTTTATATTATAGTCAATAAACTGGTTTGGTATTGCTGAATTGGATCAGTGTGTTGATATTTCTTTCTGCTCTGCTTTTCTGTGCTTGTGTTCTCCAGGCCAAGTTGATCGTGCCCAACAGCACGGCAGGGCTGATCATCGGTAAAGGTGGTGCTACGGTGAAGGCAGTTATGGAGCAGTCAGGTGCATGGGTGCAGCTCTCACAGAAACCAGAAGGTATCAACCTGCAAGAGCGCGTTGTCACCATCAGTGGGGAACCTGAGCAGAACCGCAAGGCTGTGGAGATAATAGTACAGAAAATCCAGGAGGATCCACAGAGCAGCAGCTGCCTTAACATCAGCTACTCCAATGTCACAGGCCCTGTGGCCAACTCCAACCCAACAGGCTCACCGTATGCTAATTCTGCAGAGGTGATGCCTGCTGCAGCTGCTGCAGCTGCTGCCACAGCCTCCAGCCTCTTGGGGCAGGCCAGTCTGGCAGGGGTGGGTGCCTTTCCTGCCGCTGCCATGTCCAGCTTCTCAGGAAATGACCTCCTGGCCATTACGTCAGCTCTTAACACATTGGCTAGCTATGGATATAACACCAATTCCCTGGGTCTGGGGCTCAATCCAGCTGCTGCCTCAGGGGTTCTAGCAGCTGTGGCAGCCAGTGCAAACCCTGCTGCCGCTGCAGCAGCCAATCTGCTGGCCTCCTACGCCAACGACGCCTCCACCAGTACCGGCCACCCTGCCACTGGCCTGGGAGGATTTACACTAGGCTCGCTGGCCGCTGCCACCGGGGCTACTAATGGTTATCTGAGCGCAGCTTCCCCACTAGTAGCGAGTTCATTATTGGCAACCGAGAAGCTGGCTGAGGGTGCAAAGGATGTAGTGGAGATTGCTGTACCTGAGAACCTGGTGGGAGCTATCTTGGGCAAAGGTGGCAAGACGCTTGTGGAGTACCAGGAACTGACGGGAGCCCGAATCCAGATCTCAAAAAAAGGAGAGTTTGTTCCTGGCACTAGGAACCGAAAAGTCACCATCACGGGATCACCCGCTGCCACACAGGCCGCTCAGTATCTCATCAGCCAGCGAATCACATACGAGCAGGGTGTGAGGGCCACCAATCCGCAGAAGGTGGGCTAAAACAGGGAGAAAGAAGGAGTGGGGGATGGATGGAAAGATACAGAGAAAGAGAAAGGAGGGCAATTTTTTGAAGGAAATCATCCACTACGTGCTATGTGCATATTTCAGTATTAAAAAAGAAGGAAAATAGTCCACCTTGCAAGAAAAGGAATGAGTAAAAATATGAAAACCAAGAAAAAACATGTAAAATGTATATATGGGTTTATTTCTTAAGTTTTCATCTTTCAGGATTTTTTATTGGTTGAAAATTTGGTTTAGCTTTTTTCAGTTTTTCTTTTTTGAGTTAATTTTTTTCTGGACAGTGGTGAATGGTATTTCAGACTGGCATGCTTGCTGCAGCTCCCAGCAGGTGGTGGGTTTGGGGGAGAACAGGGTGGAGCAGTTGGACATAAGCCTACCTGGAATCAGCCCTGTACCCATTGCCAGTCCCTTCCTAGATGACAAGATTATTTTTTTTTTAACTCCTCAGTTTAATTTCCTACCCCATGTCCTTATATGTGGGCCTGATGAGACAGAAAACAAGTGCTTGGGTTTTAGACTTAAAGCAGATTTCTAATGTGGTCAATGGTACGCAGTGCCACCATACCCGTTGTCCAAGTCCTCGTAAGTCCTAACCAGCACAATCCCTGCAGGGCAGGCTGGGATTGGGGAAGTTAGAGGAAACTGATTAGGGTCTCTCCTTCTAGCTACTTTCTAAAAAAAAAAAAAAAAAAAAAACTGGAGTCCTTGTTAAACCGGGTGCATGCCATGCAATGCTATTGAACATTTAGCTAGCATAAGGGATGTTTGTAGATCTGGTTGGGGACACAGGCCAAGCATAATGCACCTACTTGGATCAAGTTAGTACCAGAGCAAACAGACAATGTGGCGATATGCATCTGGTATTAATCTAAATATTATTATTAGTAGTAGTAGTTATACTCATTACAAAAATCCTCACCATTGATATTATTTATTAATATAATTTTACCCATCAGGACTGAGGTGTTTTTTTTTTTTTTTTAATTAATCTGTGAATTCAGGTTGACATGAATGTAAAGACAATATTTTGGATTTAGTTTTTTATTTAAGTGAATTGAATAGTATGTCACAGTGTAATATATGTCTTATTTAATGTCCAGTGACAACTGCACCGTCGGCACCATCAGAGAGAATAGGAGCAGGTATAATGTACTGTACGTTAAAATTAATACATGGAACACACATGCACACACACTTACATAGGCACATACATGAAACATAAAAAGGGAACCATGTCTGACTTAAGGGTAGACAAATCAGAGAAACTAGACAATTCACATATAGACGTGTCTAATTATTTAAAAACAAAAAAGTAGGCTATTGCACAAGTTCAAGAGAGTGTACTGATAAACAGAACAAACGTATTCATGAGATCAAATCCCTTATGTCTTGAAATCCAATATAACATTGTATACTTTATTAGAAAATGTGGTGCAATTTTATATTTAATTTCAATGAGCTAAGTGACGAAATCTGCTCAAGTCAGTTGTCACTGGCCGTGGACACATTGTGTAGATGTATCATATATCAAACAGAAATATGTCTCTTTGTGGACAAATACTACTGAACAACTACAAACATGAACAAATCTTTAGTTCTGATGAGCACAGGGATGCCAAGTTATTCCTCTATTAATGACTCCAATTTCATGGTGGCATGGAGATTAAAAACAAAAACATTTTTCCAGTCTTCTGAATTGTTCAACTTATGGGTTGCGTTATTAGCTATCCATGTCCTAAACGGCGGGTACCATTTGTTTTGGACACTCTTTTGAACTTATAAACCCTCTCTGTACTCATCAGAACTACTTATGTGCTGCTAACCAGTCCTATAGACATGCATACTTTTGTTGATAGAATACACTGAATTTCGTCTTAATGCACTGTGAAGTGTGGAGGCCGTGCTCGAAGGCCCAGAAATCAAGGTTCTATGTCAGAAAAAAAAAAATTAAGAAAAAGCATATCGGAAGGTGGATTTCTTTTTTCAAGACGTGTAGGTTGTCAGAAGAAAACAGCTTAGGACAGTCTGGTTTGCTACACACAGAAAACATCTAACTAATAATGAAGAACCAGTATCTTTGGGTACCAAATTGCTACTATATCAGACTTTCAGTTCCCAGCCTTCCTCTAAAGTACCGCCGGCATTCATGGTGCCTGCTCCGATATTTAATGTTGATGATGGGAAGAAAATTCCACGTCCTACTTAAATGACCCATGGTCGTTGTGGTTTCATTCCAAAAAAATGTAATTGAAGTTCATCCGAAAGGAGATTTTCAAGCATTTCAGAATGACCTTTCACTTTGCCAATGGCCTGGAGGAACAAAAGAAGCAGAAACACAAATAGAGACCCAGAGCAGCATCTAGACAGCAGTGTGCTCTCTCTTCACTGACTAAACATAGAATTGTCTTCCTCACAATTTCTCAATTTGGAACGCCAGGGAGAGTAAATCTGAACCGATTGGTAAGGAGACTTCTTTATTCCCATCTAACACCATCAACCTTTCCTCACCTCTTCTCAACCCCTCTTTACTTCCGTGCACCTCCCATTTTGACACATCAACCCAAAGACCCCCTTCTCTCACATCTCTCCATGGGTGGCAATGTCTGGTGCTAAAGTGCATGTTTGCTTGCCCTTTCACAAAACAATGACTCGACAGAAGAGATGTGGCTTAGGTGTTGCTGTGTAGAGAGGAACTGCTTGCACTACACTTCAATGCAGGGCCACGCTTTGAAAAATAGACTGTGTGTAGCGCCCTAGTTGGAAGATATGTTGGTTTATTTTACGATTGGGGTAAATGCAGTTAGCGTAAAGCCTTTAGGAGAAGCTATGACTTCAGCTTGCAAGGAAATAGTTTCGCATCTTGTTAAACACACTAATGACACCAGTTACTATTTATGCTACTATCAGCTGCAGTAGACAGAAGTATTAATGGGTTTTCCAAATGACTGAAGGCAATAATGATTTGAGGCTGCCATATTTTCTAGTGAAGAGTGTCGAAAACTGGAGTGCCTCCGCATTTTAGAGTGCATATGAGTCCCACACGTGGAATTATATACATGCATACAAACAAACCAGTCACACATCATGAACATGACCGAAACACACATGCACCCAGAAGCGCACTTACCCAAACACTGACATTTTATTGCAGGAAAAAATCGAGGATAAGGAGGATTCATTCATTTTAATTACAGAGAAAAATTTGTTTAGTAACATTAAGAAAAGCAAGATATTACTGTGAACTTTTAATGTGAACATTAAGAACAGGTGCCATCATAGTGTGCCTAGGAGCAGCTTCCTGTTTGTGTTTTTATTTCTTCTTTTTTCTTTTATTTCAGTACTTAAAATGCATATTATGGGGGAGGGGCACGTCTGCATTTTTCTGTTGTTAGTAACTGGGGAACTAGATAAAATGTGATCAGTACTGGAAGCAATATACGTAGTAGCATGTCGTCCTGTCTCGTCTTTTATTCTGTCTGTGTAGGAGCTTTCGATTTACCTAGGTGTTGAGTAGGTTTGCGTATTTAATATTTTTTAAGTTGTGAAGATGCTGCTATTGAATAAGTGACGTACTAAAATTTAAGATAAACATATCTGGTCAGTCGTTTAGCAAGGTGTGCTAGTTCTAAGAGGTGTAATAAATGCTACATGATAAGATAATTGCTATATTAAACAGAATACATGAACGTGCCAAAATAGATCTTTACAGATTCAGCAACTGTAAATGTGTGATTTAAACACCACTAGCTACAAGCAGACTTACTTTTATAAGTAAAAAAAAAAATGTGAAAAGTGCCAAACAAACCACAGTTAAGTTATAACTAGCGAAGTGGCCGTTTTTTTTTTAACTAGTAGGAACAAAATAGATGTTAGTGCTATTAAGTTAAAGGTTTTCGGCCCCTCATAAACTAATACAAGAGGAAAGTATGATGAGGGAATCATCTTGCTCACCTGACAAATGCATTTAGTGCCATGTGGCCATTAATGCTACATCACTGGGGATAGAAGACTGCCATAGACATAGGCTAGCATGAGTTTAATACGTTATCAGCATTCTTAATACAGCCTTTTCTAGTACTAAAAATGTATTTTGTGAAAATAGATGTTATCTTTTTTTGCACGTCTATATTGCATGATATCAAAAAGTAATGTGTGGATTTAAAAAAAAACAAAAAGATGAAAATCATTAAAAAAAAAAAAAGAAAATTCATTAGGCAATGTGCGTTCATTTTGAGGACAAATCTTTGCATGCCAACACTAAGAGCATTGGAGTTTTACTTTTCACACTCTGACCTGTCTTTTAGTTCTGCGAAGTCTAAACTGAGAAGTTTATTTTATTTTATTGTCCATCTGCAGGAACCAAAATCATTCATACATAATCATTGTGCATTTATTTTTGTTTGCAAATTTTGAAGTATAACAATATTTTACAAGAAAGATGTCCAGATGTGGTTGTGATTTTTTTTAGGAGAGCTAAAGCAACCTAATTAAAATTGGGTTTAAAACTATTGTTTTCTTTCTCACTACAACTGAGGTCTTGTCCTTGAATGTACTCACCACTGCATAACTTTGCATATCACTTTCAATCATGACTTTTAAAGCATGATGTGTTTTTGTATATTGTGTGCCAATACTAACATCTTTTTAGGCTACATTACACCCAGTGCTTTTTTCTATTTTTGCCACGTTGTGACTCACATTGTGCTCACACCCATGATTTTGATGATATGCACTTTATTAACCTTTTCGCCCAAATTTTAAATGACAGTGAACGAGTTGTGAAATCTTATCACCTGAGCCCTCTGTCTCTGCTGTTCAGATTTTGTGACTTCCAAACCCCCAAAAAGCTAGTCCACAAAGTGATTGTTTTGTATGACGGGCTAGCCTCTAATCTCTGGCTATCTCCATTAGTAAATGATGAATGATAAATAAATAATGAGCCTTCTGAGTTTGTTGTCAAGGTGCCACAAAGTCATTGCCACAATTTAGTTTAAAAATAAAATTATAAAAATATTGATTTTTAAAAAAATATTTGAACAAAACAAAGAAGGGAAAAGTGGACAACTTCTCTATTAAGTCCATACCAGTATCCAATCAAATCATTGCACTGCATCTAGCTTTGAGTATGACATTTCGTAAAGTATGACTGAAAGTTTTTTGCCTCCATGCTTTGAGCAGCTTTATGTGTGAACAAGTTGTGGCACTTCTCTGTTGGTGCTCTTGCACAAACGAGGCTCGTGTTTTGTGTCATGTTAATAATTTTGGCGGTTGTCTCACATGCAGTAAAGATTAGTGCAAATTTATGGTTTATTCAATGTTGAAAAGGTCATTGCTTTTTAATGCGGGCATTTTGCTAGAGCATTGCACTTTTCCAACTCCAATCGGGCCCCACCTGTCCCTCTAAAACAAACCCTGGGGTCACTCTTATGCTTGTAACCATCAAAGCACCAGCAACGTTAGAACACATTTGTCATATCACTGTTCTTTTCTCTCTATTTAATTTACCTGTTTTTGTTTGTATGACACTCTCTAACCTAGACCAAGTATAACAAAAATGTCATTCATATGTATCCTGTTTACTCTCCCTTTCCCCCTTTTGCACTTTTCACTGCCCCCCTTTTTCCAACCACTACCCACACTTCTGCCGAACCTCTCCCTCACACCCTCCCAGACTTTCTCCTGAGTGCCAAATGACAACAGTACCATTCCAAACGTTTTGAGTTCTCTTGTATGTTGGACATCCATCGGACGCACCCATGAAGCCAGCATGTTACTCCATAACATGATGTCAGTCATGACGCCTCAACATTACCCAAAAAAAAAAAAAAAATGCAACCACTAAAAAGTGAGATCTGGAATAACACGGTAAAAGGCTGGCTACCTCTCATAAACTGCTTTTCCTAATTCTCTGCCATCTCTTCAAACTCCAGGACATCACTGATTGTGTGCCATAATGTTGGGAGCACTTGTCACTCTCCTCACCCCCAAGTCTCTCCATTTTTTCAATGGGAAACATTAAACCAACAACAAAAATATCATTTCGATGACAGCTTTTTTTCTTTAACATAGAAACATGCTCAGAAAAAAAAAAAAAAGCTGAGGAGTGTAAACGTCAGCTGCGCAGCCATCTTCTGTCTTCTGAACTTTGAACTTTTCACCCCTCATGAACTTTATTGACCTTCTTCCTTCCCTTCTGTGTTCATCAACTGTTTGGACTTAAAATCTCCATTCCATCTCCAAACCTTTTAGAGACTGTGCAATTATAGCTGATCTCATTGGATTTCTTTCTCTCTTTTTTTTTTCTTTTTGTTAAACTCATCATTGGGGACAATTCTCAGAGTTAAAGAATAAAAGCAAATGAAAAACAAAAACAGAAAAAAAAAACTATTAAAAAAGATCCCAATTGCTTCTCCACAACTTAATTTCATTTATTTTCATTGTAAATATTTTTTGTCAAATTTTGTTGAACTGTAACCAGAAGAGCGTTCAACAGAATGGGGCTGGCAGCATAAAATCGGTTTTGTGGAGTGCTTTAGGTGGCATAGGATAGATATACAGATAAATTTGTTTGATATTAAAAGAGTATGCTCTATTCGCAATTCTCATTGTAAAAGGGACAGTTTATGTAGAATATTGAAAGTTTTTTTTAAACGTACGCACACGAAAAATTATATTAGCGCTTTCAATCATTAATAATAGCTGCTGATTTAAAACAGTTAATTTAATCATTTAATAAGAGATTTCTCATCCATTTAACTGTCACTTTCTTGCTGAGATTCAAGCTTCGCTTGTATTTCACATCTAGCTAGTTTGTGGTTTATCATCTACAAAAACTGCTTTGCATATCAATCTCATAAGTACGGTTCATATCAGTCCATATCAAAAACATTTCTCGCATTTTAAACTCATAGTTTCAACATGTTTTGCACTACTAACAGTTATTTCACATTGAACGAGCAGGTTTTACTCCTGAATTGATAGTAGTTGTACATATCAGAGCTCAGTGTACATATCAGATGTGTTGAGTGCAAACTGTGTCCATTAGATGTGTTTGATAGGAGCATGAGTTTTTACATGTCCTGTTTTTTTTTTTTTTTGCAGGGAAAAAAAAAAGATTGACCATTTCCATGAATCATAACCGAGCTTCGTGCTCCACATCTAATGTTTCTATGCTGCCAGCTTTCTTTTCTGATAACCCTTCATGAACTTATTTATTTTCAAACTACTCTACATTATTAATAAATGACAACAACTAGAAAAAAAAGGGAAATGACTGGAAAGATGAATTACTGTTTTGTTTTTAGTATTTTAGTGGTTTATTTTAACACCATTCATTAACTGACTTAAAGAAAAGTATTGAATATTTAATGTAATTGTAGCATTGTGTTTGTAAAAATAGTGAGTTGTGTTTCTTGAATTGTGGATTACCAGTGAAGTCAGCAATTTAGTGCTAATATATATTAAGTCGTTTTTTAAGGTTTTTTTTCCGACAGCAACAACAGTCATTATAAATGTTCATTTTAGCATCACCTGTCTTCTGTTGTCTTATTCTTCACCTCCCACAACACTCAAACTCATCAAGTAACACATTGCAAGTTTGTGCCTGAAACCATGTGCTTGGTCTTGGAGGGACCATGATGCATGATTGTGCGTATGAGAGTATGAGTGTGTGTGTGAGAGAGAGAGAGAATGGGTGAAACTGATGGGCTTGGATGGATGGATGGATGGATGGATGGATGTTCTGTCCTCTGTTCACAAAAGCTAAAATCCGTAGGGTTTCCATTTACCAATGGAACCTGCTGATATTATAGCTAAAAACCATCCTGTGAGCCTAGCTGATTTTGATCGTCCATAACCTCCCGTTTCCCGACCACTCTCCACCACTACCTTCTCCCTTCCAACTCATTCCCTGCCACACACTTCACACCATGTGATGTTCTCATCGATAACATATTACTCGACCAAATCCACCTTAACACTGTTCTCATGAGGAGGTGGTTGCCAGTCAACCTCCCTCCCCTCATAATTCGCCACCATCTTTTGTCGGCTGCCAGGGGCCAGGTCCAACTTGACAATGAAAAAACAAAACAAAACAGAAAAACATAATTTAAAAAAGAAAGTCAAATCCAGAGCAGTGATTCTCAGGGTGTCAACTTTGATCTACCTTTTTTTTTGTGTGATTTGATAGAATCACAATCCAGCTCTCCCTCATGCTTTCTAAAGAGCCCAAAGACAATTACAATGTATGATTGCTTATCAAGTCTGCGAACGATAAGAATGATATGCACCCGTCTAAAGGAGCAAAGCAGAATGCTGTATTGTTTACAACCTTACCGAGACCAACGCTGTTGAAAGAATGTGTAGAAATTAAAGGCAGTTCTTTAATAATGAGGAAAAAAAAAGAAATCCAAAATGATTTCATTTTAAATGATTATTTCTTTGTGACATGGAGTAATGTAATAATGAATTTTGAAACATTGCATGTTACTATTTTTTGCAATGTCAACTTTTTGAAATGTTAGAATGGATGGTACAGTGTAAAGCTAGAGCTACATTTAGTTGCTAATAATAAAATCCATTGGTGTCAGTGTTTGTCACCTAATTTGAAAAAAGATACTGGATGAATATCAGACAATGTGATTGCTATTGTAAAGGTTTAACTGAATCAGTATTTGTACATGGTGAAGCTGCAAATAACAATATAATATTATCAGGAAAGAATAAATAAATTGATGAGCTAGGGTGCATAAGTCCTATACAAAATACCAACAAGAGGTAAGTTACTTTATGAAAAAGAAAATCTATATGACTTTAAATGTGGTAGTATGGGAATGCATTCACAGAAATGAATATAGTTGTGGGGAGGACAAAAACACAATGGACAATTTGCATCAGCATTGTGCACAGACTATACTAGGACTAGTGGACTAGGTTGGGTTGTATATTATATAAAAGGCTTAAGGTAACGTAATGCACCTGAGTTTCAAGAGAGACTAATGTGCAGTTGCATGTTGTGCCAGTTTGCTTTCTAAACCACCTTCACTATACTCATTACTAACTGCTCTGTTCCACAATTTCGGGTCAAATATATACAGAGTACTTGGATTCAATTGGAGAAGGTAAATATTGTGCAATAACAATAATGTATGTGGTTCTCCTGCTCATTTTCATCTACACGCACTTCTTGTCCACCAATCCATCCTGTCAGTAAAAGCCACCATCACTTCCCTGACATGTCTCCCAAGCCAACATGCTGTATATGATCACTCTGATTGCTTCACTCAGTGACCTTAAGCCATGTCCTCATGTTGGTTTCGAACCCAATGATCTGCTGTGGAGACTCCAGGGAAATTCACAGCATGACGTAAAATCTGTCTCACAAAACTAATCATGAAGTAAAGAAGTACCTCCAGTGTTCAGAGAAAGGGCTGTTAAAGGTTGTACCAGTTACATAAAAGTTGTATGATTCCTAAACAACGTTTTTGGGAAGTAGGATTTCCTAGAGCGCACACACACACAGTTATTTTTCGCTGGTAGCTAAAGTAATAATAAGTCAACACGGTACATTAATATACATTTTACAATGTATATAAATACAAAAATACTAGAGGATCTACAATCAAGTGATTTCAAAGTCCATTAACACATTAATTCCTGTAGAATAATTATCTCTCTGCTGAAATTAGAGAACTAAACCGAGGCAAGTTGGAGCTCCTTTGTTTCTGATGTAGCCAATCTTGTAAATTGTGCACTTTTTTCCAGCCTGAGGCCACACTGATTTCCCTTCTCCTACTCGGCTTTTCCTTTCTTTCTCATTCTTCATCTGAGAATGTCTGAGCCCAGCTGTTGCACAGAGTACCTAGCTTTCCCACTGGCCTCTCCTTAGAGGTGGGCTGAGAGGAGACACGATTATGCTCTCAGCCTTCATAAATCCCCACGGCTGGAAATCAGGCCTGTGGAACATATACAAAGATCTCCTGACTCTGATCCAGAGCATTTTTACAGAAGTTGTTTTTTTCCACCTTGTGTTTCCCTAACTAAACATAAAATGTAGTAATATTTTTTATTTAAAAAAGCAAATTGGTACTTTTAAAGAGAGATAAATGTAATAATCAAATGGTTCTCATGTGTCATATATAAGAAATAATTTTTGAGCACTCATGAATTTTATATAACACACACTTTTGGACACTTTTAAATTCATCTAAAGGTTTAACCTGAAGTACAAGTTCTTACAAAAATGTTTGTTGGTATGTGCAATTCAAATGACAAAAAAACATTTAAACAAATGCACTTAATTAAACTACAAAAGACCCAAGAAATGGTTACAGAAAAAATTCAGTTTGCATCATCAACAAAGGAAATCTCTGAAATTTCTAAGCTTATCTGAACCAAAAAAATGTGTGTGGATGCTTTTCCTTCCTAGCATTTTACAGTATATGCAATTAAAAATAATTTTGTAGCTCACCTAGTTTGAAGATCACTAAGAGATCAAGTGCTTTAAAGTCATTACGTGTTTTATTTGACACTATTTATATAAAATAAAATTTGAATTACTGAAGGCACTGGTTACAGATGGTGTATCTATAAACTTGGAAAGGGCCTTGATTACTTGATTAGCAATAAGAGTAAGTAATTCACAAGCTCCAGTTTAAAAAAAATACTAAATAAAAAAAAAAAAATTTTAATCAGTATTAAATAAAAAAACATGCATTACATCTGAACATGAAGATGTCTTTATCTGAGCTCAAGCAGTACCAATAAAACTGTGATCTAAGCTACTGTAGCTAAATACTGTGCTTGAATAATAGTTGGTGTTTTAGAAATTAAAACACTGTCCTACAACTTCAACTGGAAAAAGAAAAGATTCCCGGCTTCCAAGGCTCCGAGCTTCATTCCTGCAAAAGATTCATCACTATGAATAACTTATTTTTTTACGATTAAATTGTCACCAATAATTATTGGTATGCAGTCTAGATCGTTTATCGAGCTCTACATCTAAACAACCAAAGTAAACTTTGTGCCACAGAGGAGTAGCTGGTCTGGCACACACACATACATATACAAGTAAGGAGATGATGGTCTGAAAGCCCGGAATTTCATTTCATTTGATTTTAACACATGCCACTGTTTGGCAAGCATTTGTTTAACAAGTGATCTAGATACAATACATTTACAATTTTTAAACACAAGGCTGAGGAATATCACTATTTGTTTCTCAATGACCAAACTAGCTGTTTATCAGTAATCATTAAGCTGATCTGAAACGATGCTTCATTATTAACAGGTAAACACTGGAAGTGATTGTAATAGTTTTATATGTTTTTGAGTTTCTTGCTGTTGTGATATTTCTAACAAATGAAGCTGACAAATTATACTTGTGTTTATTCAGAGTAAAAAAAAATCAACTTTTAAAAATTTAAGAAAGTTTTATTCTATGTACATAAGAAAGAAATTAAGAACATTTGGAAATTGCAATGCAAAACTGTGATTTTAAAACACTGTAGCGTGTACAGTGATTTCTTTTATCAATTTTATGGTACTGATATGTTCTGCATTACTGCAGTTGTTTTTTTCTGTTCTTGAGCATATGCTTTAATAAATACATTTTTACAGCATTCTGTCAGAAATTAAGCACTTCTTGGGAAATTATGTCATGTTATTTCCAAATTGTTGATTTATTACCAAGCGTAGGTGCAAGAAGCTTCAATTAGGATCACTGTGACAAAAAAAGATTCACCATCTGTAATTTTCCTTTTTGTCCTACTTGAACACCCATGTGGCGTGTGAGCAAGTTACATGGTAGAATTATGATCAGTGACAGAAATGTGTGACAATGAATTTGTGTGCTATGAGGCCTCACTGTGACTGTGCTGAGAAATCTCTACTACTCTGTCAGTTTTCTTCCCAAGTCTGAGAGCTAAATATTGACCAATTTCTCTGTATTTGGCTTTCTTCCTGTAAGATATAGCACTGTCCAATAATAATAATAATAATAATAATAATAATAATAATAATAGTATGAATTGAAAAGTGGGACAAAAATAGAATACAAAAACTAAAATATGATTATTTATAATATTTATCAGCAATTAAATTTGAGGGGCGTTCAAGTCAAACTGGGATTTTTCATTGTGTAGAACACTGTAAAAACTACCTTTATTTCTCTATATACTGTATTCCCCATCTACTCTAATGAACACACACACACACACACACACACACACACACACACACACACACACACACACATATACAGTATATACAGTATATATACAGTATAGTGTATATATATATATATATATATATATAAAGACATGATCAGATTACTTGATCCACGTCATTGTCACTGCTGAAACTCTGGCCTCCAAGGAGCTCCTTTACTTTAAAGGGAAAGACTGGCCTGGTTTAATAAGCAAAGATGATGTTTTTGCAGGACAATGCACAACCTCGTACTGCCCCCTGAACCACTTGCACATTAAAAAAGTCCTGCACAATTAAATGTCCAGTTTAACGTTGATACCCATCAGACGTTTTTATAAACTACAGTTATTACAGTATGTAACACTCAGATTGTGCTTATCTTGAAGATTTCAACAATTAAAGGCTGATTCAAAAACTAGCCTAAGACCAGAATATAGACAAACAAACTCAAGGACTGCGATCAGTCTATAAATAGCCTTATATTTAATAGGAATCTTTAACAACCCAGCAACAGTTCCATAACCCTACAAATGATAAGCACTTGAGAGGGATTCGACTCTCTCAGTAGGCCATTCAGACCGCTCTCAGGCAGAATGCTCCTGACCGCTCACTGTCTAGTGACTGCCCAGCTGCTGCTGTGACACACCGACAGGACTGCTTTAATACTGATGGGAGACATCCATCTTTTAAGCAAAGCCCCGGGAGAGAACCTAACATGCTCTGACCTTTCTGAGGAACGCCATTACAGCCTTGTGAAAGACCATAGAAGGAAGAGTTTGTAGGGTGCTGATGTCTTAATGGAAGAGAGGACCCTTACTAGATCCTCAGGGTGCACAGATAAGGAGACAGATTATCTGAAAGTGTGAGTGTGTGTACAAACAGTACTAGTGCTCTACAAACGTTTGATGTATTTTATGTAACTGACTAGAGGATCACTGTGACTTTGTCCTTGATGTTTAATTGCAAACATTAACTATTTACTCTGAAAAAATGAATGAATATATAAAGTCTTACTAAATATGTCAGAATGTGACAAAAAAGACAAAGTAACATGCAGATGTCCTCAAAATTGCTCGTAATATGACGTGATTTTAGTATCAAGCTGTTTTAACACGTTGCAAATGTGTGACTGCATCTTTTGATCAAGAATATATTTAAATCCTTTCCAATCCAAAAGAAGCAATGCCACGTCTAATTAGCCTACATGCCTTTTCCAACATATTTTTAGCAACAGCTAACACCTAAAGGTTAAATCCAACAGTGTTGCAGGGAGGATATAAAAAGTGTTTTTTTTTTAATGACCCATTTTCTGCCAGCTCTTCCCTGATTATCTAGTCCACCCAAGAGTACGAAGAGGACATGAAGACGTCACTGCAACAGAGAGGGAAAGGTATTTGTGTGTGTGTGTGTGTGTGTGTGTGTGTGTGTGTGTGTGTGTGTGTGTGTGTGTGTGTGTGTGTGTGTG